>BRZM01000047.1:2977-560614 GCA_033238685.1 Lates japonicus | reverse complement strand
TCCTTTGCTCAGTGTGGAACACAGATGAATTTACACACACACACTTTCCAGTCCAGAGCTTTTCTTTTGGTCCACAGACAACAGTCATGTAGAGAAGAGCGAGACGAGTCGGTCCTACGCTGTAGAGATGTGTGGGCTTGTCGTGAGGAGAAGTTCAGCGAGTGCTGCGAGCTTCTGGGCAATGTTTCCATTTGTAGGCTCAACATTTCATGCATTTTTCCATATCTTAAGTTCCTTGTCTTAACAGAACATCATGTGCTGCTACACCATGTGTACAGACAATACTGGTGCACCATTGTAAAATAAAAGAGCCTCTTTGATCTTGTGCTATATGTAAAATATCAGAATCTTGTGTTTTTAAATTAGTTTGCAAATTCTTTACTGACTATTTTCTACTTACAAAAACCACAATGCTACCACTATGCTGTTTCTTGATATGGATATTTGATTCAGCCATGTGTTGATTGCACAGAGGTGAAACTGGGGACATGCGGCAAGCTGAGCTGCAAACCGAGTTGAGATGTAAAAACACATTTTTCATCACTGTATTTAAGTCCCCATGGTCAGAGCCAGCTGCCCGAGAGAGATCATGTTTACTGCCACGCTTCCTTCACGAACTGTGAGCTTGTCTCATGCTCATTGCTTTTAGTGCGACTTGTATTCACAAGTGCTGCACAAACTGCTATTTTAAGAGCCAGATAAAAGAGGAAAATTGAACTAGCGAAAAATCAAAGGATGGAGGAGAAACAGAGAATGTGAGAGAGCAGTCAATGGCGTGCGAATCAGAGGTGACTTTAATCCATTACCAGATTGCGAGAGGGTGAGATGTTGCAGCAGTTGTTCAAGGCAACAGGAAGTAAGGCTGAACAGACAAATGCCACTTGGCTTGAGGAATAAAAAAGCATCATAAAAACACAGGTAGCTCATCAAAGGATTCATTTCATAGGCTCCAAATATTACTCCATGCAGAACAGGAACACAAAGAGAAAATGGAATATGCTGAGGCTGATAATGTCAAGGAAATCACCTGATCAAAGATCAAGGAAAGACCTTCAAATTACAACACCAAAGACCATGTAAACCTCACCGACGTTCCACACAAGGCTCACACGATGACACACGCACCATTTCCACTCACTAGATGAACGTCAGATGCTTAAAAAGCTCTAAAAAAAAAGCTAATAAATGGACCACAAGTTTAGAGTATTATGAATGGAGGCAAGGTTTTTATCTGTTCTTACAACAAGGTCGTAATGTTTCCAAAATGCAACGGCCTTCCCTCAACCAATGGGTATTTTCGGAAACTCCCCTACTGCAAGTTTTTTCTTTTATTTCTATATTAAATTACCGCTCACAAGGCTAATGCAACGCACTGGCTATGCTGTCTCTCTTCCCACTTTCCAGTGGGTACACTTTATCTATTTGAACCCCAACACATTCATCAGTGCAGAGGATTAGTGGACACAGGGAGGGATGGAGAGAGAGAGAAATGTTTTATTAAGTTTCATTTGAAAATAAAAGAACCTGACCCTGATCTGAACCTGAAGCTTCACAGCTCGGTCAAGTTGCTGAACTCTAGCCTGGGTGCTAATGGCGAGCGGATAAAGAAAAGTCTAACTTGATAAGTGTTTTCTTTTTATATAATCCGATTAAAGCTTTCAATTTGTGTTTTGGTGTGTTTCAATTTTGTTGTTGACATATGCCGAGTGATGTGTTGAAGCCTATGTGCTAAATTCTCATCACTGTCTACCAACGTCAACAGGAAATAAAAAGAAAATAGTAATGACTTGTTCGGCTGCAACCTGAAGTGGCCAAACATATCAAAAAAAAAGAAGAAAAGATTCATGCCGTTGGTGTGGAGGCAGGTGTAACCATAGCGACCAAACAGGCAGTAGGGCAGGTATACAGATGGGGGGTAAATGTGAAAAAAAAGCTCCCTCCTTTCATCTCTCCAGATATGAACAGTCACACACACACACACACACAGACTGTGTGCATACACACAATAATAAGTGTGTTTTTAGTATTGTGAATACTGCCGCTCACTCAATCTTTTCCAAGTTTGAATTAAAGATTAGGGCTGACGGTGAGCATACAGGAAGCAGTGAGTGGTTAACGTTCTCTGAAATGTAAAATAACTGTTGATAAAACACAGTGAGGGGAAATAACATGCATAACTCTGCTTTCTCCTTTTGACGTGCAGGAAATCAGATGCAGCTGTTCCCACTCTATCAGGAGCAACAAGATAGTTTTGCACACAAATCTGCATTTTTTTGTCTGATGTGGTTGACATTTCAATGGATGGTGTTTGTGTGAGTATCCTCTCTTTGTATTGAGGTGCAGGAATGACATTTATTTTAAGTACAATTTGTCACAGTAACTTTATTTTCACAAATATCATAAGTTGGCTTCCTTTTTATTTCAAATTTTTCATGAGAGAAAGAAACCAGTCAACTTTTGATCTTTCCAGCATTACCTACTGATAATGAGAAAGAAAAGAGGTGCAAGTGTGTTTCAAAAATATTACTTTATCACTACAGGACTATTTAGCAAAGATCAAGGTAAAGGTTTTGGGAAATAATCCCTCTACAGGAGTAGGTGTTTCTTTTTGTAGCCGTCATTTTAAAAACATTCACATGCACATAAATCATTTTGTTCTGTTTCTTTTTAATAAGACTTTCATGAGCTCTCGGATGAAGCTGGGAGGCTCTTAATTACTTTCTGATTGGCTTTTTGGATGCGGCTATTTGTCTGGTAACCACTTACTCTGTTATTCTGTTTGTTTAGGGGGAAGAAAAAGATAACAGAAAGCTGCACAGCGTTTCCATGTGCAGAATGTTGTCCCACTGTGTTGGTGCTTCCAATCCTTCATATTCCCACAGAGCATCGTGATAAACCACAGATCCGTGTTGTACTCAGATCCTCTGTGAGAGTCTGTGGATTAATACGGCAGCCTCGGGGCAAGGTTAAATATTCAAGACATCCATTATCAGAATAACTTCAAAGATGGTATTGAACACACATACACACACACACACACACACATATCTGCATGTGGTGGACTAAAATGACCCCCGAAGAGTAATCTTTGTATCTCTAACAGTGTGAGAATAAAAAGATGTAGAGGAAGAGGGAGACAAGAGGGAGAAAAGTCTGCAAATATGATGCCTCAACTTGAGAAGCATGAGAGGAATACAGCAACAAGAGCGAGTAAATATCAACCACAGGGAGGTGCTTTGTTGGGACACACGTGATGCTAATGTCAGAGCATCATTTAATGACCAGAAGTCTATAAGAGTGTACAGAATTAGTATAGGAGTGTTTGTAGCAGAAATAAATGCTCAGCATGTTTCCACTTCTACACATGTAAACATTAAACAGAACCATCTGTAACCTACATTAGTGCAAATGAGCTGAGACACAGAAATAACTGACTGGACAAGACTTAAAGTACCACAGCATTTACAGCAGTGATCTGAAAACAGCTGCTACTCATGAAGAAATAAATAGTGGCTGAGAGGAAAAGTCATTAACACAACCTTTCACAATGACACCAGAATTAACCAACAAAACAACAACTCAATAATTACCACCTACTCAGAACAAATTAATCTTTTCCAAATGGATTTAAAAGACTTGTTTGACATAAGAAAAGAGGAGAGGGATAGGGGATATTGATTTGACAATATTAAAAAGGACAAATCACACTGTGTTGATTGTCTTTTAAAGGAATAGTTCAACATTTTGGAAAATATGCTTATTTGCTTTCCTGCCGATGATGAAAAGATCAACAGGTAACAGAGCGGGAACCACAGGGGTGATAGCTTAGCTTAGCATAAAGACAGAAAGCATGGGCAAACAGTTCAAAATTTCATTTAAAAGCTTGGTAATTAACACATCTCATTTGTTTAATCTGCAATGAAACAGAAATGGAAACATAACAAGTTGTGGTTTGATAGAATTGTGTGTTTCTTCCACTCTGTAAATAAATAAAGAAATTTAAAAGCAAAATAATAAAAACAACCTTTATTGCTGATTATTTGTGACAACCACAGAAAAGAGAGAGAGAGAGAAAAGAGGTTTTAACCTTCTCTTTACAGCTCAGTCTGAGGCAAATTTCAGCAAGAAATGTATTAATGATTCTAATGTGAGGAGGGATAAAGAAAAGACAGACTGATGTCTTGGCGGCTGAAACAGCCATTAGTGACTAAAACACCAGACTGCAGACAAAAGCTTTCACCAAACCAACTGTCACCGACACTAAATGTTAGGCCACAGTCCAGCCATCATGTGTCTGCCTCTAGCTGTCTCTCTACAGAGACCGGACATGAGGAGAAACCATAGGACTGTTTCATTAGTGATGATGATGATTTCATGTTATTTCAAAGCCCAAATAATCTCGTCATGTGCTCCCAGATCGATTACTCACATGTGGGAGAGATCAATTTGTAGCAATGTAGGATCACTGGTTATATGGATGCAAGTCAACACCATTTTTCCACCATCATAGGTAAAATATCTGACACAGCTCCATGTTTTATAATCACAGAGACATTTGTATTAACTCTACTTGAAGAATACAAACTCTGAAATAACACTTCAGTAACGAGACATTAATGCAGTGGTTTAGTTTATCGAGTACAGCTGAAAAACTCGCCATAGTCTAGCCTGAACTTCAAGGTTACTTGTTAGATTTCATCTGCAGTAATTAAGATATTGTACAAGTTTTCCTTTAGATGAAAGTAAAGCGATGTACAGGGCAAGAAAAACAGACACCTTTAAAGTCAAGTAGTTTCTATTTTATCTGAGTTTGTTCAATACTATTAACCAATAAAAGAGGAGGATTCAAGGAGCTTTATTGTCATTTCAACACATGTGAACATGGGGTGAAACGAGATAAGTTACTCTGGTCCCAGTGCAAGCCAACACAGAATAAATAACTACTAAAGTATGGGTGTTTAAGTATGCACACACACACACACACACACACACAAAGAGCTGTTGATAAATCATTAGCTAGTGGTGATGCTGACTGAGTCCCTGTGGGGTTTCAGTGTGAATAGAGTGAGTCAGGTATAAACACTGACTCACTGCTCTCATCTTGTCTTACCTACACTGAACGTCCCTCCTTGATACCTGCAGCTGCAGCTCACAGCTTTAAACTCAAATTCATGATCCTGTTTTTAGCTTTTGGGATGAGAAACCCTTTTCAAAACTCTAGTCATACATTAGTGGTAGAGGTACGCCTACATGATTTTACTGTTCCCTTGATTGTGTTATCAAAAACTTGGTTGTTTACGCAGTGACTCTGTCATTAGTTAGATATTTAATGCTGATAATGTGACTGTACACTGGCTCATCAGCGAGATCGTCAGTGATATTGAATCCATTATAACGTCATTTCAACATTACAAAAATCAATATTCAATGAGGATGAATCGGCCATGTTTATCTTTTCTTGCTCCCTGGTTTGAAATTACCAAACCCCCTGCACTCTGAGACCTTGTTGCCATCAGTTCAGCCATGAGTCACCTCCAGTTCACATTAGCTGTGTCTCAATTTAGGAGCTGGACTCTCCAAAGAGCGCTGTTCATAGAGGTCAGTCTTTCAGGAAAACCAGCCTGAATCTAATCCGTCTCGCCACATGAGACATTTCAGCCTCACAAAGGCCGAAACTAACGGTACATTTGGGTGGTTCTCGGTCCTGTGACGTCTGTGCATCAACCTTTTCTCTCCTGATGCTGATTCCTGATCCAACAGCAGTGCTCTCTCTTATTTAAAATCTGTATACCTCACTATGTGTCATCATTGGCATCACTTTTATGTAACTGCATACAAGGTCATCACTGCGACACAAAAGTCTGAGTCAGCAGCCTGCTGCGACTGAAAATACATTTTTACTGACAATCACAACAAAAGTGTTTTTAATGTCAATCACTGCATCTCACTGGGAACTGATTTTCAGTCAGAATCAGTCCCAGTATGGATTCTCATATTGGATCAGAGATCTCTTACTTTCTTACTTAATGGGGTCCCTGGACACAGACAGGCTTCCCTGCAGCATCAGCTGAACCCTGTTTCTGTGGAGGTCATCGAGTGTTTTGGCGCTGCACCCCAACATTAATATTTAGTCTTGTTTTTCACACTTTGAAAAGGTGACAATCTGTCAGTGTTGATATCTGAGGAGCATTTCATCCTTGAAATTATGCAGTGAATCGATGCTGATTCTGTGTCAGACACGGCTGGGTTTTCCTTTCTGAATCAAAATGAGTAAAATCAATGCTGAGTCATGATCAGAGATCACTGATTATTCATTATCAAATAATCTGTTGATTTCTTTCTTTCGTATGGTGTATAAAATGTCAGTACAGGGTGAAAAATACCCATCATATTTCCAGAGATCAGGGTGATATCTTCATATGTCCTCGTTCCATCAATAGGGCAGCAAGTTCACCAAAAACATTTGGTAACTAAAGCATGGTGTGGTAAAGGAGGGTTGTGCAAAGTGTTTTAATGGTGATGGATCTACCCTAAAGCTCAGCACTGGCCTGAATCTCCCTGTGTTTGTTCTAAAAGTTCAAAATTGCCCAGTTAAAAATGATATAAAACAGAAAAGTGATATATACTCACAATAAAGACATTTAAATCAAAGAATGTTTAGCATTTTGGCGCCATGAATGACTTAAACAATTACTCTATTTTCAATATTGTTGGCAATAAATTTTCTGTTGATTGACTAATTGTCTTATTCTTAAATGTCATGTCATGATACAGAGCTGTAGATTAAAACGCTGGTCCTGGTTTTCACTGACCTCTCCAACTGTCTCAACTTCTCTTGATCTCTCAGGAAGAAACAGAAAAATAAATGAGAAAGAGTAAACGCTGGGAGGTGAGGATACGTCGAGATATATAAAGCAGGAAAGAGGAGTGAAGGAACCTGACTGACCAAAAATCAGCGATTGAAACATCTCTAGAGTGTGTGTGTGTGTGTGAAGCAGAGCGTGGAGGAGAGAGCGAGAGAGTGAAAAAGAAAGGAGGAGTAAGTGAGAGAGAAGCTGCATCAGCAGATGCTATCTCTTGGGATCGTTCTTAGATTTGATGAAAATGTACTCATCTTATTTCCAAAAAAAAACGTCCTCCATCCTCCAAAAACTTTAACTTTGTCTCACCTTCTAAGGCGAGCAAACATCAGATACTCACTCCCCTCCAGAGCCGACATTCCTGCATTCCTCAGTGTTTATTCTTGTGGCTTTTACTTGGCAGACCAAAGTGTGGTGAAACTATCCTGTCAAGCCAAACCACAACCAAGCCATAAAAGCATCAGTACACTAGCTGTGATTTCTTAACTCGCCAAAACTTCTGAAGTGTGTTCCATTAAGCATTACCTGACAGTCCAGCTATGCAGCAGGTGACACTTTCAAGCCATATTTTACAGGTTTAAACAAGGTCATTATGGCATTGTTTCTGCCAAAGACTTTAAAAATACACAGACAAATATAAGCATTAAGATGTGTGGAAACAGACGAGGTGAGAAGAGAAGAGAGTGTGTGGAAATCATTTACCTGACACCTCGGGAAGTTACTAATTTACCCTCATAATCTAGCGTCAGCTGAATGACAGTCAAAGAGGCACAAGCATGTTTTTAAATGCAATCCTGGCATATGTTGCTGAACAGAGTCTTTTGTGGAGAGGCAGGTGTTAGAAGCAAATATCTGGAGGGAACATCATTAAGTATGGAGTACAGCCAGCGAAGACAGCATTGGATATAAACACTGTCCTTGGGCTGACATTTACAAGAAATAATCTTTAACTTTCCTGCTGTTTCAAAAGCAAACATAGAAACTGGTTAGCACCTTCACCCAATGACAACAACAGAAAAGCTATTGTTGACAAAGCTTTCTCTCCCAGCCTTTATTTGTCTGCCAGGGAACTGTTGGTTCTTTGGTTTAACTATGGCTCCACTGCAAAACAAAGCCTCTTTTTCATTTGAGGACAAAGAAACGTTAGACAGCGAGCACAGAACAACCCTGTGTTCTTACGCCTTTAATATGATCCATCGGTTTTATTAGAAGGTTCACAAAGAAAAAAAAACGCTCTCCCTGGGAACCCATTACATGAAGTTGTCCTTTCAACATGAGCAGCAAAAAAAAACACCTCAAAGCCGTCGTTCAGGTCCACTCCAATGCAACATGGCCTTCTCTGTATACAACATCTATATTTAGGTTCATTCAGTGTTGTTTTCCAACAGTGAATGGACCTGAAATCAAGACTGGAGACATGAAAAATAGCCGTTAAAACATGGCCCAGCTCACATCTGTCTTTCCAGGACCAGAGGAATACTTTCTGCTATGACTCATCAGTGATCTCCTAATTCTTCCTAGAGGTCACTTGCAAGGTTTGCGTTATTGTAATTCAATGCTATCCTACTGTGCTCTGACAACTGTGAGAATCAGCCACTGTATTTATTTAAAACATTAACAGGCAGGCTCTTTTGTCCTTTAAACTAAAACTACAGTCGTGCTGGGCAGCTTGAAGGACTGAACGAGTGACGCTCGCACCGCTGACAAAAAGCATACCTGCTCAACAAACACCTTTAAAGGTTTAACAAAGTCATTTATAAAAACATTACGGGACAAAAACTACTCCAGTGGTCTTGATGGTATCTACAGTCAGTATAACATAGAGACTTAAAGGGTTTAAGCCTTGCAAGGCCATACTCCTGACATTACTGTAAGCTGCTTTGAGATAAGCCTCTTTGTCACGGCTTCGTGATACTATCATTGTGCTTACGCTGCCAATCATGCAGTGCTCAAATCACTGCACAACCAATTTCAGGATTCTGCCGAGAGCATTACCTCTGCAGAACTGCAAACCTCTTAGTCATTCAGTGCAACTGTCATTCAGTATAAACTCATATGAGCTGCAAGAATACTACATTTAAATGAAGAATTGGAAGAGTTGGAGCCAATCTTATGTAGCTGTCAGTCTCTCCAAACTACTCATTTGTTTGTAATATTAACACATATTGTTATTATTAGAGTTTTATTTATTCATTTGTTGTTATTTTATCGATCTTACTTTGTCTTTTTGATCTTTTGTGTTTTTGTGCTCATGTTTCATAGTCTGTTTTATGTTTTCCTACTTCTACTTCGGCTGCATGCTTTATGCTGCGCTGCTATCTTGGCTAGAACAGTAGATATTTTCAGTCTCAGTCTCTAATCTGTTATACAGAGCGCTGCACAGTATGCGATCACCACATGGTGAAAATGTCTCTCTGAGGGTAAAAGTCCACTCGACCTTAAAAGCAGGAGTTCGACCCAAAGAAAATGAATAAAAACAACTATTTCTTGGCTTTCAACCACATCTCACAGTCTTCATCAGCAGGTAAGAGTTTGTCCAGTTGTCATGGAGGTGACTCAGGTGTCATCACATGACCCAAGTCCAGAACTTTGGTCATGTGATAACAAGTGGTCATATATTCATTATTCCTGTTAACTCCTGTCTGTTCAAACATGATCTTTGCCATTGGTTTTGAATGGCCTCCTTGTTGCAATGAAGACCACAGGACATGGTTGAAAGCTGCAGGAAAAAGCTCTGTAAGTGGATCTTGAGTTAAGAATTTAGTTTTTCTGCTTGGCTTAAAGCTACAGTAGATTATCCAGACTGTTATGAATATGATCAAAGACTGAGGTTCAAGCTCTTAACTCAGTTAAAATAATGTTGTCTGTATAGCTGGCAGCATTACATCAGATTGCTCTCATGTTTTATTTGAGGAATATCAGCTGCTGCAACCTAGCAGAGGATTTAGAGTTCATTCATCCCTCAACCCAGGAAACTCAGAAGAGGAGTGAGATGTAGGGGTTAAAAACAGTTGTAGGACTTGTAATATTTACCCGTGTCTGACTGAACTGAACTGCAGCTGCCTGTTTATGATAATACACTGAATGTTTGTTGTTTTGTTTTTTTTATTCTGAGATATATTTCAGAGAAATTTGGCAAAACACTAACGCTGCAGCTCATGACCTTTTTTAAATTACTAATTATACTGTTGATTTTTTTCCCCCATCAATTGTTCATTTTTTCCTAAAATATCCCAAAATTTTCATTTTCCCAGAGTTTAAACTGTCTTCACAACAGTCAAAAAGCCAAAGATGTTTAGTGTTTTACAGAGAAAAGAAGCAAATCTTCACAAGAAACCCAAGCTTTTGGTATGTTTGGTATTTTTGCTCAATAAATGTCTTAAAACAATAACCTGATTATTAAAATAGTTCACAGTTACTTTACTTGTCAGCTGACTAACTGATTCATTCACTCTTTGTTTCAACACAACAAGTGAAAATGTGAAACAGTTACCAACATTAGTAAGAAAGTACTTCCACACAGAGTCAGTGGTTATTCAGGGCACTGACCGTGTTTCTCACACCTTTTCAGATTAGTGGAACTGCAGGATAATGACAACAGACAGGGCTAAGGCCTGCAGGACTGAACCAGCTGTCTTCTACTACCAACAGGCATCTCTGACATCTCTTGCTCTCGGGTTAGCTCTCTCTCATTTTGTATCACTGTGTGTGTGAGTGTGTTTCTCTCTCCCTCTCCCTCCTGCCTTCCTTCAATCCCCTTCAGTGAAGCCTGTCATGCAGACGTTCCTGCAGGAGGTTTATCCCTCCTCGGATCTGATCGACTCTGCTCCCCACCGCCCTGTACCAGAAGCCCCCACCTCCCCGCTGGGAGTGGCTGCAGGATAGGGAGGAGGAAGACCCATCTGGAGGCCCCTCCGAGGGAAGAGTCACGCATCATGTCTGTGTGCATCTACGTAGGTATGAGAGACAGAGGCGCAAAGACTGAGAGAGTTACAACGTTTGGAGACAAACACACGTCTTACGCACACTGAGTAATACCTCTAAAGAGCGGTATGTGAGAGCGGGTGGGTGCATTCTTGCGTCGCACTTGTCCACAGGGGGACATAAAGGGAGGGGATTATTAAAGCAAGCCCGGGCAAAGAACAGGAGCGTGAGCATTGGGGACAGACAGGAAAGAAGAACCACGCAAACAGCCAGAGGCAGACAAACAATCCGGCTGCTGATTCTGCTGCTATGTCTACAATGAGCTCATCGACAGTTAGCCACAAAGGTGTAGTGTAGGTGACGTTTGTCTGTGCCGTGATTCACAAATTGGCATGAAAAACTGAGACGCCAGATTGTGATCATTTCGCTGAGAACACAAGCAACGTTAGGTTTAACTGCACTTAAGATGTATTCAGCAGCATACGTTCGCAAGGCTGTTTCTTTATACCTGTTTGTAAAACTTGTGTGTTGTGTGTGTGTTGATGTCTGGCTCCTCTGCAACCTCCACCCTTCTCTGCGTAGGTTTGCAGAGATGTTTTTGTGTAGCATATTATACTGGAGGCAGCGTGCCTCGCATGAAATATAACATGCCTCCACTAACATAGAGAGAAATGATTCAGTGAAAACTAACAGCGAAGAACATGTTAAAGACCAACACCTGGTAACTAAATTGATCACAAGATGAGATGATGAGGGTCTGTGTGATCGATCAGGTATGTTCACTTTGCAGTAATTACTTTTCATTGATTCAAAATACTCACAGCTCTCTAACAAGAGTAGTTTAACTAATTCTGTGTTTATTTGGTTTAACTGGACTTTGATGAGTAAAAATACATTCCTATCATGCTACTTCACCACTGTAAGTATTGTTGTTCGTGTCTTGCCGCTCGTTACAAGACCACAAGAGAAATAAGCCTTTAGGCTTTTTGTGTTGACATCCTTGATGACTTGACTACTTTTAATTTGTATGTTTAAATCATTGGATAAATTCATTCATTATTTAGAGCAGCATGTTGCAATGTGAAAGAAAAGAGAAAGCCTTGATAATCACCAAACAGAGTCCATATACAAGTTCAAATTATTTAAAGGTTAGATGTTTAACAGCTTGACTTGACATGTTGTTTACACCAATGACTGTGATCAGACAGAGAGTTAATTTAAAGAAGAGCGCTGCCTCATCCTGTAGCTGAAATTTATTTGAAGAAAATAAAGAAACCGAAAGAAAGAAAATTAAGTTTCACAGTCAATCATTAGATCAAGAAAAAATGAAAGTAGTAGCTGCAGCCCCAGCAAGGATATTAAGATGTGCTTCAAGTGGTCAGCATGTCGTCACTTAAACAAAAAATTATTCATCTTACATAAGAGATGAATAACGCCTCTGACTTGGATCTACCGGGTTTGTTTTGACACTGAGCCACGGGGGATCTTTCTCTTAACGGCATTAAAAATGATGAAAACATGAGAGAGACCATCTCCAGTCCACTGTGAAATACCACACCATTAACAGATACTGTCCTGAGATAAAGAATAAAACAGAGTTTGTCTTCTCAGAATAAGTTGTTTCCAAGAACTCTGTGAGTGGTGCAAAGACAATGAAAAACACACAGAGACACAGGGGGAGCTGTGCTGTTCTTTTAGCTTATAATAAAAACATGAAAAACATTTTTTGGATAGAAGAGGCTCCAGAACAGACAGCGGTGGAGCCCTGGGGGACTGTTATATAAACATGGCCTCCAGATAAATAGTCCCCCTTCAATGTGAATAGGATATTGGATTTCAAGGTTGTTATTACTTCACCTTGTTATTTCTGTCCAAGAAATACCATTCATAAGCCAATTATAAGTTTGGAGAGGGACACGGAAAACAAACACGTCCCACTTAGGCAAAGGGAAAGACTGTTCTGTTCCTGCTCTCGTTTTCTCACACCTCAAGTTGCTGCATATAACAGAAGACATGAAACACACCCTATTACTTCAGTCAAGATGTAAACTAAACCTGTGCACGTTTACCTACGATCATATTCTCTCAAATTATTTTTATTTTGGCACTAAATTCCCTCTTTTTGTTTCCCTGGTGGAAGGGTAGTAACACAAAATAGTGATTTCACTCTAAAAAGAAATTAGCTTTGGAAAATACCCACTTGATTATGACAAAGTAAAGACTGCTAAAGCCTTATATTATCTTCAGATGAGCTTTGGATTTAATTTTTGCATAGAAAGACGACTGCTGATTTTGTCCCCCATCACTTTTCATGAGAAGCGCATAATTACAGCAAACAAAGAACTTCTCAGCGTTCATATGCTCAGAAATTGTGAACCTTTTCTTCCTACATGTAGTGAAATTCATAGAAAATGTAGCTTTTCTGTCCTACAGGGTTAAAACATGACCCTCCCTTGTCTCTGTTTCTGTTACTTGATAGCGAGAGTTGAATCACAATGTGGTTGGTCTACCTTAACCACCAAGGCTGAAAATTAATTGACATTTTTTGGGAAAATTCAGAAATACTCCATAACTTTCAAGCCAAACACAACATTATATCTGACACACCAATAACTGCCTGGTAACAACTTGACGGCCAATTAAACTCCTGAATATGTCTGGGGTACGTGTTAAGACTAAACATGAGAAAATGCGGCATAAATGAAAGGTTTCATTGAAAAAGAAAATCTCAAAACCACAGTAATTGCCAGTTTCATATATTTTTTTCAATAAATGACACACACGCACACAGAAAGACAATCTGAGTCTGAGTCACACATCACTGCAAAACACGACAGCAAATCAGGACGGATTCAGAAGAATTTTAATTAACAACATCAAACACAACGAGATACTTTGCAATAAGCCTGAATTTCGACAGCATTTACTAAGTCTTAAAGCGCTTCAACCTGCAAAAAACTGTGTACTGAAGCATTAACGACAACACAACTGACCCTTGCCCTCTCTTATCTGCAATGACACTTAAATCTGTCAGCAGAATAGATCGACATGGAGAAGTCGTAAAACACTAAATTCCACTGAGGGTGTTTTTAAGGATATTACAGGACCTCAAATCAGCCGATTACTGGCCGAGTCGTCAAATCTAACAGTCGAAATGGTAATTTTCCATCTCACAGAGGCTTTAGAGGAAATACATGAATATTCAAAAACCAGAAGAAATCAATTATCCGGCGAGGAGTCTTACAAACAAACCCACACACGGAAGAAAACATGAACGCCAACTGGGTATGTCGAGGCGGGCAGAGTCCAAATTTGTACTGAAAAATATTCATCTCTGAGGAATATTTTGAACACATGTCCCTCTCTGCCGTGGAACATTTTATTGGTTTTGACACAGCACATGAAAGTTTACAATGAGGCATTTGGCTACACGAGCCATAAGGAGAAGAGAAGCACCCTGTGCAGCTAGTGTTTTACTTCCATGTACCCTGCAATTTGTCGTGACTGTGCAGCCACTATGATACAAGGGCATCAACTGCGTATGTGCTCCTCCAAGGGAACTAGAAAGTAGTATAATTAGACTTACTATGCATCTGTGGCGTCCGCAGCTGTCCCTGTGTACATCCACAAGGGAGTTTAACTGAGGCTTAAGTTTCCAATGGCATACAATCAGATACAAGCCCAGGAGATAATCATACAAAAATACTGATGAACTTAACTTAGCAACCAGAGATTTTGGCAACTTTATTCCTGCATCTGCTTCATCAGCATCCTTCAAATTTATATCATCCAAATTAACGAGTCCAACGCAACCAAAGAAAATAAAGAGCGATGAAGAAAACAGAAGGGAAGAAGAAAAAGGCATAATCCCATTCCAGTCTGACAAGAGACCAACCTACAGTTAAATCCAGCGAAATCACTTCACAATAGAGTTTGTATTTTCTGAACAGCCAGGTGTATTACTTTGATACTGGACTAAAAATCTCTGCAAATTGGTCAAAATGATCTTTTCTGTGGTCTGCCACAGCTCGAGCTGCAAATGAAGTTTTCAGGTGCAAAAAAAGTGTTTTATTTCTCTGTCTGCTCATCTGCTCATCATGGCTGCCGTCTCGCTGATTTAAAGTATAATATTCAAATTATTCAAAGCAGAAGAAGAACTGATTTGCTGCATTTTACAACACAAATTTTGGTCTTTAGGCTCGGAGCATATCAAGTGATTCCAAGTCCAAAAGTTGCCAGATACTGGCATTAAAGTGGAAGTTGAGTCAAGTGTAGAGTCATCATTCATGACTCGAGTCCACACCTCTGCCTCCTGCTGTTTGGTGGTTCATCCCTCTAATTATTGCAGACAATAGTCCAGACAGTGAAAAGGAATGACACTGCAGCTACAATGGAGGTGATTAGTCATCTTATTCATTGATGTAGAACATCAAGGTCAAAGAGCGAGGCCTTCTTTGTATACTGAGCACTCTGCTAACAAATGGAAACATCATAGATCACTGAGGCAGAGAGATGAATTGCAGCGTGACAGACAACAGCCTTAATAAACCACAAAGTGATGCAGCCACAACACTCTCGGTGGTCTGATTTCTACATACAGGAAATACCGAGTGAAGTGCTGAAATTACACAGCTCTTGTTTGACATCTGGACAAATCTGATCAGCAACAATCTCCCAGAGTCGTCCTACTCTTATCTCCATCCATACACACTAAGTTTATTAAGTACACATAGCTCTAACTCATGCAATCTAATATAACAATCATGCTGTGAATCCTATACAACAATCAGCTACAACAATGTGATGTTCTGCTGGGAAACCTTGGGTTCTGGCATTCATCTGGATATTACTGTGACATGTTCCACCCATCAAAAATAAAGGCACTTTTTGCATCAAAAAGGGAACTTAAGGTCTTTTTTGTGTCAACGCTTTCTGGAGCCATGGCCAGAAATCAAAATTAATCTTGTGTCAGCAGCTGCTGCAGTGATGTGGGGATCCTAAAATGCGTTGTACAGATAGAATCAAGAGACTTAGAGCTTGTCAAGAAAATACAAACCAAGACACACCTGAAGTGGCACAGGTGGGAGGGTGTATTTTAAAGCAGCATTGTGGAACTATTTGGCTAAAATAAAATCATTCTGATGGTAGACTGACCCCAAATGCTTGTTCTTGCTTCTCTTGCACTTCCTGCTCCAAAAGCTGGGGATCAAGAGGAATAAACGACTGTTCACTTGTGTTTCAGATCAGTGAGTGGGACTACGCAGTCGTTTTCTGTACATGAAAACTGTTTAACAGCTGCAGAGGCTGCTGTTACTCAGCAAAAGTTACATTTTGTTGCTTTAAAGGGTTAATCGCTAATGAAAAGTCAGCTGCTGCCATGTTATCAGTCCCAAAAATCCAATATCTGTCACGCTTCAGTACCTAATAAACTGTCACCTGAGTGTCTACATACATAGGCTACGGCTGAATGCAAAAGTATTTCTGGGGTGTGAGGTAAAAAAGCAACCAGAGCCAAAGACAGTAGCACATATAATCTATTTCACCACATAATCACGCCTGTATATAAGCTCACAAACTGCTAAGAGCATTCAGAGGATTTGCACCAGTGCAATCCAACACTGTATGCAGCCTAACTGTGAAAAGGCGGACACAGAGCTGACACCTGCACCGGTAAATGAAAGCAGAGAGGTCGACATAGGGTCAGCAGGTTAGTCCCAGTCACTCCCCATTTAAATCCACACTGTCCCTGCAGTAATTAGTCCTGCTAGTAGCTGGGAATTAGAGGCAGGAGCCATATTAAGCTGCACGGTAACTTCAAGTAATGCCCGGGTGACCACAGCAGCAGCAGTACTTACTTTATGAAGTAACTGGCCCCCTCGTCCGTAAAGCCTTCCTCCCACCCCCGAGGCAGATCTGAAATGAAACCAAACCACAGACTTGTTCGTGACACCTGAAAGTTTTCTCTCCTCACGGGCTGGGCCCAAAATGTTCAAACAAACAGTAAAGTAAACAGAGGACACAGGTCAAACAGCCCTGCGGAACCCAGCCTAGCTAGCTACCTGAGCGGATCATGTGTCCGGAGTTTACCGGTTCACCGGAGCGCGGATGGAGCCAGGTGGTGGTCCGCGTCTCATCGCTGCAGCCGCAACAGGCACACACCGAGAGAGAGCGACAGAGAGAGAGAGAGAGAGAGGGGAGGAAAAACACCTGTTACACCACCGGGAAGGAAACACCAACAGACCCCGCCAACTCCCGTCAAACCGGGAGAGACGGTGCGATAAAGCGCTCGTTAACCCCGCTCACTTGATGAAGAAGACTCTGCCGTCCTCGCAGACACCGTAAGACCAGTGCTCAGGTAAGGTGTCCCGCCCGAGAGGCGCCGCCATGATCCGGTCTGAAGTCCTATTTCATCTCATTCCCTCTCCATGGAGTCTCCAGGGAGCTCAATGATCACCGCTAGGGCTTGCGCTGCCTTCAGGGACTGCTGTACATCTGAGCGTCAGCGCTGAACGTGTGACTATGACTCTGAGATGAAGAAGATTAATACATATATAGCTTTTGTTTTTATTGCACATTGCATTGGTTTTGAATCAGTCTTTGTCACATTACCTGATGACAAAACTTTATTAAAATTATGATTTAGAAACTGGTTTGGTCTGCTGTCTAATATTTCTGAATATTTACAGGTTTTTAAAGACATAAAATAGACTTTTGATTGTTTTCAGGCAACAAAAAAAGCTCATTCTTTAATATTTAGAAAAGTGTGTTGTTGAGTATTTCTTACAGAGGTTAGTTCCTGTCAAGAGAGTTTGGACTTGCGACCTCAGTAATCCTAAAAAACTAAAACTAGTAAACTTGAACAAGAGGCAATCAAATCAGGCAACTAAGGGGTTTAAAAGCGCAGCATACTGTACTGTATCCTATCTATAAAAAAGGCAAAATTGCCGCAAAAAAAGACATACACAGGAAACACAATTGGCATCTTACAACAAACAAAACTTCCCTCTCAAGTTCACTTTTCACACCTTGTCACACCTGCCATACCAGGTTTTGATGCTTATAAATAAGCAGTTTGCATTTGTTTGTATTTTTGAATTACGATTTTATTTTAGTCAGATTTCTTTCAAATGGTGTCTTTGCTTTATGAGTGAAAATGTATTTCATATTTGTCTTGATTTTGTTTGGATTCAGTTTAGGTTTGTTTCAGATCACTCCATAAAAATGAAAGCACACGCTGCAGTGGATATAGTTTAAAAAGAAAGAAAACAAGCTTTATATTTTGAACACATTATATTGAAATCCCCTTCTGCAACTGGGAAACACCCACAAGTCATAAAGGTAACTTAGTTTAGCAATTTTCGACAGCACTTAAATGCATCACAACAGTCGACATCCATACCAAGAGCAAGCTGCTCAGCCAGTGTTTTTTTCCCTGCAGTAATTGGGAGAAGTAAATGAATTTGGACTCGTGTGCCACCTTAGCATTTAGGTGATTTAACTGGGAAGGAACTGATTATGAGATTAAAGACTTCCTTTAACCAATTAGGAACCTCGTTAAGAAAAGCTTTGATTTTAAGAGCTCCACACACAAGCTGATTCTCAGCCAAGTCTTGTTAGACACTTAATTTGTAGAGGCAGCATTAGTGGTGGAATTGTTTTGCTGTAATGAAACCACTCTTTAAATAATATCAAATAATGCTGGATATGTGTGGAAATCTATTTGATGACTGAACTCTCTCTTCATGGCACAGATGTTTCCTTTCTTTCCTCACTGAGGTAAACACACATTGTCACTCTGTCATAATATGCGCCTTTTTTTCCAAATGGAAAAATTACACATGATGGGAAACCAGTATTAATATCAGAATATCAAAGTAAGAAAAACAATTTATTAGCAGATATTCTTAAACATTGTTAGCTATCATCCCTAAAATTTGGATATGAAAGAGCAGTACCCTCTCCCAGTGTAATGAGGGAGGATATGTAACAGTCCAACAACAAACTTTCGTATCGATTATGTTAATGTGGACATGTCATCTTACAGTTCTGGGAACTTTGTTGTCACCCCTGTCACATCACTATTATTAGGTATTATAAACATTTTAAAATTTAGTACATTTTTAAACTTTGAAATATAACCTTCACTTTAAATCCAGGTGTGCCAATATTTATAATGAAGACAAAATCTGACTTTAATTTAGTAAAATAAAGCTCAAAAGGACGTATAAATGCAGACCATGAAGCACTGATGAGTTTAATTTTCTAATTATTTCCAAGGAGGTTACCTGGAAAGCACCGTGTAACTTGGTACTGAGTAAAGTAACAATGGAGACAAAGTTGTTTTAGCTGGGATTTAGTCACATGAGTTTATGAGCAGTTATTAATTTTCAGAGGAATTTCCTCAGCAGAACTGCTCCTTATAAGTAAATATTGATTTACCTGTAAAACAAAGCTTTCAGGTTATTACTACTATATCAGTGAGAAGCCAGTAACCGACAGTAACATCAGCCTGCTGGTATGTCAGCCAGGCTCTAATGTTTACATGCAGCAAACATGTTATTGTTGGTTTTCCTCAGAGGCTCATTAATGTAAATAAGAGCCTCTGTCAGCTGTCAGACTCAGTTTGTTCTGAGTCACTCGTCAGGAACTCTGAGCTCATTGGAATTTCGTTTTCCAGAGTTACTCCATATCCAGGAGACGTGTGGTGGCGTGCTTACGACAACATCCTGACACGTTTTCCATGCAGCCCTATTATTTTAAAAGGCACTCTTGGAACAAAAACACTTCACCTGAGTTGATGTTATAAGTTCAAGGTTGGCAGGAATTTCCTCGCTGAAAACAGTAATTTCCAAAAGGGTGGAGCGCAGTGTGAAGACCAGAAAGACTATGTTGATATTCATCACAATGTTCTTCATTTACCACTCCCTGGAGTATGGGATTTTAACGGATTTTAACCAGCTTTTTTATTTCCTTGTTATGTAATCTTTTTTAACAGGCAGGCAGATCTTCCAGATTTCCCAACAACCCCTCATCAGACTTAATTTGACCATTTATCCAAAACACCGTGACCTTAACAGCAGTCATATTCTTCACATCTGGTGATTTTTCTGTGCATGTGTTTGATTTCCTCTCCCCCCCGCCTTGTTTGGTTTCAGTTGGCAGCACGTAGTTTGGAGGCACCTCAACAACAACAAAAGAAACTCCTGACGAGGCAGAGTGAGCTGAAGGGCAGGTGGAGGTCAACACACACAGCCTGACCGCAGACAAAGCCCAGGGGATTTTTCTTTCCTACCATACCTGTGTATTTGTGTGAAAAGATAAAGTGCTCACATTGTAGAGAGAACAATGAGAGACTCATACAGCCAAGTTATGATATCACAGCTAACAAGTCAGTATGTTAAAGCCAAAAGCATTGCAGCAAGCGTGAGTGTGTGTGTGTGTTTAGGTGCCTGCTGTTCTCATACTGCAGATTTGCAAACCAAATACACACAAAAAAAATGCATGTGTAATTTTCATACTTAAAGACACAGACTGTGATCCAAACAGAGGATTAAATGCAGGACTGAAATATGCCACGACTCCAAATTGTAGGTGAACGCTATAATGTTTGTAAACACTTCTGTATTTTCAATTATCATTCAGTTTTTTCTGCTGATAGATTGATGCTATGCAGGATCTGTCCGTTGCTGTATGTAAACACATCACTCACAGTTGGCCCCTCCTCTGCAGCTCAACAAGCAAGAGAGAGAGAAAGAGAGCAGCAGTGACTGAGCGAGGTAGAGAGTGAATAAAGAGAGGGAGCAGCATTAGTAAAAACAAAGCAGTGAATCGAAAGAAATAAAACATTAGTTTTACATTAGTTACATTCTTCAGCACAAATAAACAAGTTGCACTTCTGGATTCTGAATGAATGCAGACCTGCAGCTCTTTATACATGCATGACACCAGCAGAGAGCGAGGAGAGAAACAACTGTAACCTGCTTGATATGTTTTTATAGAGTTCCTCACACCCTGCACGATGTTATTGGCTGGAGGCTACACACCCACTACCCAAAGACTGCAGCTCAGAAACATCCTGAACACAGCGTATATTGTTTTTTTTCCTAGGAAAATCATGCATATTACACCTTTAATTATAGGACAAAAAAAAGACACTTGATTTTTGACTACTTGAAATCCTCTGTAGACCTGAGGACTGCAGAGTCATCACTACACAAGCAGCACCCTTTACTATACAGTTATTTGATCAATTGTTAATATAAAATATTAATTAGTGCAGCTTAAAATAACGTGAATATATATACAGGGGCATGACTGTGCACACTGTAATATAGAGCATCAATTTACATCAGGTCTTGTCTGATGAACCAACCAGATAGAAATCCTGTCTGCTGCACAATCTCTCTCTGCCTCCTTCCTTCCTTTCTTTCCTTCCTCTACATAAGCGCACACAATCCCTAATGCATATGCACACACATAAAAAAAACTGTCTCTTGCTGATTGCCACTCTCACTTCCCCTATGACTTCATTTCCTGGATCGGGGCTATCTCAGTTATTTTGAATTTCCTCAGTCATTTTATGCATTTACTGTTCCGTTTTCCATCATGGTGACATTTTTATTTCACTCCAGACGTTTCAGCTGTGTTTGTCCCTGCATGTCTCCTTGTGTTCGCTCAGTGAATCAGTTCTAGGTATTTTACTCCAATGCCATGCCAGGAACAGCAGTTTGGATCCTACAGGTTCTGGCCGAGGCACGTATTATGTTCTCATTTTGGATGAAAATACATAACACTTTAAAAACAATAGCCTCATTTCACACTGTTAAACTGAAGAACAATATATTTCAGAAAGCAGACAGTACCCAGCTGGTGTGAATATCCGTCTTACGCCTGTTGCTTCCCTACCTGTTGTTTGACTGATCCCACTGAAAAAAAACAATCACCAGGACATCTCCAGTTGTGTGTGGTGTGTAAAGCTGCTGACAGACACAAGAGAAAACAAAGACAGCAAACACTCACAAACCAGGACGTGGAACAAGATTCTGGAGGGGGATTTTAGCCAACCCCCCCATCCCACCCACTGCAAACAGTGTGGGCTTCTAGCTACAAAGAACCAGATAAGGGACAAACACGCAGGTGTACAAGAAGGGACCTGAAACGTTTTGCATTTCCCACGCAACGGACCGGTTTGTGGCCTGACAATAGTCATGTATATGAAAGAAAATTGACAGTGGAGGCAAAATAGACATTTATGATCAAGATATTCCTGTGTACTCCTGCTAACAAGTATCACCACAATCCTACAGGAATAAAGTATAGTTTTAAAGTATATTTTCAATGATGCCACATTAATCATTTCTACACACACATACTTCCTGTTTTTTAATATATCTATTGTATAAAAAGTGTTTAATGTTTTAACCTACAGGGGCTCATTTTAAGTGCCATTAGTGAGAGGCAGGGAACATGAATAAAGTATGCAGATGAGATTTTTTTTTTTAATGTAATTTGATAAGTGCTACTGAGATTTCAGATGAAAGAAAAATCCTGAGGCAAATGAAAGTGAGAAAATTATGATATATTTTCTAACAAGCACCTGAGGCCAGACTCAACCAGTGTCACTCACAGTGCCAGAAGTGTCTGACCTTCAGTACTGAACTTGTCGTTCCAGTCCACCCTGCACCACCTGCTGGCAAGAAAAATAATAGCTCCTGAAATATTAACAGTTAAATTTGAAAATTGTTCCACCTACAGGCAATGGGTGTCAGGACTGTAGTTTCTATAGCTGGATTAAGTTTTTTCTTTGGTGCTGAATAATTGAGTGTTTTGTGAAAATGTCTCTTGGTCAAGAGCCTGAAAAAACTTATGTGTGTTATGTCCAGTACATTACTTTTAAGTTAACCTTTGTTATTGTAGTGATGTTCAATATTTACTCCTTTACTGTAGAAGAAGTGGGAGAAGTGTTAAGAGTAACCTTAGCTCACACAAACACAAAGAATATAACTATTAATAAGACAACACTGCAACTGGAACAGTCTTTGGAAACGAGGGAGTGGGAGATGCAACAAAGATCCCCAGCCAGATTCATACTGGGTTCATGGCCAGAGTCATACAACCTCAGCAAAGAGGCCAACCAAACCCAAGTGTTAAATTTGCCTTGAGCAGCAGTGGGATCAGCAGCTAACTTTCCTTGCTCTAAGAGGCAACAGTTGCAGGTGTAAACTGTTGATGCCAGTGGCCAATCCTCTACATCACAACACAGGTTGTCAAGTGTAGAACTGATCTCAGAGTGACTGAACAGCTCCTCCCTGTGGAAAATCTGCAGCCTGCTAAACATGAATGAGTGAGACTCATGAATTTCCAGGTGTTTGTATCTTTAAAATGAGACAGAGTGAGAGAGAAAGGTAAGAGAGGAAAGAGTCCATCTTTCTCTGGCCCACACTCTCTCTGGTGTTTACGTCACAGTTTGAATTTTGTTCTTAAATTTTGAATAAATATAAAAAGTCATTTCCTGTTGGCAAGAGATCTGTCCAAACTCATACCAGAATTTGTTTTGGCCAAACAGGGTTAATCTGCAAGGTCTCTCACCGAGGACTGAATGTTTTCCTGTAATTTGCATTTGTGATGTTGATATGTTTCATACAAAATGTTGCCCAGCAGAAGTTACATAAGGTGACACTGGTGTCATGGCTTCATTTCTAAACTTACTGCAGCTCAGTTTAGATTTATTCTTGACATGTTCTCTGTGTTTTCATACCTCAAAGCAGTAGCACTAAGAAAACCTGATGTGATATGTGTGTTTTTAGACTGTCGGTTAACTTACCTTAAAACTCCTACTGTGCACCTCTAATGCATCACACAGTCCAAAGGTAGCTTTACAGGTGCCTCAATGACACTACTTTCTGCAACCAAACACTCAAAGAAGCCACATCTAACCAGCTGAACTACAACCATGTCAAATGTTGGTCTGGTCGAGATTATATAGGGTTCAGCTCCTAATTGCTTTCAAGGGATTGGTGGAGCGGGAGTGGAATCCACCAATCAGGAAGCAGGATGTGGGAGTTGCAGAACGAGGGAGACCACGCCTTCCCAGCTGTAGCCAATCGTGAACCGGGGACCGCACATCTCAATTAGCATACAGTAAAACTACAAGAAAGGTTTACACACTAAAGACAAGCTTTTTAAGATATGTAACTGTGGTAGAAAAGAAACTGTGTGTAGAAAAGTGTTTTGATCTAAGTCTGATTCACTCAAAACCAGATGATCATCAGGTGTATCATATAAACTGGTGAACCACCCAGTACAAAACAATGATTATGTAAAATTATTACTTGTGTACCGTGTACTGTAGGTCTGATGTGCAACGAACAATGTAACTGATTAAAGCAGACTGTCATTCAGTTTAAAACCTCTGGTGATAAAACTAAAACTACCTCTACATGCTTGCTAATTCACCACAAAGGAAAGCAGAGATGAAATACAAGTCTCGTTACTTGTTGGAGCTCTGTATTACACGGAAATGTTTCACCACAGTGAAGGAATTCTGAAGTAAGTCATTGCTAATCCAACCTGTGTTTATTTAACAATACCACAAACCCTGGTTTGGCTTCAAGCCATCTGAGAACAGAGCCTTCAGACAGAGAGAGAGGTAAAAAGACAAATGTGCACAGAGACAATATAATTCTTTATCTGGCAGTCTCTCCCTCTGTCTCTCTCTTGTTGTGATGGGTAACCAAGGCGTTCGGGGATTCAGGGACGAGTGAGGGTCTTTGCCCTCGTCCATATTGCAACAGCATGTGTTGGCAGAACAGCAAAAACCTCAGGTGGCAAAGAGATTCAGAGAAATGCTCGTACGCTAGATACACACTCACAGCTAAGCCGTACACATTTCTGGCTCCGGTCTCCCCATTGTGTCTTATGTAAATGTGGGGTGAATAATGCATGGCTCGGCTCCATACAAGAGCCTGTGACTTGTGTAAGAGCCTGAAGGCCCGGCGGAGCTTCACCCCTCCTGCTCAGGCTTCCTAAATTTAAAAACTAAATTTATCACCTGAGGGAGACTGGTGGATTCAGAGCTTAACCTTTAGATTCCAAACAACAATCAGAGAAACAAAAACACTCTGACATTAGTCAAGACATCTGTTGTTCAGTGTAGTTATTCACTTTCAGCAACTAAAAAAAGGGATTGTCAGTAAAGGAGCCAGTTTTTTTTTGTAGCTACAAAAAATAAGAAACAAACGTCAAAGCTGCTGAGCATTTATTCTTGACCTTGGAATCATGTGATAGAATATTCTCAAACTCAAGGTTCACTTACTGGCTTTTTCCAGAGCTTTCCATGGTTTTCTTATAGCATCACGTGACCAAACTTCCATGGATCCCATTAAGACACCTGAGCAACTTCCATTTTGTGAAGAAGGCTATGGGATATGGTCAAAAGCTCCGGGAAAAAGCTAGTAAGTGAACCTTGAGTTGACAGGATTCTATCACAAACATTAAAATAATAAACATGAAATTTCTTTTATCCAGCTTAAAATAAGCAGGAAAATGTTATATAAAGTTTGTGTCATTTTAATCTCATAGTTAACCTTTTACATTTATTTAAGTTATTGTTCAGGTTGAGCCTAACCCACGAAAACCATCAGGGACATTTTCTGTTTTACTCCCTCTGTCTCCCTCTGGTGGAATTATTATTTTCCTTACTGCTGTCGCCTGGTGCTGCTCATGGTGGAAATTGTTGTCTCTCTCTCTATATGAAAAGTGCCTTGAGATAACTTCTGTTGTGATTCAGCACTATCTAAATAAAATTTAATTGAATTGAACTGAATCATATCTAACAAATTTCAAAGCTTAAAAAAACACACAAAGGAACTTTTTGTTAAAGAAAAATATTCTTGTAATTTCCAGCATATTTTTACACTTGTTACATCAGCTGATGTTTTTTTTTAGTTCAGCTGCTGTGCAACAAACCAGGGATTAAATCAGACGCTTCAGAACGTGAAAATGGATTAATAGGAACAGAATTTTGGGAGTAAACAACATTCATTTTCTTTCTTTCTTAGTCTCAGGGAACAACTGGAGTATAAAGTGTGATTTTACTGCAAAAAGTGCAACAAAAAAAGTTCTGCACAGCCAGATTGTATTATATAAATTCAGTTTTGTTAACTTTTTGTGTGACTGAAAACTTATCTGCCTCTCCTGATGCCACAGCGTCATATTGTTACACCCTCCATGTGAGCTTCATGTAAACACAGCTCCACATGCCATCATAAGGAAAAGACTATAGCTTACATGACACAGATAACATGCTTGATAATAACATCACATTCCAACTTACAGTACAAGAGAATTTAAACCACAGGGGAGCAAGAGCCAGATATCATCCCAGTGTTTTCAGAAAAGAAAACATTGTAAACACTTCCTGTAAACATCTGCCATCTGTCGATATCTGGACAGAAAAGAGAAACTGTTCAAAATCAGGAGAGCATCTGTGTTATTGAGTGCTACAGATCAAATACCACTGAGTATCTTTGCACTGGGCTGACTCACAGCCAATGTCCTCCAACCCTGCCAAAACACACCAAAACACGAAGCACAGTGCTTTTTTAAACTGACTGTAACCGTTTGGAAACAGGAGATCTGGACCTTAGAGAGAGTTTTGTCTCCATGTTAAACTGACTATGATCAATTTTGAGTTGAGGTCGGACGTGAAGTACAGGTTTCATTCACAGTTAGTGGTGGTAAACTTATTGTAATGTAATGAATCCACTTGACTGTGTTCTTATGATGCCTATGTGTGTGGATGATGCAAAGTGATGCAGCTAATTTGAAACTTGCATTCTATCATTCAAGAACTTTGTTTATTCACACTGACTAACAGACTGATGGGAACATAGCCCTGATGTCACATGGAAAGCTTATACATTTCCTCCCATGGCTGAGAAATATCTGTAGTCATTTGTCTGAAGAAACACTCGTTGCTGGACATGATTTTTGCTCAAAAACAACAGAAGGTTTAACGCTTCACCATCCCTCTCCAGATAATCTCCAGAAACGTGAATGTGAGGCTCAGTTCTTCAGTATGTTGACTGCTGCTGCTGGTCAGTCAGAGGCCGGCCCATCAGCCAGATCAGAGCAGGGAATCTCCCAAAAGCAGCTTAGTGGATTGGATTACAGTGTCATTGTTGTTCTGTTTCAATCTGCTGAACTGAGATGATTTCCTATTTACATGACTCTTGTTTTTTTCCTCCCTTTTCAGAGGAGTAATTCTGGCATACATCCTGGCCTTTGACCAGGGCAGAAGCAGCAAAGAGTCTGTGTCATTATCTCGGAGGGTTCACTGAACTGGCCTACACAGGTCCTCACCTGCAATATAAAACTCTGACACTAAACAACCCAAAACACAAAGAGATTCAGAACAACCACAAAAAGCTGCAGAATCACCACAAAGAGATGTAAAATACCTACACAGAGATTACAAACAGTTGAAGAATGATCAGGATGACACAAAAAAACCCACTACGAGATACAAACAACGTTAAAACCTCCACAAATGATGCAGTAACATGGTTGTTTTGAGTCCCTCTTGGTTCAAATGAGGAGTAAATGACTGAAAATGTTTTATTTTTGATGTTGATGTTGTCCATTTTACCACAAGAGGGCAGCAGAGTTACATAGTTGTTTGGTGACTAAACCTTTTTTTTTAAATAGACTGAGCTACAGATGATGGTGTATGTCCAAATATGGTCCCCTGTGTATGATAGGAAGCTCCAAATATGTAACACATCGGATGTTACAATAAACAGAAGGCGTTTTGACGCCGTGGTGAAGTCGGCAAAATTTGGGGGCTACACTAAACTCAAAAAAACCACACAATCAACCTGTTTCTATTTTCAAGATGAACTGCAGTCCCAATAATTACAATAAACCTACCTGTATATGATTAATGATCATGTGCTAATATCATTGTTGAGTGATAGATAAATATTTCAGTAAAGGATGGAACTGATTTCTGGTTTTGATACAACTTGTAATCAAGAGTTTGTGAGTTTGTGATTACAAACACGTTCACACAGCTGTTAATATTTTAGACAGTGACACCTTCTCCTTGAATTTCACTGATGACACAATCGCTCTGACTCTAACACAATCACATGTTTGTTTAATGGGAACAAACAAACATGTGATAATGGCACTTTTTTGTGACTTTTTCCGCTGTAATTCCTGAGTAACTATTGTGTGTGTACTGTCACGTACCAGAGGAGAGCTGCGTCCCCCTAGTGGTTCAAATGAAACACTACACCTCCTCAAACTCAACTGACAAACATGCACAGACCAGTATGCACACTACGTTTAGCCTGTCTGGGTGTTGGTCAGACACACTAATCCTCGTAAGTACATGTTGGAGTAGATAAGTATTTACCACACACACTCACTGCATGAGCTGCATTTTTGGAGAGATAGTGGCTCAGGGTGATAATGATATTAGAGGGTATTCCTTTACTTTAATTGCTGTTTTTATTCATTTTGGTGAGGGCCTCTGCAGGAGGGGCCCACATGAGACCTTGAAGTCCACTTTGTTAATCTCACTGAGCC
The DNA here is from genome assembly GCA_033238685.1 of Lates japonicus. NCBI lineage: Eukaryota > Metazoa > Chordata > Actinopteri > Centropomidae > Lates > Lates japonicus. Next base: position 532,238 of record BRZM01000047.1, on the reverse strand, counting down.
AGATCAGGTAAATATAAGTGGAAGCATTAATCCCTCATGTGTCTTAAATGTTAAACTTACATAAATACTGTATGATTTATCCACGCAGAGAGAGTTTATATGTGTAAAGTGTCAATTTAAGTCACTTAAATAATGAATAAATAAACAGAATGACACAAATTAAAGATAAATGAGGGGTTGACTTTGCATCACAGAGTGCCGTGCAGTATCAGGGGATTATTCCTGGTACTTTGTACATATACTGCACTGCACAATACACAGGATGAGCATCTTTGTTGCAGATTGCGTTTCATGCAGTCTGTCTGTATGAGTTGGTGTCAGACACAATAGCTGCTGGTAGGTTGCATCATCAGCTAATTGTGACCCAAGAGATACCCCTCTCTGGCAGGCGAGTGAGAGGGGCAACCACGTGTGTGTAAATGTGTGTGTGTGTGTGTGTGTGTCTGAAAACCCACTGCCTCTGCTTCTGCTGTTGCTGCTGCTGTTGCTGATTCTGCCGCTGCTGCAATCACCTGCAATCCTTTCAGCGCCTCGCCACTCCTGCCGGTTGCTTGGAGACGGGGTCGTCTAGGCCACGGAGCTAATGATACTGGGAGAGGATGAGGAGGAGAAAAGATGGAGACAAAGATACAAAGGGAGAGGAGTGGGTTCAAAAAGAAAGAAAGGAAAAGGAGAAGGGAGGGGAAATGGGTGCAATAAAAGAGGAGAGGTTGGTGTATTCATTCTGTCACTGGGGAGTCACAGGTTCAATCACTTCCAATAGTCATTTGTGTTTTGTTGAGGTGCCCTTGAGCAGGACAGCAACCTTTCGGCTGCTCCCTCACTGCGAGCCAACTGGATAAAAGCACCTTGTGGTGTTTTCACCAGCAGCAAAATCAGACACAGGGACGACAAGCTGAGGGAGATCAGATGGACAAACACCACCCCCCACCACTCCGTCCTCACACACCAGAGAAAAACACATATTAGAGTTTGTTTTTCACTTCTCGGCTCACAGCTAATGTCACCAGGTCAGCTTCAAAAGCCTGTGGAACAAAGGAAAAGCAAGCTAGAAAATCAACACTCTGACAAAAACGGTTCCTCGGGCTTGCATCATGGAGAACGGCTGTAAATAACATATTTATGATGCAAGACAAGCTCGAAAAACATCAGCAGAGAGAGAATTTCAGATTCTTAACAAATCAAAGACAAAAAGCTTGGTTCAAATAAACCCTTACATTAATCATGATAACAATACATATAATGTATTTTTGCATTTCTTTTTCAAACATGACATTTCCAATTTCGTGCTGGCTTAATTTTTATATTTATATACACATATGACCAGTTAAAAACTCTGGATTTCTAGGCTGATTGGTTGGTTGAATGTCTGGTTAGATGTCATTGGATGTCATATCTGTTCTCAGTTTAATTAAAAAGGATTCAGGCTTTTAAATTATTGAAAACCGCTCCCTGAAAAGGATTTCCTTGCATCATACCAGAGCAGAGATCTTTCTGGTGCTGTAAAAAAAACAAAAAAACTGAAGGCTATTTAAAGATTTTCTAAACTGACATTCTCCAGTGGTTTACACAGACACTCCATGATGCTGTGAAACATATAAAATGTTTTGAACTGAGCTCTTCACGTATTTTTTGTTATTTTGGTTCCATTTCTACCGAAAAACCTTAGTTTTTCTTAGTGTGCAAGACCAGCAGGAGATCAATTACATGAACAACATGTGGGAGGAGGAGGGGGAGGTGGTGGCACAACATCAGCAAAAGACCCACTGCTGGGTTGATACAGCAACAGTGTCAGCGATTGCTTACTTTTGCACCATGCTCTGTGAGTGACTGTGTGTGTGTGTGTCTGTGTGTGTGTGTGTGTGTGTGTGTGTGTGGGGAGAACAGCGGAGACCTGCTAATTGATTTCATCCCTCAGGAAAGTCATTTCATCATACTTCGTGTTTTTAACCCTTGTCTTACGACAGCCTTACAGCACTCAGTCTGCATGGAGACTCGCAGCCTTCTGGGAAATTATAAGCTCCTGAGTGAGTGTGTGTGTGTGTGTGTGTGGAGAGAGAGAGAGAGAGAGAGAGACTAGGTACATGACAGGAGAGCGATGAATGAGCCTTAAAATATTATGCGGGAAAGGATTAGGATGGATGGACAAAGCAAAAACCCATATTCAGAGAGTGTTTTTTGGATAATATCCACATACTGCACGCATTAAGCTGGCTCTTAAATATTTGATGCACATGCCACAGAGCAAAAACACATCAGCAGAGACTGCATACATACTGCGAAACCCAGTGAGCACAGATTTTGTGATTTGCTGGTTAAAAGACTTCAGTTTTTGGTAAAAACTGGGCAACATTTCATTTCAAATTTGACCTTTTTTGGATGTTTAGTTAACAAATATAACTGTTATTTCAACTGCACACATGACTACATTCAAATGTGAAGAAGGTCCAAACTATAGGCTGAAAATAGCCACTAAAATGAGGCTGAAATAATGGTTATATGTGGCAAAGATGTCTAAAAAAAAACAAACACAAACAAATCACCAAATCAGCTGTGACCAGGTTATGCAGTTACCTTTGTCTCACCACAGGTGGGAGTCACAGACAGGTGGTTATTCTGTACAAACATTCTGGAAACCTTACACTCAGTGTGGACACACCTAGCTTGGACTGAGTGAAAGGTTAAACTAATCTGTTTGAGTATGGTGAGGTTGAAGCTGCAGCCTTATGTGGTTGACTCCTGTTTTTCTGAATATCTCTGCAGCTGTGGGAGCAACTCAACAAAAACATTTTTGACATTCCCCCCGAAAAAATGTGTCCTTACAAAAGCCTGCTCCAGCTGTAGCTACGTGCACTATCGCATGGATATTGTACTTAAAAAAAACAAAAACAAAAAACACCCAGTAATTTGACATAATGTCAGGGTTGTTTACATCTTTCTGGAACCTTGTTTGGTCTCTACACTTCTGTTTTTCACTCGTGCCAGGAAATGGCAGATGGACGAGTCATTTACATGTGAATCAGACTGTGTGTTGCCTGGTTGCATGTGGTTTCCTGGTAGAACACATCTATTTTAAGTCACAACCCACATGTAGACTCCAACTTTAAGCTATTGTGACAACTGCAAAACACAAGCCAGCGATACAGTGTAACAAATTTTTATTGATTTGACAAAGCACCTACTGACAAATTTGCTACAGATGATTTTTGGACATGTTTTCAGCTACATGATGTTACCATGAGAAGCTGAGTGAGTCACAAAGGACAAAGTGTTTGAATCTTTGCAGTCAATATAAGAATAATAATAATAAAGACATCCATCTTCACACCCAGTGCTAAAAGGCTGCTATAATGTGCAATCATATAAGAAAATACAAGACAAAAACATAAATATCAAGAACTCAAATATTCCAACAGTAAGACAAGAATTGCACCAGGACTTATGTGATATGTATCCATCATGCTTAAATAAAACTTTTCAAAACACTTTGTACTGTAAAGCTCTGCTTTTAATGATATCATCATTTTCTACTTTTACCTTCTAGATTCACCACTGTGGTTTGTTCACACATATAAAAACACATACAAACAGTTAAAACCAACTGTATAAAATAAACAACAAGCTCCATAGGGCATAAATAAGTTACATTACTAGGTCAGTATATAAGGCATACAAAAACAACATTCCACACATTAATTCTGAGGTTAATATGAGAAAAGTGTCAATCAGTGCAACAGTCACACAATGTATAAAACCTTTTGAGGTACAAGGTTGTTCAACTTGACACCGAACATTAAAGTTGGCCTAACATCAAATTTCTAATTGGCCTAAATCAAAATCACTGTTGCATTGCAACCAATCACGAGTTCTCATCCAAAAAGGAAATAAAACATTCAGTGTTCAGGACTTTCATTTACTTCAAGGCACCGTCCAGGTACACACGCATCCTCTCTCTGTGGGGGTGGGTGAAGCAGTGGCCGATGGCCTGCTCCGTTTCCCGGATCCGCCTCCGGAAGCGGTCCCGGTCTCGTGCCATTTCTTCCCAGTGTCCTTTACGAGACGCCTGTCGAGCAAACGGCCAGGTCCTCATGACGTGGACTTGGACAAGAGGAGAAAATCGCACCTGAAATAAGACAAGACAAAAATTTGATAAAGTTTGTTAAAACGATACCGAGGTCTGTGTGTGCTTCTTTTGGGTTTATAATCAGCTGCTAATACAAGTGAAGGGACATTTAAATGTCACTAAGAGGCTGGGTATTACCACTCAGAGCTAGGTTTTCTGTAAAGCAGAACCTGTGTGAAAATACCCACCTACCTAATTAAAACTGAGAGACCAGGGATTTTCCAACACTGACAGTGCTTAGCCGTGTGTTCAGAACAAGACTGTGAACTATTTTTCTGCCTCAGGGTTTATTTTTTGAGCCTGATGTAACAGAGCGTTAATTAACACTGTAGTCAAAATGACTCCGCAATACTGCTGCAACTTCTTTTAGTCCATGTGGAAGTCGAACTCTCTGCTGACTCGCTGGAGTCACATGACTGGCTTAGTCATGACGACCAGCAGCGTTGCTAACCGACAACAAACAACAACTCAGCTGACACACACCGTGTGCCGGTACAGTGTGTGTGTCAGCTAAGGGAGGAATTAGCCCTTATCTTTCACATTCAGGCTCACAAGTGGTTCCAACAGTCAGCAGAAGACACTCCCATGTGATATCAAATCTTAAAATATGGGCTCACATCCTCTCCAGTATCTACTTAGAAACTGAGGAAAAGGAGCTTAATTAACCTGAAGAGAAAACTGTTTCTCTTAGCTCTTAAAATACTAATAAGTCTTTATTGTTTTCAATTTATACTGTTTGGTCTACAGCAGAATAAAGCTGATACTTAACCTTTTGCCTGAATGAATCAAAGCCTATTTAAATGCTCTGCAGCATTTAAAGAGTGGTCCATTTTTACTATTATTTCCACCTCCACAGAGGCCTCATTTAATGCTTCATCTAATCCCGTCTAGCAGCTGAGCTATAAACTGTTATTAGATAATCACCTTTTTCTGAGTGGTGCTGGCTTTGCTTTCCTTCGTCTCCTCTGCAGGTGACTGGGGTTTTTGTCCAGGTCTTTTCCAGGGCACCAGTGTTTTGTCTGGGTGGGAGTGCTGCTTTAACTGCCTCTCTGGCAGAGAGGGCTTGGTGGCTCTGGGTTTTTGGGGTCCTTCTTTTTCACATGTCTTGCCCTTTGTGGGTGATTTTCTCATGTGGTGTGCATCAAGGGCATCTGGATCTTCCTTAGACTGGGGTGCTGTTGCTGTGGAGCTCTGGAGGCAGGCCTGGAAGTTGAGCGGGTGGTACGGGTCGTCCCTCTGGCAGAGAGATTTCCACAGCTGCTCTTCCTCATCGTCCTCAGATGAAGGAGGAAAGCTGCTCTCCTTCTCCTCTGTGTCTGTGTCTGACTTGGAGGGAGGCGCAGGAAGAGAGGCCAGTTGTTTAGAGGCTGTGGTGGTGGTGGCTTCAGGAGACGTGCTGCTGACTGTGCATGCAGTAAAGCACATGGGATTGTAGGGGTCTGCGGGACTGCTGAAGAAATCCCAAAGCCTCTCGCTCTCCTCTTTGTCAATGTCGGGGCTCGAACCGTCCGAACTGGCCCAGCTGCTCTCACTGTCAGAGCGGCTGACCCAGATATTCAGGCCTCGAGGCCCCAACATCTCCTCGCTGGCCTTGCACACTGACATAATGTCAGTATCACTGCTGTCCCTTGCTTCGCTTTTACTTTTCCCCATGTTTGTGTTTGTTGAAATACACGCAGAAAAAAAGAAGGGGTTGTAGGGATCACTAGATTTTGACAGAGACTCCCAAAGAGCCTTACTTTCCTCGTTGTCGAATTCTACCACGTTCTGATCTTCTTCGCTACTCCAGTGAGAGCTTCTCTCCTCTTCTGAAGTGTCCTTACTGTGTACTTTCTCCTTTGTAATATCCTGTTTGAAGACTTTCTCGCTACTTTTATGGCAGGCCTCATTCGAACCGGAGCTGTCGCTGCTTGATACAAAGATGTTCCAGTCGCCGGGGAAGCCCATTTTCCAGGTGGATTGGTGTCCGAGGAAGATGCTGTCTTCGCTCCCCGATGTTCTGGAGACAAAGTCGTCCACTAGTCCGCAGCACAGGTCGTCGGCTCGCAGACTGGACAGCAGGGCCTCTGCGGTGGATTTCCCAGCGAAGGGGTCGCCAACATCAGCACAGAAGTTAGAGAGGGGGTTTGAACCGCCGACCATGACTCCGTTGTCTCCGTCAAACAAGGAGGAGAACAGGAAGGACTCGGTTGGGTTTGCGGCCGTGCTCATGTGCTGGATGTGCTGACCTGTCTCGTCTGTGATTCTCACGTGGACCTCAAACCGGAACATCTGGAAAACTGGAAAAAATAAGAGGGAAGAGTTAGAATGGCGTGAAATTCAGAATCTGTGTAGTAATTATCCTTTAAGTCAACTGCTATTAACAACTAAAATTATTCTTTGTTTACTGCTCAATTTAAATAAAGAAAACCCTATCCTTTGATTAAAAAATTCATTATTCATTGCTTGATGTTCTACATGCATGTGGCCTTGTGCCAATGAGTTGAGGTTCCTCACAATGGAAAATAGAGCTGTCATTTTCAGCTGATATTTCCAATTACTGAATTCTTTAATTGACCTTATTCTCCGCCCAGATGAAAGATGACACTGTATTTTCTTTGTATTCAATCTCACAGTATCTATCACTCGCTATAAGTACTGTAGGGACATCACTTTACAGGAAATACTATTGGGATGGCATGGGAAGTACCATAAAGTAAGTTAACTGGAAGAGGACGTAAACACGACAAAAATTAGCTTATGGCTTTAAAAATAGACAACAGGGCACTATGGCTATACAGTAAAAGAAAAGTATTTCTAAAGGCCATTATATTCTATTGTGAATTGTTATTTCGTTAACGATATTAAGAAATACCAGAGTAGAGTACAGACATTTGACTTAGCGGTCACTAGACTTTCCAGTCAGTGAACACACCATAACGGTTGAACTTTGCCACAGTAATGTGCGGGCGTTAAAAACACATAAAGCACGAACAAAGTAACAAGCTTTAAATTTAGTCTTTTTCCCGCTTACCTGACATGAAGGTGTAGTAAATGACCTGAACCAGCAGCCGAAGCTGTTCCCACACCACGGTAAGCATCTGTTTGGTCCAGGGCAAAAGCGCCATCCCTCCGCTACCGAACCTCTCCATCGCCGTTCGATCAGAACCCTTATCGGCACCAACAGTCGTAGCCATTTTTTTCTTACTTCTTTCCTCTCCTCTTCTTGGATTGTGGCGGTAATGTTGAGACAAAATCCTCACGTATTCTGGTATTCCTCGTCGAAAACCAACAGATTTCGTCTATTTGTCGGTGACAGATGTGTGTCGGTGTGCTGTCGCTTCATTTTCCGGCAAGTCTGTGCCATTTTTCGATCTCCTTCGTCAAATGTTCTCATGTATTTTCTCCATGTTTCTCAGTCGTCTTATCGTCGTTGTTGTAGTAGAGGTGAATGACTCGATGTTGCGATGCCTCCTGTTAAAATAAACAAGCGTGACGTCGTGCTGCGCTGTGATTGGACAGAGCGACTGTCACTCCGCAAAGACCCCGCCCCCCGATTGCGTGGCGTCTGACGCATAGAAAGTGCCCGTAAATTCCATGCTTCCCGGAAATCCCTTTTTATAGCTCCTCGCGTTCATCAATAGAAATTGTGGGATGAAAAGATAAATTAGTGTATTACTAAGGAATGTGAGTAAGTTCTCAAAGACTCCAAGCTTATGAAAAGCAAAATTTCAGTCGGAGAATGTGTTCAGTTTCAGTTCCCACAATTATTTCTTTGTTGAAAGTCAGCAATACCATAGATAGAAACGAGCTTCTTAAAATTCAAATAGTAGTAGAACTCAGATCCTTTACTTTTGCAGACGCATAAATACCATACTTTAGAATACTTGTAATATACGCCATTACAAGTATAAATACTGCATTTAAAATCAAAAAGTACATCAAAAGTTGCATCAGCAAAAATTTAGAAGTATTCATTCTGCAGTGAAATGCCCCATTTGACTAATAAGATTTTTTTTTATTGGTATTACTGATGGAACAATGTATAAGCAGCATTTTACTATAACTTTTAGTAACAGTTCAGCCCTCTGGTTCCCAGTAGTGGTAAAGAGGGATTGTGACATGATTACAGTAGAGAGAACAAATGTGATGTAATAACTTACATGAACTCATTTTTACCTTTCTTTAAACTTTTGATTTTGTTACAAGATTTTGGATAATTAGTTACTTATATGAAACCATCAGAAAGTCTAGAGGGGGAATCAGTCTTTACACAATGTTTTTGTAACTTATCACATGTAAAAAGGTTTGGAGACAACTGATTTAATCTTCATGTATTTTAGGAGCTTTTTTAAATGTAAAGTCATACAAAATCCTAATCTGAAAAGTAACTAGCAGCTTCAACTGTCAAATAAAAGTAGTGGAGTAAATAAGTACATTTCACTCTTAAAAGTAGCAACACCAAAAAAAAAAAAAAGTATTTAAAAATGTATTGTAAACAGAAGATGCATAACATTTAGTAATAAAAAAAAAAAGACTGAACAATTTCCAATTTAAATTCTTTTATTAATCCAAAAAAGTGTACGTTTATGCCACCAGAGCAGAAGCTGTAGAGGACTCACTGTAAACAGAAAGAAAACATACCATTAGAGGGAGCACTCCTCAACATCACCACCAGGATGTAAAACATTAACACCTGAAGATCCCTTATATAACATGCATAGGCAGCAGCAATGGTTAATAAACACTATAATGTAGTTGGTAGGCAAATGTATATATTTGGTTACAAGTGTAATGACCCCAAAAATGTAACTAAATGTAAATGACCACAGTAGAAAATGTATGATTTCATTGTGTGAAGGGGACTGGCAGAGGTGGCATCAAGTCGCCACTCTGCTAATTTACCTCCAGCTTTTTCTAGCACAACAGAAATATCACTACTCTCAATAAAAGGAAGAGCAGGACAATGAATTGTGCATTTTTGCATGCATGCATACAGGCCACATGAAATAAGACAGTTGAACTACTATGATTTCTTTCCACAACAAAGATAGAACTGACTTTTTAGAATAGAAAAGGAGCATTTAAATAATTTAAATTCTTTCTAAAGAACCTAGCAAATGACAGAGACACAGCCACATACAAAACAAAAGGTTCCCAAAGCAGAACCAATACTTACTACTTCCAGTTGGGGGCCAGTACTCTCTTGGTCTTGTAGTAACGGGCCAGCCTGTGGATCCTGCTCTCAATGAGAATCAGGCGGAACTTGGCATCCTTGTCCTGCAAGTATAATAAAACGTCATGGGTTTGAGGTGGTGATGCATTCTGACTTACTGAATATGTAACTTCCAACAGAAAGCACTTTGAGCATATTCATATTACTGAATAACAATAAAAAGGATCAATAAAACAGCTACATTTTAAATAAAAAACAGATTTAAGGGATTTCCAATGAAACTGGTCTACTCAGCTGTAATAAAACAAATCACTCATTTAACCTAAGGTTTGCAAAACAATTGGTAGCATTTGTTTTTTGTTACCTAGTAACCCAGAGCACATGGGTGGAAATTTACCTAAAAAACATATCAGTGACCTCCAGACAAGCAGTGATCTTTCCATTAATATAACTGACTTTCTAAACCTTCAGGTAGCAACAAACTGTACCAGATGCCAAGTAAACACTATTAGTGGGCTCATATTTAACCCAGGTTTCAAACCCAGCCTTATACCTTTCTGTTTCTCTCCAGATGCTTCCTGACCGCCACAGCCTTCTTGATGAGGTGGTAGAGATCCTCGGGCAGGTCAGGGGCCAGACCCTTGGACTTGAGGATCCTCAGGATCTTGTTGCCAGTGACGAAACGAACCTGGGCCACACCGTGGGAGTCCCTCAGAATCACACCTAGACAAGGAAACAAATAGACTTGAAACTTGGGACACTGTATGTTGCTCAGTTTTTTTTTTTTTTTTTTTAAATGCATTTGTCATATCATGTCCTTTATTCCAAATATTTCAAACACTGAACAAATGTGAGACAAAAACTAAACTTGGAGCATGAGGTACTTCTGCCATCTAACCTGACTGATGTTTAAAAAGCAAAAGGGAAACCACTCCAAAGTGGGAGCCATACTTATAAATCAATAACAACTTGTGTAGTTGTCCTAAAAAGATTCCCAACTGTACTGCCTGTTCCCCCTTGATACACCGAGGTCATACAATGAAACTGAAAAAAGTGCATCTTAGTGAGTCTACATAAGTATGCTAGAGAAAGATGTTGTACCCAAATTCCACACTATACTGTACTTAAGTGGTCTTGTTTTCATGCAAGGTGCTCATTGTTTCTCTGTCACTTGCTGTGGTTAGATTGCTGATTACAGAGTGATGTCTGAACTGCTCTGTTGTGCCGTGCTTCAGTGCTACAACTAAAGTTTACAGCTAAAGAACATACAGTCCTCCACAAAGCACTGGTGCCCTGGTTTAGATCCATACAATCAGCAAATAGAGATACACAAAATATGTACAATCAAACCATTGTGTTTCGGTACAATCCGATACACATGCTCTGCCATTAATGACAACTTTCCAGTTACTGTAATGTTTTTTTTTCTTCTTCCCTACATCCTCCAAAATTATCACACAGTATTGGACTACATTAGTTTTACCAAAGTGTACCTAATAGCCTGCATAATTGACTTGTTAAGATGAAAAAAAAAAAGAAAAAGAAAAAACAGGCATTTTGTAATGACTTGACAATATGACCGCTGTCATATCTGTTCTTAAATACCTGTGGAGAGATGCTCCCTTTTGTTTTTCAAGTTCAAACATTTTCCCTCTCACATTAGCCAAAATTTGTAAATGAGAGAGAGAACCATTGTTAGTCTGTCAAATGGACTGCTGTGCTCAAACACTGTATGAAATAAGTGAGGAAATGTAACAGGTCTAAAACTGAAACCTGATTTTATTCTGATATGTACTGTTCAGAATACCTGCATTAGTGCCCTGTATACCAAGTACAGTTAGTATTCCCAGTCAGACAAATACTACATCTACATTATGTGGTCATGTTTACTATTCTGCAGAAAACGACAAATTGGTGAATTTAGAGTCTTTCACAGAAATGCTTACCAATCTGAGAGGGGGTCAGACCCTTCTTTGCCAGCTTGAAGATCTGCTCTTTGACATCATCGGATGTGAGCTTCAGCCACTGCAAACAATGTTTAAAAGATTACGGCCTGAACAAATCGGTTCTGAAATATTTTTGCTGGTGCCATTAAGCGACTGAACAACACATCATGTCTGTATACTTACAGTGGGAACACTGCGCCTGTAAGGCAGAGCTGACTGGGACAAGCCCTTTCTGCAGAACATAAAGACTAGTTAGACACCTTGGCAGTTTGACGAAAACACATCAAGACGAACATTATAGTCAAGTTTAACAGTGAAGGAGACAGACTGTTTCTGCAAGACTGAATTAAACGAGGCCAGGCTAATGTTAGCTTCATACTTGTGCTAAGACAAGGTGAAGTGCTTACGGTACATTGATTTAACTTCGTCATCTAAAGCAGAAACTATTATATTTGGGCTGTGAATCTGTAATATATCACTGTCTTTAACTTAGAAGATAAAGTCAAGCATCGTGGTGAGCCCCGAGTGCCGTTAGCTAATGCTAGCTAGGCAGCTAAAGGTGGATGTCGATTGTGAAGGTGCGAGTATTTAAGTCATTTTCTCGATTCTAGCCCGGATTAAAGAGCTAAATTTGATCCTCGGACATTCATAACAGGTTTACAAGTTATATCCCGCCATAAAAACCGACGTGACAGGGCAAAATAATAACTTTAAATGATAAAAAGGGAGCTCACCCGGGAGCGTGCATGCGACCCATGATGGCGGTAGAGGAAGAGAGGCCGCACACGCGACAGAAAATGGTATTTTGCGCCTGCGTCGGAAATGACGCAATGACGCAGAGAGGGTCATTATTGACGCCGCCAAACGCATTCAGGGTAGAATGTTGTTAACTCTGTTAATTAATAGCCTGTAAAACGAAGGAAATAGTAAATAAACAAAATTATAACTACAGTTTGTCACGAAGAATTCACTTGAGAGGCATTCAATCCAATCAACAGATTTAGAAAGTCTAGACTAGACGATTTCGGTCACATTTTTAAAAACGTTACTTTAATTCCAATTTTAAAATAAAACAGTAACAGACTAAATAAACTGACAGCAATTCGTCTACATTCATATAATATGTGTGTTGTTAAAACTTCAGCAAGCCAACATCAAAAAGAGAAAATATACAGCAGCTTCAGAAAGTATTCAGACCCCCTCATTTTAGCATTCTTTATTCTGTTGTCGAATTTTAATACATATAATACTGTGTATCAGTGTCTTTATTTGAGGCTCTAGTCTGTACAGGGGCTCTATCAGCATCTGCACTTAAAACCCCTATCAAATTTTACTCTGCATATATTGTACGTTCCTTAAATCTCTGTTTAATTAAAATATTAGGCCCTCAAACTTACCAAACTCACACCTGCAGTCCACTTGCCATCACAGTTATACCATGTAACTGGTTCAAATGAAAGTACACCCAACACATTTTACACAACAGAGACAAAATGTCACATCATGTTTGTTCCAAAAACATTTAATTTGCTTTAGGAAAGAGGGATTACAGTACACACTGATCCATTCAGGTTACAGGTCACCAATTAAAAATAAATAACTGGCCATGTTAATACAAACTCTGCTTGGTTTCTTTGTACAGTCACTAAAAGAGTAGATCAAGTCACTAATATTTATAGTGTGAGTGCTGCTCTTAGATCATAATTGTCCTGTAGATCTTCTCTTAAAAAACCTTTTCAGATAAATTCATCATAATTTCTTTATTAAACATTAACAACAACTTTAGATTTATAGTTAGCGAGTGGAGATGAAAGCAGCTAATTTCTTGCTCAGGATATTGTTCCCTTTTTATGAAGATGGTTTAAGTTAAAGTTGCCTTTTTAGCGCTGATCTGTGTTCAGTTTGCATTTTCCCACTTAAATATCATAAAGCCTGACTGGATCTGGACTTCACTGACAGTTTAAGTTATTAGTAACCATATGGCCAGTTACTCATCACGGCGTCATTACACCACTATTAGGCACTGGGAGTGAGTGTGGTATTGCTGCCCGAGCTGAAACAGCCTCATGTCCAGACTCTAGTTTTAACTCAGCTCCTAAACCGCATTCTGAAAAGTCTGAATAGTGGTTTTGAACCACCTGAAGAAAACACTGAACTGACTTATGATCAGTGTTAGTGGGCAACCATAATCTCTTCATCCAGAGCACAGACAAAAGCGTGTTCCAAAGCTTATGATACAAATTCCCCTTTAAGGTGTGCTGTGTGAAAATAGTCAAGTAATACCATGAGAGAAAGACCTGGTAGTGTGCATTTAGTGGCAGTCCACTGTTATAAAAAAAAACAAAAAACAAAACCCTTATGATGCCGGTCCGGCACCAGACCTGCTCTGGAAGAACTACTGATATAGCTTTACAGAATATAGAATTTTCTTTAATAAGGACATATCACATTGTTAATAAAATATATATAGCAATAAGGCCAAGTTGAGCATTAAAAAGAGATTGTGAGCACAAACAAAGGCACCCTGTTCGGCTCCCTGTCGGGGAGAGTGGTTTGATTTGCTGTCTTTCTCATTAATTTTGGCACATTCTCGGGGAATCATAAGGTCACTGTTGATTTCCTGGAATCTGGTGTGTTGGACTACTATACCCAGAAGTGTCTGCTGCAGAGCAGGAAACCCTGATGCCTCCTATTTGTCTATATAGAAAATAAACACGGAAAATGTAAAAATGAGCCCCCTTTCTATTCCTTAAAAAACAAATGTGTCAATCTATATATACTCTTCTGCAAGTAAGCCTTGTTTTGGTCCTCTAATATCAAAATGTACAAAACATTACAGCTCTTCGTTATAGTTTAGGAAAAAAAAGAGAGACAAAATAAGTGGAGATTGTTTGTCACAGAAACAATCTTGATTAGTTGAAGAGGGAGAGAAAAATAGTGAAGAACGCTTTGAGGGTGTGTGATCAGCCTGTTCGGTCTGTGGGTGTGTCTGAAGGAGTTTTTATTCTGCATTCATGTCATATGGGAATAACCTCTGAGTCAACATGATGGTGGTGACAAGCCATGACTTGGAGGTGTTTAACCTTGTCTGAAGCTGTAAGGATGAAAATCTGGAGAATCACATATGTAGTCGTGTGATAAATGTTTTTTAAGCAACAAGCAGAGCTGTATCCTGCCATGATGATGATTTCAACAATACTTATTACAACGTTTTCCACGTGAAACAAATGGTTCATTCGGTTTGTTAGATTTGAAATGAAAATATTGCTGCTTATACTTCAAATTTGATGACATCAGAGAGAAATCCCCCCCTAAAAGTTAAAGTCCATCTCCAGTCCCCCAAGTTCTGAAGCAGTATTTTTATGAACTGAAAGCTGAGGTGACCAGTATTTTCAAGTAAGGCCGCATCTGCCGCCTTTCCCATATGATGTGAATGCAGCTTTTTGTCTGGAGGAGTCGTTCCCGGCTTCAGGGAAGAGGCAGGTACGGGGGGTTAGAAGTAGGGGACGGCAGTGAGTTTGTACCACTTAACCGTCTCCTTGCTGAGGTCAAAGTCTTTGAGTCTGAGCGTGATGCCGCCCAGGAAGTAGTTCTCACGCAGCGACTCAGCGCTGAGCACGCTCAGCTGAAGCTCCCGCAGGCCCAGGGTTTCCTTGCTGTAGCCACTGTACACCAGCTGTGGAGGAAGAGGAAGAAGAAGTGAGAAAGGTGTGTGTCCTGGTGATACACACCTTGGACTTTATAATGTTTACATTTCTAACCTAAGTTTAGGAGCTATAAATACATAAATGGAGGCTGTAAAAGTGATTTCCTGACCATCTCATTAAAAGTAGGGTTCCTGGTTTTCCTCGAGATCTTTGTCTTGCGTTTTGAAGTCTTGTGTGGATCTGGAAGCAGGTAGGTTTTCACATATGGGTTGGGATCTGTTCCGTCTTCAGAAACCTGAAGGGCAGCAGATGAATTAATGGTAGTAACTATCTGTCAAAGCAGCATCTCAACATGCATCTTAAAACACCAGTGTGTTTACCAGATCCCTGATGTGCATGACCATGATGAAGAGAGTGCTGTTCCTGTAGGAAATTGAGAGCTTCACTTCTCCTTCCACTCGACCAGACGTGGGACTCAGTGGGGGCTCTGCAAATATCACACATCACATTCATGGAGGTGGAAATACGAGAAAACACAAATTCATCAACATGGGTACAGCCCAAAACAAACATTTCAAAATAAAAGCAACAGGACATTCAAATTACTTCTGCTATTTATGTTCTTTTTAAATGAGAATGAGCGTTTTACACAGTGATTAAGCATTTAATCGTTGGGGAAGATTCAGAAAGAAACCAAAACCAGGTACAACATGAGTATGACAAATACTTCAAGAATGAAAATGAAAAGTTCCAGTATGTACCTGGTGCTTTGGGTGTGGCATCTAAACCTTCTGTCTTGTCATCTCGTGCAATTGGATGAAAGAAGGTGTAGATCAAGTCACACTGGAAACAGAAAACATTTCTTTGCCTAACTGCCATTCTCACATTACAAACATTACATTCACCCACTTAGTTTCCTGATTAGTTTGTGTGTTTGTGTGTGTGTGTGTGTGCGTGTGTGTACCTGGGTGACCTCTGTGGAGCTCCTCATCAGGTTGTGGACATAGTTGTTGAGCTCCAGCTTCCTCTTGGCTGCCACTTCTTTAATGTGTGTGCGACCGAGCACCATTTTGTTTGGGAAGCTAGAGATAAGGAGAGAGCCGTGGCATTTACTACTTCACAGAAACTGATGTAACTCTGAGGCAGCATTTGCATAGAAACCTGCAAAGGTTACAGGAGATAAGTGAAGTAGGCAATAGTGTTTCCGAAGTTAGGGAGTATTAATCCATACAGTATAAGATGAAACATGGCATTTATCTTGCTTAGCACCCTGTGATAAGTCCTGATGTGTCCCTAAAGAAACTGTATCACAGACTCCTAATATAGAAAAAAGATCTGTAACTGAGTATTAAGAAGCTAAGGGTCACAGTCGAGGTGACGCCCTACCTCGGCAGCTTCCAGAGAGGGAAAAGTATGGTCAGTTTGTTGTGGAGCTCCTGAAACTCATCAAAAGTGCGGAAGACAAACTGGGGCTCAGTCTGACCTTCCCTCAGGATCCTCACCACATACGTCTGCACAGAGAGGACGGCACCAGGCGTCAGTACTTTCCCAGTTTACATACAGAGATGTGATCTGGTAGTAGTAACAGAACACAGCGGGACTCACATAGTGCTTGTCGGGGTTGTATCTCTTCTGGAAGGAGAAGATGGAGGCGTGGAGGATGCGGCCCTCCTGTTTCAGGGTGTAGGTCTTGGGGGAGAAAGACAGAATGGGCTCGTCGTTGGCCGGCAGACCGGAGAATCGTAGCTGGGCAAGGTTGTGGATAAAGAAGTTGAACTTGGTGGCCACACTGCCCAGACTGGACTCAATCAGCCTGGAGAGAGTGAAAATATAGGGGAAATCTCAATATGCTGTTTAGACCCAAGACTCTTAAAGACAATTTTCACAAAGCACATTTTCTGTCAACAGGCTTAGTTCCAACCCAGTCTGACTGGTTTTACAAAAACAACAAACATCTGATACTGCTTCTAGTGTGTCAAGAGAGAGAGAAAGCAGCTTCTCTTGTTCTTCCTGTGCCTATACTGCCACCTGGTGGACTTTAAGTTCATAGCTGGGGGGAAAGAAAACTAAAATACACCCTCTGTCCTAGAACTCACTCTCCTCAAAATAACAGGTCTGTCCAAAATAGCAGCTGCACACATGGGAATTCTTCAAAGGAGGGAAAACAAAACAGAGGAGAGCTTGAATTCTTCCTTTCTTGTGATGTTCCCAGTGTTGAGGTTGTACAGTTTTACTGACAGAGAAGTGAAGACAGTTGTTTTAGTGATCAGGGCAGGGAGAAGAGGAGTGGTGGCGTGTTTACCTGGTGAAGAAGATAGTTGCCTCAGCGTCTGTGTTGTGGGGCTGCAGGGCGTCAAAAACGTACTTTAGATCCTGAGAGCCCGTCAGCTCTGGGAGGCCTGACGACGTCATCTGTGTCACAAAGACACACAACGAGAAGAGACGAGGTTCAAATACATTTCTTGAGTTATTCATTTCCAAAGTAGTTTAGTAGATTTACCTATTTATTACCCATCACTTTGTACAGTAACTTCACAACATAAAACCTATTTATATTACATTTAACAATATGATTAAGACTTATTTTTAAATTTGTGCATATCCATATAAGTCAGTCAATCATTTCAGTCAGTTCTAAGTCAATGTGACGACAAGCTACACACTACAATCTTTATTTAAATGTTGTTTTAATGCATTGCTATGCCTTATGTAAAGCCCTCTGAATTGCTCTTGTGATACAAATACCCTCTCCTTTCTAGAAACACAATAAACAGCAAAAATACTTTTGAGAAACAACATCAAGCAGCCGCCTCTATAAACCGACATTTCCAGGACAACAGTGAAGTACTGATTTATTATCAAGGCGATGCTGCTCTCTGTCTGCATGCCTTGGTGCTCGGGCTGCTGCAGGTGCAAAAGAAAACAGTTCAGCTGAACAGGGAGGTTGCATTAAAAGGAGGGCAAAACTGCTGAGAAACAAAAAAAAAATCTGAAGACAGAAAAAGAACACAAATCTAGAACAACTACTCTACAACCAAGGTGTGACAAAACTATGACAAAATGTCAACTGAGCATCCTGAATGTGTGTTTAAATAACTGATGTGTTAATGTATCCACGCTCTGTGTGTGTGTGTTCTGTCTCACCAGTGACAACAGGTTGAGGAAAAGCCCAGAGTGCTTGCGGATGAGGTTGTAGGCCTGACAACACAAGTCTACAAACAGCTGGAAACGACTGGTAGGACGCTCGCCACCGTTGATGACGTACGCCATGTCGGAGGTCAGAACGAACGGAGCTCGATCCCTGATGGGAAAGAAGGAGGGGAGGAGATATGTTTTAAAAAGAAGTTAGAGGAAAAAAGGGTCTGTGGATCAAAGGTCTTTGGGTTTAAATCTCTGGGAAAATCTGGATCAGGAAAGTGAAAGCACTTATTTGCCTGCAACTACCACAGGGGCAGCCTTCAGCAAGTTACTACAAAGGCTCAAAATACTTCAGAGAAGATGCACAAAGACCAAAAATAATGTGGTTGTAGGGCAGTCCACCTGGACAGATCCCAGCAGGGATTGTGTGTGAAGCTCTGAACCAGGTCATGTTCAAAAACACATTAATCTTACTGCACAGAAAAACCTACATCTAAAATTTAGTGACCCACAAAGGAATCAAATTCGATTGGATTCGATTCAGGAGCCAGCGATCGATATGAGACTATATACTACACCATAATCACTTCCATTCATATCAAATCACAAAAAGCAACTAAAATATAATTTGACTTTTTTATTCCTGAGCTTCATCCAGACATTTAAATGAAAAACAATCTTCTCTCTTAATAAAAATAGACTTCCTGTTCACTATGAAGGTGTGTGCGCTCAGGAGGAGAAAGACATGCCAGGGGAATTTCAAAATAAAGGCGTGTCTTACAAATGATTATATTGTGACTGACTGTGATGTTATACATTATGTTACTGAAGAAACATGTCGATGACTGGTCGATGTTTTCGTTTTGGATCGATGCTATGAAATCACTGATCACTGAATCGATGTATCGATGTAGATGTGATGTATCATTACACCCCTGTGAAGTAACTGATGGGTCAATCTGCTAACAACTTTATGCCTTCCTTTAAGATTACATGTTAGCATTCTCCACTGAAATCAGCTGATACAGGACCTTTCACCTACACTCTCTTAACTACTTGACAACAGTAAAACACCCTTTAAACACCACCTTTAAACCCAGATAGTGCAGCACAGCATATTTTATCTGACAGGCACATGCACACATGCAAAGATTTTCACCTTTTGAAGCTGCCAAACATCTGGGCATGACCCAGGAACTTGCCAAAGTCAATGTGGAACATGTGACCAGTGGAGCGCAGCATGATGTTGTCATTGTGGCGATCGCAGATGCCCAGTACGTAGGTTGCGACACAGCATCCTGCACATGAGTAGATGAAGTTCTCCGATGCCTAAAAAGAGGAAGAAGAATTTAGTGTAATATTGGTAGATTTTAAGCCTAAATGCTTGGGAAGGAAGTTTATGTCCAGAGAAACAAGGCAGGTTTCAAGCAGATAAAGAGAATTATTTTGCAGATTCTCCAGACTAACATAAAGACACACTGTGGTCACCAGCCTAAAAAACAGCAGCGCTCCATCTAATGACAAGTTTATTTCAGCGTCCTGCTTAAGTTCCTACATTTTCAGGGTCGGAGGTTATGAGTTGGGAGTAAGGTTTCACATTTATAGGAGTCAAAGGTCATACAGTTCTACAACTGCCATAAACTTGAAGTGTACATTTTCTATGGGTTTTTAACTCCTACACACTCTACTCCACATCATTGTGTCACAAGAAAATTATGGTTTTAGTATTTGAACCATTTTCTAACTGCTGCTTTGCATCATAAGGAACTAAAAGAAGAATGTGTGTGAAATTAATACTCTGCCAAATGATTAGTTTTTGTTACAACAAGAAGTTGAGTAAATCTTATGTAGCAACAATGACTGTAAGTACACTCTGTCCTGACAGATGAATCTGTAAAATCTGTGTTTAGAGCAGTAGTTCCTCAAGCTGTTCTCCTTTTACTGAACATGTACGAGCACATCCTTCATGCGTGTACCTTCTCATACTCGTCCTCAGCAGGGTTGTACTTGCGGAGCCACTCTGCCAGAGGTTTATCTTTGAAGGATCCAGTGACGCCGTACTCCACCTGGATCTTTCTCAGGGTGTCAGAGGAAGGCACCAGCTCCACCATACCTGGACAACACATCACAACAGTCCGTTTAAACTGTAATGTGTGGTCACAAATGATGGGAAGATACAGTGGAATGACATTTCCATTAGACAAGCGTCATCAGAATGATCATTATCAGCTGTTAAATGACATTTCTGTGTCATCTGGTGGCAGCTGAATATATATTTCTTCTTCCTGTGGCCATTTCAGACTGAAACTGACAGAGAGGTCATTATTTTTCTGAGCAGCACAAACTGAGCATGGCTGATTTTAGTATTCATCCACTGCCTTCAACAATTATACACTTACGCGCAGTAAGTCTGTGCGTTTAAAGGTTGACGTGTTGATTTGAGTGTGCCTGTATGTGTTTGTCTGCTACCTTTGTCTTTGCCGGTGGAGATGCATTTGAAGTTGACGATGCGGAGGTCCAGCCCCTCCTGCAGCCAGATACGATCCATGATGCGGATCATCTGCAGAGCCAACATGTCCTGCCTCAGGTCTTCTCCGACCTGATGCAAAAACAGACAGACAGGTAGAGAGAGACAGGTTAACACATGGTGCTTATGTTATTGCACGCTGGATGTCACTTCAGCCACCAGGGGGCGCAGTGTTCAGATGAGATGCATGTAAACAACAGTTGGTTACAACAAGTCTTGATGCACCTGATGAACTAACACACAGTTTTAACTTATGAAGCATATGTGACATATAAAACCAGTTCTCAGGTGTTGTTCAAAATACTGATGACTGTTCATAGGCTGTCTCCACTGTATATGTGTGTGTACAGTACCTTAAACATAACATTTATCTCTTCTCCCAGTGGGTCGGCATTGACCAGGGCCAGTTTGAGGGGAACTGCGTTGGAGTTGAAGAAGGAACAGGCCTACACACAAATAAACATACAGTATAACTTTATCTTGTACATTATATCACACTGTTACGTCAGATCTTGCCAGAGAACAGGATCCACTTTACCATCATTCTTTATTGCTTATATGTTTTTTAATTCAATTGTTTTGTCTCACCTAGTGAATAGCAATATTCTGTTATCATTATACTTCTCAAAAATGTCACTGTCACAAAGTTATTTTTGAGCAAAGTGTCAAGGAGCGATCAGATATCTGCAGTTAACTCAGATACACTGAAACACACTGTTGTGTCTGGATCATATTCATATAAGAGATTGGTAAATATCGAGTGTAATTGGGGTCTACCAATTAAACAGTAGGCTGCAGGCTGCTGAACCAGAGGAGGAAGGTCTGATTAAAAGCTACTTTATCTCCCACAATACCTTTTGTGGCAAGTAGTGATCCCTCCTATTACTTAGGAGAACACATACAGACATTGAGCGTGTACCACCTCAAGTATCTCATTATTTATGATGAATATCTGTATGATATTTGAGAATATGCACATGCATGTGTTTTATATTTTGGGGAAACTGCAGTTTAATGAGCTAATTTCCTCTGCGGTTCAAACCTCAGAGGTTCTACAAAGAGTGTGTGGTTGTTTTCCTGTTTCCTGACCAACAGTACACTGGAGGTTTTCTTGTTCTCCTGCTTTCTGTCTATTAATATTCAGAGTTACTGTTATGAATTCACTACAGTTAATCCTTTGTAGATCAGGTATATGTGGAGTCACCTCAGTAAAATGAAAGCATATGATGGAGATGCAGACTTTGTGTTAAAACTGTTGTCAATTTCTCATTATTCAAGGCCTGAGTATTGTATTTGTGTGTGTTACCTTGATGTTTAGTTCCTTGGCCACCAGACTGGGGCTGAGGGGCAGTCGGCAGGTGTTCCTCTGGAAAAAGTTCTGAACGTTTTCCAGGCCCTCCTGCAGCGCCACCTGGACGCACAGAAAAATAAACACACACAGACATTATCACCCACATACACAACACAGTAAAGTACAATATTATAGCCAGGTCACGACTGCACGTGCACTAACCTGTCGCGTGGACCCCCCGGCCTGTCTGACCCTCTCGGCCACGGCTCCCAGCAGGGTGACCAAGTGAGTCTGTTTCTCCAGCTCCGTCCTCAGCTTGGCTCCGCACAGACACAGCAGGGCACCCAGTACCCGTTCATAACGCCGGCCCCAGGCTGGATCCTGCACAGCGTCTTTTAGCAGCCTGCAGCCATGACACACATCACAACAGACGAAATTTAAAAGGATACTTTCATCCTGGACACCAGCCTGTTTTTTATGTAATCAGCATCTAAGTGTAAAGTGCAAACTTTTTCCGGGTAGAAGCATAGATTTAAAACTGAACAGCAAGTCTACAGAGAGCTAATAATAATAATGATAATTTAAAAATGATATAATGTGCTATATGACCATTTTTAGATGCCACTGAAAAGCACAGGAAATGAGACAAACTTGTGGTTAAGCAGACTATACTATGAATATGTGTCAGGCTTGATAAATAAGGCTATAAACAGCAATGTAAAACACATCTGTTGAATAAGATTTCTACCAAATGTATCTTTTTATGTGATATTATTTGATTTTCTGATGCTCTGGAAGCCTGTTTCTTTACTTTCGCTTCAATCAGACAGATTTGCTGCCACATTTCATCTCAGATGTTTGGTTGTTGTGTCCGTGCTGCTGCAGACTCACCAGTAGAGGTAGTGGGCGATGTTGATGTTGCCCTGTGCTCTGGACAGCAGGAACATGACAAGGGCACTCTTTAGGTGACACTCAAACTTTAAGGCCTGGGAGAGACAAGAGAGAAAAGGAACTAAGAACGATAGATGGAGGAATTGTGAATGAGTGAGGGTCTGAGTGAGAGTTAAATGACTCAATAATGTAAGTGCATGCAAAGTGTTTTTAGCTGTACCTGTACTAGCTGTGGCAGGTAGCCAGCCAGTTCATCATCACTGCTTTTTGCAATCCAACTAACAGCCACACTTCTCACCTCTGTGTCTGCAAACCTACACACACATACACACACACACAATTAGACACAAGGCCAGTACAGTTAAAGAGAAACTCACAGACTTCAGATTTACAGAGAAACAAACTGACTGCATCAGTTTCACTGTATCACCACACAAATTTACTTTTCAAATTTACAGCAGTGCCATAGGCCAAATGTGTGTATAAGTATTAAGAACAGTGCGCACTTTGAGTCGAGCAGCTCAAGTGCAGTGACGGGGGGCAGAGGGGGCCAGTGGTGCAGCAGAGAGTGGATGTGAGCTATGCTGGCCCAGTCCCAGCTGGGCGCACTGGCCAGCACCTTGGGCAGGCTGCTGGGGTGGTCCCTCCGACAGTGGAGCCGATGGTCCCAGAGGATCTGGTGATCTGCCCGCTTCAGCCTGGAGACAGGGCGGAAACAGAGGGAGAGGGAGGATGGGTGAGAAGGTGTTTACATAAAAGAAATATATTTAGATTGTTCAACAGACTTATCCATCAATCTAACCAGCTCACATTCATATTCTGTTGTTTAAAATCTACCTTTCTGTTTCAACACTATGAACTGAAACTAAAGGAATGTATAAATGGACTCAGAGTGTAGAGTTTATTGGCAGGGATCAACAATAATGTTTAAAACAGACAACAGAAAAAGAGCACTTCAATCGTCTCACAAAAATGCAACGCAAAATATATTAACAGCGAAATGACTGAAAGGTCACCAGTGCAAATTTTTTCTGAACATCTGAGAAAATCAGTACAGGGTAAGTGAGCAATAAATTGTCTACACTTGCTCAAAAACTACAACTCAGTGTGCATTTAGGCAAGAAATATGACGACCCCTGGAAAGACTTTCACATTTCTCTAGAGGAAATCCTCAGAGTAGTTATTAAGGAAAGTGTGTGACTGAGTTTGTAATTGTGAAACTAACTGAAAATAAAAGAGCTGAGGTGTTCAGGCAAATAAAGCTACAGCAGTAAAATCATATCATAGGCAGTGACTCACAAACCAGACGAGGAAATAAAATTATTTTGTCACTTTTGATGAAGTCTGAAATGTGGCTAGTGTCCTGCTGCGCTGCACTGCGAGAACACGATACCACTTTTGAAGCAGTGCAGAGTCGGTGGTCTGTACCTGACCCTGACCTCCCTGTAGCAGTAAAAACGAAAATTTCTCCTTCACTATAACGACACACGACACATCCGTGAAACTGCAGCTCAACAAGTCTTTTGCCTGCCGAGGCTGGAGAAATGAATGGGCAGGACAGAAAGCAGGCGGTGAGAGTCCCAGTGAGAGAGCGCTCTGTGCGAAAGCGCCGGTTGAGACTCATGGATGTTGGCAGAGTGAAGGAGATTTGGCTGGCAGCAGGCATAAGAGAGCATTTAGCTGGGCTTGGAGCAGCTGGAGGAGAACAGACACACTGGAGCAGACAACATACAGGCGTTTATGGGGAACTGAGGCTGGCAAAGTCAGGGGCATCTTTTAAAATCTCTACTTAAATCTAGTAAGTCCAACGGATTTTGGGTGGTCTGAGAGAAAGCCAAAAAGCTGTCTGCTGAGGGGGATAAATTTAACTAGAAATACAGTTTCTGTGCGTGTTCTTTAAAACACTAAGTACTCTAAGTCTAGTAAAAACCCAACCAACAGTCAGGTCACTACAATTATAATTTGGGAGCACATATACTGAACACTGTGCACCTTTTCAAGTCTATTTAAGCCTACATACAATTAAAGAGTGATTCCTTTGATAAATGATTACAATATGCAGCAGCTACTTCAAACCTCGTGTTTGTGCAAGAAGCACATCTGTTTTGCAAGTCAGGACCACCTCTCTGGTGATATTATCTGATGCCGTTGTATTATTTGAAATCATTCCCGCAAACCAAATTTCCCTAACAATCTCTTAGAACTGAAGTGACTATTGCAGTTTCCCCATTATAGTTCTGAAAACATGAGTGGGAGATTCCCCTACCCGAAATTGGAAGCTCGGCTGCAGATTTTCTCCAGTTTGCGTCTGAGGTCTGGGTCCAGCTCCTCCAGAGTGCTTGGCTCTGGGCTGGGGGCTTCCTTGGGTCCCACATATAAAACATCCACCGCTGAGTTGGGAAAATCCACCTGACGGTAACAAAAAGTTTAATGTAATTTAAGAGGACACATTTCTTCACAAGTACCCAATGTTCTCATATTTGTAAAACCACGACTTGAAAACTGGAATAAAAACTAAAATAAAAAGTTGTTGATGTTACACAGATGAGAACTGGTACTATTAAATCCACAGTACTACTATTTCCCCTTCTAAAGCTAACAGTACTACTACCTCTGTTACCATTAGTATAATGATTAGTATTACTTGTAGTACTTTTATCATAACTATTATGGCTGCTAACTAAATACAATTGTCTTCCTACTACTAAGATCACCACAAGTGCTACTACAATATTTATAAATACTACTCTGACAATGAATTCTAGTACTACTAATGCACCATGGCTACTAGCAGTACTAAAACCACTGCAAGTGCTGATGCTACTACGACAGGTGCTGCTAGCATCATCACCAACCTGCAGTATAATTCTCTCTGTGGGAATCCTCTTGCGGCTGCCTGTAGAGCCGGCGGCAGCAGCAGCTCCCTGGGCAGATGTCCACAGACAGAGCAGCCTGCTGCCCCTGGCAAGCACCCTGAAACACACAGTCAGTAATAAACAACAACAACAAAACCCAAAACCATCAGGGTGTTTCATGATCTTTCATTGATTTGTGCATGTTCCACGTGCCATAAGAATATTGTTTATTCCTTGTGTCATGGGTGGATTACCAAACACGTCCACTGGGCACAGGCCCAGGGGCCCAAGTAGTCAGGGGACCACAGGGCCAGAGCATCTGACAGTTAGTATTTCTTGTTTGGAAGATACACATTTCAGTTAAAAGATACAAAACGACCAAACAGAGATGGACAACTGCCACAAAGATACACACAATGGCAAAAAACAGAAGCAAAATAACTACAAATAACACAACTTGTATCTCTTTCAGTCTCAAATGATGAAAAACTCAAATGTATAAAACAAGTAAAATGAATCCAGCCACCACCAGCTGTTCATCTCTCCTCACCCTCTGAAGTCAAAGAGCGGCATAGAGACTTTGCCCAGCTGCTCTGGAGCTTTCCTCTGTTTGTTGGAGTCTGGGGAACCGCCGGCATTCTGGTTTAGCACCCCGAACAGAGTCAGGCTCAGTATGGACTCCAGCGGGAGCACAGCTACTGCTATGGGGAAGTTGATCCTGGGAGAGACAAGGACAGTGTCAGCACCATGGAAGGACAGGACTAACAGAACATTGTTGTTGTTGTTTGGGAAATTTCAAATAGTAAACAAATGGAAGAGAGAGAAAAGAGGAAAGGAAAAGAGAGGAAGAAAGGAAAGAGGGCAAGGCAATCACTCACAGTTCATCCCATTTGACGTGGTAGAAGAAGCTTTTGTATGTGCCCACTCTCTTGGACTGGACCGGTTTAAACAGGTTCTTGCCATTGTGGGTGAGGGAGCACATCAGGAAGTACTTCTCATAGCTGAAACAACACAGAACACAACAACACCATAAATACAACCGAGCACAATACACAATTTATTAAAAGTTCTATAAAAGAAAACTAAAAAAATCATCACATTTGTCTGGTAGAACACTGGTTACTGTTGCTACGATGCAGCCATAAGTAGACTCTGTATATAAAGCACAGGGTACATTATATGAGTATTAGCAGAATCTCAACACCCACACAAGTGTCTGAGGTTGATTTTTACCCAGGGAAGCTGCTCCGTACCTGCCCACAGAGCCCTGAGAGGAGGCCTGTGCTGGTGGACCACAGCCGTGAAGGCGCATTAAGTACAGTTGTATTGAGGCGTTCCAGTAAGTATATCAGTGAGCCATCACACACAATACCAGGGCCCTGGAAGCTGTGTGGGTGGACCATCTATCAACTCTAAATGCTTGCATCTATATACAGCACTGCACTGTTAAGGGGAACATGTCCTTGATGCACATTATCTGTATTGAGCAGAGGGATTTATAGTTCGAGTAATGCAATAAAATGTGGACAAATCAGCATTTAGTTTGATCCACACATCCAAAAATACCTTCTGTGTTTCGATTAGAGATACATATGTGAGTGAGAGGTGAAAATACAAGCGCACTTTCACTACTCCGGCCTTGATCCATTGCTCAGCACCATCTGTGTTGGCAGCGCCGCCGCTAGTCATGGTGTCTCAATATGCTGACAGTGCCGTGGCATCTACTGAGGCTCCAGATGGATGACACACTAGCCACAACAACGCCAAACACTCAGACTTCAATAAGGGAGCCTTATAGTAAGACAACAGATATGCCTAGGTGCTCATCTGGGCTGGGAAACACTGCACTCGCTGCGTCCCTCTGGCCTTGGGTTGTGAGGAGCTAAATATTTTTGGAGGTGTCTTTGGAATGACTGTCACTGCAGCAATGTTTGTTGCTGGCTTAAAATAGCTGCTGGAAGAGGCTGCGCTGGAGTAAATAGGCCTGTTATTAAGCAGTTCCTCTCTTTATGAAGGCCTCACTGGCTGACCAGAAAATTACCATGGAAAGAAGACACAGCAGCCATTCTCAAGACAGCTTTTAAAAATGCCTCCATCTCACAGTCATGGGTACAGTTTCCATATATTTTCATTTCAAAGGACAACATTTTTTAAGCATTTGGTCTTGGTTGGCATTCACCATGTTTTATATAAAATGACAGTGGCACTGACCTCTCTCCATATTCACTCAGACTCCCTGTACAATTTTTTTCCTGCAGTAGGAGCATAAAAATCATCATTCATACGCTTCTAGATTTTTCAAACCTACACGAGCTCCTAGTGTTGTGGAAGGGCTTGTCAGAAATGTACTGATCCTGGTCGCTGATGCGTGACAGAGCTGGGAATGGAAAATTTGGCTTCGCTCTGTTCCAGACACATGCGGGAGATAAAGTCTGGGTGAAACTGGACACTGGCATGGAAAAATAAGACACGGGGAGCAACACCGGAGCCGTTTGTTTAGTAGAAGAAAATAAAATGATCTGGTGTGAGACCGACCCATAATATCGCACTGATACAAAAATGTAAGAAATCTGCTTGATCCTAACTGCTCACCAATATATTGTTATCATAGAAGCTTATTCTAGAGACAAATCACATTTGACAAAAATATTATGGTTGCTTGTGAATTTAAGCTTTTTCTGCTACGGCATTTATCGTATGTACTTAACAAATGAAGTGATTATAGCTCTAAACTGCCTTCTGTCATTATCTCTGACCCTGTCTTACATAAAGTACAATTAAGAGGAATGTGGGTGGCACTAATAATACTGAGCAAGTGGGTGATCACGCAATAACAAATGCTTTTAACTATCCTACAGCAAACGGATAGAGTACTTTAAATGTGACTTCACAGAAAGTCTGGACAAGATTTGTAAGAAAATAAAATGTTCTGTTTTTATATTTCTACTGAATTGCCTACCTGCTGACCCAGTTGCCCGGGATGCCATGCAAGGCGAACAGGGTGAACTGGAGGTGGTCTGTGGTGCCAGATGCTTCTTTGCTGCCCCTCCCCTCCACAGCTTCTTCGTCTGCAGCCTGGGGCAACGGAGGCGAGCTGAAGGAGGCGGAGGGAGGACAGAAGGAGCGCAAGTAGAGCTTGGCCAGGTCGTACACGGCCTGCGTTAGCAAGGCCATGCTCTCCTCCACAGGACTGCTGTGACCTGTCAGGGTCAGGTAAGAATCAGTGTGAAGTCATAGATAAATAATGATGGAAGACATACACTAGCACCAGAAAGAGAGTCATAAGAAAAATAAGTAACTTTAGACTTAAATTTTCCTGAATGAGAGGAGGTTGAGAATGTACAGAACTCACCATTTGATGATTGACCAGAAGATGTGGTCCCCAACTACAAGACAAACATGCTGGCTTTAGAGAGACATTCTTATACCAAAAAACACTATGTATGAATGAGTGAGCATGTGTACATATAGTATGTGTCAAGAGCCCACCTTGGGTGAGCGTGTTCGGGGTAAATTGACAGAGTGTCGCAGCCTTTTGATGGCCTCTGTAATGGCTTGGGTCTCCACCTCATCCAGAGCACAGCACAGGTTCTTCACAGTCTGCACCACCCGGTCCACGGTCTTATACTGGGTACTCTGTATGCAGAGACGGAGCAGGTTGGTATTGCACGTGTATCTCAGTCTGTTGTGAAAGCGATATCCTCTTGATGTGAACTTTTGTTTTCAGCTTGTCAACAGTCAAGCTGCTTGTTTAACTCAATAACAACACATCAGAACGCCGCTGTGAGAGGACTGCCACCAACAATTCATCAAAAAAGATTCTTTTCTAAACAGTATTTCAAAATCAAACAAGCCTAACATAAACAAGGCTCGAAACAACACACTTCTGCATGCTAAAAGTAGATTAATTACTGTGCATGACGTGATTCTGTCACGGTCCACTCAAATAAATCCTGATGCCGTAACCAGGTTTAAGTTGGTCTGGGGGACGGGGTGTAGGTATACAGTCGTGTAGCTTTCCATTCTTGCTCCAGTCTGTATTCAATTCCTCCACAGAAAACCACACTGGCTGAAAAGCAGATGTGCTATTTCTAGAAAGACTGCCTTCCAAGAATGTCCTCGTTTACTAATATTTATATGTGAAGAATTGGAATCAACAAACCATCATGACATTTGAAAACAATATCTGGAGTCTTTCATGACACTATTCAGTAAAAGTCTTAGGTGCAGCATCAGAGATGGGACCTTTTGCAAATCCATACATTTGCACAGAGCAGGGTGCAGTTACTGTGAACACAATAACTACATGGTCTAAACTTATTAGTTAATAATCACAGTGTACAAAAAAACCCTAAGGTGCAGACAAACATTTCACAGCACAATGGCAAATTTCCAGACTTGTCTTGATTATTTTATGTTTTCCAAAAATAAGACCTGGAAATCATCAAAATAATTTTCCATCCTTTTCCTTCACTTCCCAGACTTTCACGGGGACAACATGTACCTCATTTTGTAGGCAGATGTTGACTTGATTGTGATAGCCTTCCAAATAGTCAGCCAGGCCTTGTCTGTGAGAAGACACAGGGGAAGAGAGATTAGAGAGGGATGAGGAATGACAGGAGGGCTTTGATTACATTTGGTTCATTATCAGTGCTAATCAGATCAGGACAGAACATACAAAGTTTACTTCAGTACTTTTAGTCTATCATGTTTCTTCACAACATAATTTCTCAACTAGCAAATAAAATCTTAAGATCTGTTCATGTTCTTCCACAGTGTGGGACCCTCTTACCTGGTGGCATTCTCCTTAAAAGGCCTCTCCACCTGGCCCAGGTGCTTCTCTAAGTCTATTGTAGAGTTGTCATCTTCCGCCTATGAAAAAAAGAAACAATAAAAATCTACCAACCACATGTATAAGCTGCCAAGAGAGCAGGTTGCTCTCATTTAAACTGCTGAGATTATCATTTCACAGACGTTAAAAATGAATCTTAGTGGCACAATCAGACTTTTTATCATGGCACAGCTCAGTAAAAATCTCCTGTAAAGTTCATGTGAGCTCATGCGTGAGCTTGATATAGTGACTTACACTGCGTGCCAAGTCTCTTCTCATGGTGGAGTGAGAGAGGAGTTGTAATGTGATCTCGTTCTCCCACTTCCTGCAGTTCTGGACGTACTCATGGCTGCCTAGACTGTGTTTGCTGTGGCACAGGGCAACAGAGAGGAAAGGTTATGAAAATCACACTAAAAGGTACATTAAGGGTAATAACAAGCAGTTATACCTCCTTCAGTTAAGTGGATTGTGTTATTTTATGGAGTGGATTCTCTGTCTTAGACCATGGACAAATTATATTGTTTAGTCTATAGTTTGGGGCAATTTACTATGCACATGAAAAAAATTTCTTTCTTTCTTATTTTTGTTGCTAATTTTATTTGGGAAAGTGATGAAGCCATATTGTGAGAACTGTGTGGTTTAAAAAAAATCAACACACTCTGTCTGAATCAAAGGTTCTCTATAACCATACTATAATGCAGTGATAATACCCAGAACTAGTGCCCAAATTAACTTGATGATTAACTAACTGATGTTTGTTTCGATCCGATTTGATTGGACCACAGTCACAAAAACAGCATGTATATAAGCCATGAGTTTGTTACCGTTTCAACAAGTTGTCACTGGTGTGCCTGGGAGAGTGCTGTCTTTAGTATGATTACAGGTGAAGCAATGATGTAATCATTGAAAGCATCAAAGCATCTATAATAATCCTCATAATGATTGATAGATCTTTATACAATGGGTCTGAGTGCTTTTTTGAGTTTGAAAGTTTTCCTCAAAGTAGCAGAGAACAAAAAAATCATAAAACAAAATAGATCCCTGACTGTTTCCATGGCTACTACAGAAACTGACAAAGATAAATAAATAAATGCACAATAATATAATTGTTGATGGGCATTCTCTTTATGGTAACGTTGTAAGGTTATATGAATGTACAGCATATGCAACTTTGAACATTTGGGTGTGCTGGTGGGAACCATTCCCATGTGTCCCAGATTAGAAGGAGAAAAGTGGTGGAGGAGGGCACGGGGAAACATACAGAAACATCCACCAGTCCTGTCTGTACAAGATTTTGAAGGGATGCCAAGATAAGAGTGATAGAGGAAAAGATAGAGTGGAAGAGACGGAGGAAAAAGAAGGGGGGTTAGGAAAACAAAATTAAATGAAACCCATTCAAAACCCTGCTCATTATTAACAAAAATGCCAAGTCAGCCTGGAAAAAGTTTGTTTCATCCAATTGCTGAGGCTAATGGTTTTGGAAATGCGACGTTTTTGCAACATAACATCTTTCTGTGTGTATACTCACTTCTGCAGCACCTCCTCCTGGCCACAGACTTTGAGCAGGTAGCTGGAGAAGTCGACCTGGTCCAGGTCATCGTGGACCCAGCAGAGAGTCTGACTGATCAACAGCTCCACTGGAGAACTCACTGGGAAAGGAGGAGGAAGGGATGGAGGGACAGAGAGGGTGATCAGGGACATTGATGGGGAGAAAGAGAACCACATGAGACCGATGTGAAGGGAGGGGCAGCGAAAGCAAAAAGCCAGAGAGAAGGGAGGGATCAGTGGTTGGCGAAAAACGGATCAAGGAGGAGAAGAGAGGGATGGAAAGGGAGGACAGAGGGTGATGGAAGAGAGCAAAAAAGAGGGAAGACGTAATGAGAATGAGGTAAAATTCCTTTAAACCACACATACTGTACCCCAGCCACAGCACACTAAGAACAAACGGGAAACAACATGATACAAGCTGCTTTAATAAGAAATGGCTTTGTGGTGGTTCATGTTCTAATATATTTAACATCTGGCACATCCACAGTGTAAAATGCATTTGAAAGGTCAGAGGTCAAGGGTTACAAGTTACCTATTTAGGCGAGTCTTAGACATTTGCTGTGGTGAGAGCTGAGTGAACTCTAGACCTCACAGATATTAAAAGTTCTCTCTAACCGCAAACCATCCTGTCATATTGCAAATGTCTCTAGTTTCATTTCAAATCAAACCTGTTCTCGAATCAAAGGAATAACGCCATGCGCCGTGTTGTGGAATGATATTAAATGGGGAGGATTTGGGGTCAGCTCTAGATGTTTGTGTATGCTTCAATATCTGATGGGTCCCGCCAAGGCAAGACTGGGTGGAGAGTGTAACCCGACACAAGGCAGATTAATTCTGCTGTTTAGCTACTTCCACAGAGGATTTTAGGACACTCTTAACCCTGCCTATACACAAACACAGGCAGAGAGATACAAAGACAGATACACAGCGTCACATACAGACACATCTCAGCTTTGGACTAAGCACACACACTCAGGTTACTTAATATATGTTCACGTAGACACACAAGGAGGGAGACCACCCCTTGCTCCAGCAATAACAGACCTCCACCCTTCAGAGGAATGGTGCGTCTTTTCTTACTGCTTAGACCAGTAGCTTTAGCCTGTGTGGGAGCGGTGGTCGCCAGGGTTGTGCACGTACTGGAGAGCTTTGTAACAAAGCATTTGAGACGAGTCACGCCTCATTTTGTGAGAGCTCTGAGGTGGTGAGGGAATTCCCAGCAGGGCATTTTTGCGGGCACCGGTTAAAAGAGGAGAAAATTCCTCCGTCACATGCTGTTAACCATTTCACACATGGTTTGTGAAAGGTGTTTGCAGGGTCACATGTGGGCAAGAATACACACATTTCTAAGGACTACTAGGACTACCACACTAACCTCTCACTAACTAGCATTATAAGGAACTTTTGATACAAGTTTCAGGTCCAATCACTGTCTTTTACGATCCAGGTAGGAGGGCTGGTAAGAGAATAGAGTAAAGCCAGAACTCACTCAACACTTGTTAAATCCGCAGGACCAACACTGTAAAGATGAAAAAGATGAATTATTTAATTCCTGTGACTCAGAGCAAACAGAAATTTCTACCTCAGTAATAAGTCCAACTGTGAGACACAGATTCAGAGACAAAAGGAGACACGTACAGGCAACTGGAAAACCAGAATTGCAGTGGAAGCTAAAGAACAATGTTTCAGTATAACAGTGTAGCAGAAAATAGAAGAGCTTAGGGCTAAAATGCATGCAAATTCATGATTAAGACATACTGTAATAGCTTCAGGGACTCTCTGGTGTTGAGAAATTATTATATGTTCCTTTGTTTTTACAGTTGAGCAATCTCACAGTTTGTGGTGCTGCTCTCACCAACAAGCTGATATTTCCTGAATGTCATACTACATGAACACAAACAAATAAGCACATTGTCCCTGACCAGTAACACAGGAACATCTCGAGACAAACTGTAACAAGATGAAACATCCCTTTAAGTTTTATCATGGTGAATCAGCAGCTGTAGCTTTTTAATATTTTACTTTACAATTTGTTGCCTGATTCAATTAGGACAATCAGTGCAATTTATTGGGATCGTCATATTTTTTTTTAAGGGGTTTGACATAAAAATAAAACCTCAGAATACTGGACCACATAGAAACGTATAGGCCTCCTGCACCGACACCATTGGTCAAATTCCTGCACATTTACAGTACTTTGAGGATAAAAAGATTCTGAGAGAAGGTGGAGTTCATGTGTCTTTATGTGTGAAATGAGAAATATGATGGTTAGCCACAGACAGTAACAGTAACCTGAGCCAAACTCCTAGCATTTCCTCCATCACTTTCAGAGTACATCCAATTTTCTTTCCCTGCACCTTTACCATCATCTCTCTCCATAAATCTCCTTCAGTTTCTCTCTATAAATTCTCTTTCCCCTTTTCTCTCGTCTCATTTTTCCCTGACTTTCTTCCTCTGTATTTCTCTCTGCTCCTACTCTCCCTTCTTCCTACTCTCAGCTTTCTCTTATTCTCTTTTGTATTTCTCCCTCTATGCACTGCTTTTTCCCCTCTCTCACTCCCTCCATCTCCCTTTCTCAGCCACAGTATGCGAGGAATTCCCAGAAGCCAGAAGCAGTTCACAGCCAAGTCCTGGAAGAATCTGTTGTCTTTCTTTTTGCCTTCTAATTTCCTTTTTGAACTGCTGGGCCAATATTTTTAAAGTATTCATTAGGCTAATCCTGTAAACCTACATCATTCTTTACTCATAATTACACAAGACAACCACAAGTGAATGTAGCATTATTATTTTGCAATACTGACTAAAAGTTACTCAATCTAGACATTTCCACAGCAGTTAACAGCCAGAGAGAAGAAAAATAAATTGAGATAAATAAGAGAGGACAGAGGGGTAATAGAAGCTGTGTGAAGAGAAAAATTCAGGGTGAGGACAAAGAAGATGAAGAGGGAGGAGAGAAAAACCAACAGGCAAATTTCTCATGTGCAGTCCCTGAAGTGATGACAGGATCAAGAGACTCAGTGGGACAACTGAGCAAAAACAGAGAGGAAGAGATGGATGAGAAGATGCAGTGAGGAGACATGGGTGGAAGAAAATAAGTGTAATGCAAGACGGGGAGGCAAACTGAGAAAAGAGAGATAGGAGGAGAGGACAGAAAAAGCAAAATGGAAACAGAAAAGAAATAGAAAGAAGGCAAGCAGAGAGAGAAATGAAGAATGAGGAAAAAGGAGGGGAATGTGAAAGATAAGTAACTATCTCTCTCGATCCATCTATCCAAGCTTTGAGTGGAACTGAGGCCTATTGTTTCTGAGACTCGTGTCCAACCAGAGGAATCTAAACACCAACTTCAGTATGTGGGTCAACACGCTGCTGACAACATGGGAAGTTCAACCAGGAAACAACCAACTAGGCATCGTACTAGGAAAGAAGGAAGTATACTTATGGAAGTGCCCCACGAGCACGGACGGATTAAAGGAGGTGAACTCAGCAGAGGCAGGAAAGATGAGGTAAACTATGAGGCAATGCAGGAAGCTAGGAAAGTACAATTAGGATGTAGGAAGAGGAAAGCAGTAAATATACTTCCTATAGGTTGTTGCTGTTGAACTGGGCTATTTAGCATGGTGTCTGGGTCAGTAGGACAGGCTGTGTGTTAAAAGTCTACGAGTATACATATGGGAGTTGTTAGATATAGACAATAAAACACATACTGATAGCAGACATACACACAGAGACGCACACAGTGGCCCAGTACTGATCCTCAGGGACGCAGATAGTGGTGAACTTGGTCACACAGTTGGGATAAAATGTCTTAACAAAAAAGCCCTCCGGATTGGCTGACAGCCTCCAGTGTGCCTGGCTTCACATCCCAAAAGACATGTCAGTCAGAGCGCTTGTAGTTTTGTGTGTGTATAATGAGGGGTTAGCCAATAACAGCTCCCCAAACAACCCAGGAAGGAAGCCAAAAATCTTAGTGGACCTTGGAAAAAAGAAAAAGCCTAAACTCAGTCCTTTGCCCAACATAGCTACTCCATGGTGAGGGACAAACCTTTATTTGTGCGGAAAGGAACGTGGTGTACTTCCCACGACAGAAAAAATGAAAAGAAAAGAAAAATGAGGTGGGGAGGGTGAAGAGTTTGGCGGCTGTGAATGTCGTTTCCTCCTTCAAGAACTCTCTTATCTGCAATCTGGGCTGTTGTTCATGCTCAAAAGGCGAGAATTACAGTCTCTTTTTGGCTGAATTCCCAAAGTTACGGTGCTCTATCTGTCTAGGATTTTCTGTGCTACTAAACAACCCAAACATTCTGTCATTACATTAAGTTAAATTCAATCTTTCAATCCTGTTAGAACGGGTTCAGATTAAACACTTTTGTCCATAGTTACTTACCGTCACAGGTGAAGAGGAGTTCTGAGCTACTGAGATTCAAGTTTCAATAGAAACCTTGACCGAACAGCTATCACCTCCATCTCTCTAAGGTATTAAACAGGGCTGAGGGCGAAGGTTGGTGGACATGTCGCTGTGAAATTTGGAGCATGAGCTGTTGGGGAAAAAGGCAAACAGAGTCAACACTTTTTCCCTATTTTTGATGTTTGGCCAGTGCAAACAGGCGAGGGGCAACTGGGGCAGGCTGCGCATATGGATCAATTGCTTGGATGAATATTGGAACATCATGGGTAGCATAACAGAGCTGGAGGAGGAGAAAAGAGTGGAGGAGAGCGTCTGAATAAAACTGGTATTTGCAGTTCATACAGCAACAAGTGTGCCTAAAAATAATGTAATTTATTAGTACGAAATAGCTTCTGTGCTAATAACCCTTCTTTTTTCATTTATACTCTTGTGAGAGGTCAAGTTCCTTTAATTCTGAGCTGTGTTGACCCAATAAGCATGCAGGAAGTTGCTGGGCAAGCAGCGGGCGTTGACTTTAATTGTAAGCTAATGAAAGACAGATTCCCAGGCACAGCTTCATCATCACTCCCACCCAAACTAACTTACTGGAGTGAAATTCTGCACAACCTCAGGGAAACAAACAGGACTGCAAAACGTACAGTATGTTATATATGCTTGAAAATTTGTATGTTCTGTAGTATCTACACACACACACACACACACACACACACAAACAAGGGAAAATGCTCTTTGCTATACTGCAATTGCTGCACATATGGACATATGGATCTTCTTTCTGCATGGTTTTTAAGCAGCAGGGGAAAATTAATTGCTCATGCAACTTTTAATAACCACCTGTATCTAACTGATTAGTCCGTTCTGTTTAATGTGTGGGTTGTGAGTGAGTTTAAAAGCCATTTTTAGTCGCTGCAGTCTCACCTTTGAAGCTGAGACCGGTTAGTGATCAGTTGCTTAGTACAGTCCAATGTTAACTCTTTCTTAGCTCAACCAACTCCTGAGAGAAATAACTGGCTCCCACTATGTTCTCAACTAGATCTCTAAACATGTCTGTCCTAACGTTGGTGCTGAGCAGTTTATTGGCCAGTGGGTTTTAAAACCTTCACAAAAAAATAGGAAATGAAAGCGACTATGAGAGCAGTGACAGTGAACCAAAACATTAAAAGTTTCCAACAGTGACTAAAACTCCCATAAAAAAGCACCATTAAAGCTACTTCTATGTCAGAAATATTACAAAGCAGTCAAACAAGCAAAGAGGGTCAGGAATATGAGTCAAAAAGCCTTTATTTCATGCCAACAGGAAGGATCTTACGTTGTGTCTTCTGAAGGCGACAACCTCCAGGTTTTGAGCATCCTGTTCCTCCAGAGTAAACATTCTTCACCAAACCTTTTCCTTTTCCCTTGTCCTACGGTAGCAAAGATCAAACACACAGACACACACAGAGACTCGGCAGAACCAAGAAAATACATAAATATTAAAACAAGAAGCAGATGGAGAGCAGGCTGGACACACAAAAAGACAGTGTGTCTGGCTGTGTGTGTGTATGGTGATAATGTAGTTTGTACTTAAAAAGTGTGTCCAGCACATATGAACTCCCTTATCAGTTTACTGGCTGTGGAGACAGCAACAGTGCTTTAGGTCTTTATAGTGATTTGTGTTTAGGAGTTGAAGGGCAGTTTATTAAAAACACCTCAGAGCTATGGAATCCTACGGTGAATAAATGTTGACAGGACAGAGAAACACACACAAGGGTATTCAGCCCTTTGTCTCTTAAATTAAGGCAACAGTAATTAAGATTTATTTTTAAGCCTAAATTTTGATTAAAACAGTCACACACACACACACACAGGCACACACAATGACAACTACACACTCCAGCAGCTGAGCTGGAAAAAGTTTAATAACTCATGAACGTGAAATATTTTCTTCTCTATTTTTTACTCATTTGAAGAATTGAGTTGGAAGAGTTGTAAATCTGTCTCTTTGTCTCTCTCTCTCTCACACATATATATCCTGAGACAGCTCCCCTGCGAATTACTCTTAGAGATTCCTGGAGGCTCGCCTGCTGCCGGGAACTCACAGTTACACTCGGCTTTTTACGGCTGTCTGACTGCCATCGGCTGAGGAATGTGCTTCCTGTGGCACAGGAAATGAGAAGTGAAAGGGCCCCGCCCCTTCCTTTGCCAGGCTCTGGGCCTGTCTGCAAAAGTGCTCAGTCATGGCTTGGAACTCTGTGACTCTGACATCATTCCCGACAAAACAGAGAGGTTTGAAGACAGAGGCGGGAGGAAGGGAAGAAAGAGAGAGATTGAAAAGAAACAACAGGTGTCATAATAATGGTTCGTTCCTTCCCTCCGAGATTTCTGGGAGATTCTGAGTTTTGAGTGTTTTGATGAACCCGGGGGGATCGGAGAGCTGACTTTTCATGTGAAATGACAGCAAAACTAGTTGTTTTTCCATGGCATGTTAGGACAACTTAACCTCTTTATAAAAACCACGTACTTCACATAATCAGTTCACAGATTGTTGTGATTTTTACTGATGCACAGTCATGAGTTGCATTTGCAATAATTCTCGAGGGTGTTATAGATTCTCATTGGTGATGATCCAGTGTCTAAAGGGCACAATACTAATTGTTTTTCTGTGTTTTCATTCATTAGGTTTGGAATCACACCTAAGCGAGTTGAGGCGTCAAATAATTTCATGTTTTAAACTCTAAACAATACCACCCACCTATCCTTGTGCCTACTGTAGCTTTAAACAATAAAGATGATCATAGAGATTTACATTTTGGACACACAAAATTAGGACAAAACCTAGTGATCATATTTATTTTCACTATCTATTTTGATTTGTCAACTCCTTGTGTGGTGTATCAAATTGAAAATAGTGGAAAATGCCAGTTACAGTCTTCTCAGAGCCCAACATGACTCCTTCAGGTGTTTTTCTGTCCGACTACTAGTCTAAAATGTAAAAATATTCAATTAAGAAATTCATTAAGAAAAGATTTGGTGCAAATTAACAAAGTAGCTGCCAATCGATCAACTGTTCAGCTGTACACAAAATACAGGCAAATGCTAAATGGACTGCACTTACATATATAGTGCTAGAAAAAGAATAATTCATAGGGAGGAACTTGAGGCTGTCTTAACGAAGGAGCCAGGTGATTAGTAGATGACCTGCTCTATCTCCTGAGCCACAGCCACTCCAGTCAAATAAACCTGCTTTTCATAGATCCAAAACCCCTTCTCGCTTGTTTCCTGTAAACTATCACAATCCAACGAAGGCAAAATGCTCAAAAGATTATCTTGAAATAATAAAAAAGAGTGCCAGCCCTAATTACCAAGGGCACAGCATCCAGCAGTTTAATCTCAGATATCATTTAGACCATAACTGTGCAGCCCCAAGAGCAGAGACCTCTTGTTCAAAGCGCTAAGCTGACCTGACATAACACCAGGAGATAGAAATCTCTAAGTCAGCATGGAGCTGGGAAAAGAGGCCAAAGCCTGACACCAAAGCACCTGCATCTCCCAGCAAAGGGAGGGAGAAGAAAAGGCTCCTGCCTGCGCAATCTCCCTCTCAGATTTTCAGGATTTTCTGGTCTTCCAAATGCAGCTAGTAAATCAATACGACTTTCTAATTTTCATACTTTATGCTTTCCAGTTATGTGCAGGAATCTTGGATGAGGGGAAGCAGACCGAGAGGCAGAGAGGCGACATAGAGACGGGGAGGGAGAGAGAGGGAAGAAAGCAAAACAAAACAAAAAAAGATGGAGGGAGAAGGACTGAGAGAAAACATTAGAAAGCCAGTGAAAAGAGACCAGCAGCACATTAGCAGTGTTTATGTTTGGCGTTAGGATTGCTTCAGCAAAAACAAACATGGGCAGATAATCCAATGAGGCCATGTTAGCTGATCGTCACACTACAACACACACACAAACAGCACACACACAGCGGGCTGGACAGTGGGACAGGCCCATCTTTGTTTCACTCTATCGATTTTGTTGGAGCCGGACAGAGAGCTCCTGGTGTCTGAAGTCATGGGAACAGCTTCGTATGATTCACACGTTGACTAATCCTTCATCCTTCCTCTGCTTTTACTGAAGTGTAGCAACACTGACCGTAATACTGGGAACACGCTGACTGTACAAAAGGAAGATTTCAACCCCGCTGATGGCTGATCTTCGGGGACATGGAGTGTAAAGTGTGGTATGTCACTGGTAGTTTGATGTGGTCAAGGACAGAAATCTAAAAAAGACATGACTGTAATCCACAAAAGTCAGTTCACAGAGCTTAATTTTTTATTTTTTTAAATCCTCCAACTTTCTAATGATGGATTTCCTTGATGCATTTTTCCTTCCACTTTCCATTTTTAGACAGACAAGACATGGAACTTGTCAGAAGGTATTTTTCCACAGTTTCCAAACCTGCTGCGATTTGTGATTTAACTGTCCTAACAAATGTCTATACTGGCGAGATTCACGTCTGGAAAAGGAGGCTTTTTTTTTTTTTGTCCTGAGTGTCCTACATCACTTAAGTTGGCCACAGTCTCCTCCAGAGTGAGACATAATCAATTATCAAACATGTGACTCCTGCTTTCACAGAATGACACAGATGTAAAACTATGTCTGCTGCTCTGCTGCTCTAGGACAACCAAACTTTGTGGTTGGCTGAAGAGAGCTGTTGCAGTGATAGTGATTTTTTTTTTTTCTTTAATGGATATACAACATTTTAGAAATCTGCTCAGACTGTAGCTTGTGTTGGAGAGCAGGATTGAAGGTGTCAGTACGCTTTAACGCTTCAATGCTGCCAGATGGTCGCTCACAAGGAAGGAAGACAGACCCTGTGACTCCCACCGCCCCCAGCCGTTCACGGTGGTTTGGGGGAGGGAGGTTACACTATAACACATGTGAATCACAACATTATTCTTCTATTTAAGGTTAATAATTGACAATACACCTATTTTATTGTCTTTGAACTGCATGTGTCATGTTACTATTTTGATCCAATCAATGACTGCATATTAAGATGGTCTCCACTTCCTCCCACTGTACAAAAACAAAGCCAAAATATCTTGGATATAAGCCCTGACATTTTAGCCCTGGTGACGTCTGTGCAGTAGTGACCGTCACTACTGTCGATCAAGACATCAAACTGTTTTCAGTGAAGCTTTTTGTTTACAGGGAAACTCCACAGATCACCTTTAATATACATTTTGCCTCGAGAGACTTTCAGATTCCCTTTCAGTCGTAGTTTGGCACTTTGTTATGCAACTACAGTTTAATGTTTTATTACAAAGCAAACAAAGTAGTATAGTGGTCCAGAGTAGAATCACATTAAAATACAATGACAGAAAACAATTAAACATTTGTTAAAAACTCTTGTTAATCAATCCTCAAAATAATTTACTATGTACCAGCCTTATTCACATAAAATGACTTTCAAAGCTTGCGTTATCAAAGTTTTCACTAGCTGGCCTCTACCCTACATCTCTCAAAGGCTTTTCATGTGGCTGATAAGAAAGGTCAGACATTAAAAAGAGCAGACGTTTTAGCAAAAACAATTGTGTTTTAGCTAGAGTTTGACAGAGAAGAACATGGTGAGTTTGAGCAACTTTGTGGTGTGTCCCATGGGTCACAGGCACGCAAGAAAGCCTGACTGAGCACAGTAGCAGAACTGAAAGGCTTAACCAACCACAACCACGACTGGTGGTAATTCCAAGCCCAACATCAGTATTGAGTTACAGCACACATCTAGACATCAGACACCTCCTCAACTCTCTGGGCTGGCCTAATGAAAATTACCCCAGACTGTCTGTAGCAAACCTGCAAACTCACCCGTCACTGAGCAGACTATAAGTTTTTAAAATTAAGAGCTTGTATCAGAGGAAAAAGTCACAATTTTTTAAATTTAAATTGAGAAAAATTTCCTACAAATCTCAACTTATTAAAAGTAGAATGTGCTACAGTTGCTCCAGACTTTATTTTACATAACTTTGTGTGGGAAATATTGAGTGATGCTGTCGTGCGGATCCAGCACTAAGAGATGAAGATCGATTTAAATGGGTTGTGACTACTCAGCAACCTCTTAACTGTCAGCTAAAACGCTTTTGGCTGCACACATGAACAATACTTCTGTTTGGATACAGCTTCACTGATGAGACTAAGTTCATATGAGAAGTCCTATGGTTTACATCAGAGGAACCAGCTGTCCTAAAAACACAAATCAACTTCTTCTTTCGATTAGGAAGTGAGTGGTGGCTATCTAACTCACACTTCCTGCGATAAACTGAAATCCTTGGCTTAATAAATTGTGGTTCTAGGGACAGACTGCTCGTCAAAAAGTGCAGATACAAAACTCTGCCTACTTCAACATATTCCCTTAACACTTGTTTGCAAGGTTTTTATTATGTGCATTAGTATCTGGTCTCTACCTGCTTCCTCACTCCGTCCTCCACAATGCTTCTCCTGTTTTCTGCCAGTAAACAAGGTCAAAGGTTAGGAGACACAGAGCTGTTTGCCAAGTGAGTCACACATTTAACTGGGATCCATGCCACATCCCTGCACTGCAACATCTTCTAACCCTGCAATCTGTCTGGTGGAACAAAATTTACTGAGTGTTAAGTATGCTGCGGCATCTCATACTTGTGCTTAAGGTGCAATTAGACAATAATAAGAGAAAATGGGCCAGAGTCTTGGAGTGGGATGGTGTGTAGGTGTGAGAGATGTAAAAGAGCTCC
Source organism: Lates japonicus (assembly GCA_033238685.1). NCBI lineage: Eukaryota > Metazoa > Chordata > Actinopteri > Centropomidae > Lates > Lates japonicus. The sequence goes on along the minus strand of BRZM01000047.1, from coordinate 489,148 downwards.
TGGAGATCTTTATGTCTGCGGAGGCAGGAGAAATTTCACTGTGTGTTTGGTTGGAAAAAGCTACAGTGTGTGCTGGAAAACTGTAGGATCACATACACAGCACACGTTCGGATGAAAATGAGCCTGCAGGTCATTTTTAGGGAACAGTGCAAGAACAAACAGGCATACACACGCTCGACCAATCTGCAATGAAAGGGCGAGCAAAATACTTCAGTGTGTTTCAACATTTCTCCCCAAACCTGGATCTAATTGACAGGCTTATCAGCTCATTACGTAATTTTAATCTCCATTAACCACACTCATAATCGTACTGTGCATCATCATTATTATATTACCAAAAACTAGGGTTAATATACACCACAAAGATTGTATTAACAATTGTCTTATCACACAATTTCGAACAATCAAATCTGCCTCACGTTCTCCTACACTTTTCCTCTGTTTGCAGAATAATGATTCGGTTTAGTTCATGTATGCAGATATCTGACTAAAAAATTCTTACCATTTCTTCTCTGGATTTGCAGATCCACTACATGAGCCAAAAACGAGTACTACACTTCTTGAAACAATTGTGAGGATAAGTAATAAGACTCTGTGTTGTCTCAGGCCAGACATGGCGACATGAGGTAAATGACGCACAGACCTTTGGTGCTGCTTTGCACACAGTAAGCGCCAGGTCTGGACAGGCACTGGTGCTGCGAGGCGTGACTACTGAACTGTAGATAGAGGTATTTGTTTGACTGCTGATTATCTCTAACCTGCAGCTTAATATCCAGAGGCCAAAGCATGGGATTAGTGGCCAGGCACCACAGAAACTGATGGAGGAGAGAAGAAAAGGAGACATAAGCCAGTAAGGTGGATGAGGAAATGAGCTGAGAGACTGAAGAAAGAGAATGAGATGTTAAAAAAGAGAAAGATGAAAGTGAGGAGAAAGTATGAGACAGAGAGATAACGCGTAGACAACAAAGGCTAAAAGAAGAGGAAGAGAATGAGACATACAGTAGAGGTGGTGGTGTGACTCCACATTAGTCTGGTTCTGACTCAAAGTTCAAACTCATTTGTTCCATTTTGCACCCCTCGGCCCACCCTACCACATCTTACAGTACGCTCTTGCCAACCACAACAAGGCTTGGTAACTCCAGGCTGATGTGCAGGCATCCAAACACTCAACTTAGTAATAATGGTGTTGAAAAAAAAACAGTGGGGACACATAACTGCAAGTGTAACAACAGAGCAAATACATTACAATCACGCCTCGAGCAAATTCTGACTTCTTCCTGCTTAAATTTGTCCACTTTCCACTATACACAGGGCATAAGTAGTTAAACTTTAGTGTTCATGGGTAGATAAAAGTAAATTGGTTTCCATTAATACAAGAAATTCCCCATAGGCTACTGTTGCTGTTACTGATAATACCACATTCAAAGCCAAGTTTGCCCTTGAACTGCAAGTCTGACCATTAACGTGACGCAATATGAACCGTGTATCAAGATTGATTCCAGATTCTTTCTCCCCACATTTGTCAAGGTTATAAGGCCTAAAATCTGGCCAATGTGTGCTGTTAATCAAGAAATGTAATGTTTTGGAAGAGTGGAGAGATGACATGTGTGGCTTGGACAAACATATCAGTTCTCACTTGAGTCAACTTGCAACCACAACGCGATTCAAACAGTTATTTCACGTTATTCCAACGTGTGGCTGTGCCGCTGAAGGTTTCGTTAAGCTTTTAGAGCGAGGGTTTAGAGGTGTCTAATGTTTGATCTGCACTGTAACTCAACACCAGTGACTAACTGATCAGCATACATATAGACCATATTTGCTGAAACAGTGTTATGTGTTTAACAGGGTTATTTGTATCTATTGTACTTCGATAAAAACAGACGTGGGTGTGGACTGACACTTACTGATGGGAAGCTGAATTAAGTGACTGCTTTATAATGATCAGCTTTTATAATTGTTAAGTGACAACTCCTGGCTTCTTAACAGCACAGCTTCTAAAGAAAGTTCCTGTCAGATTCAGATCATATTAACGTCCATGGTTGCTTTTTCCTGTGTACTCAGGGTTTGCTTTTCTTACCCAGCTTATACTAAGAGCAGTGTTCTTTGGTAACTGGCTCTGGTCCTGTATCTTATTCAAATGAGTCTGCATTTTCAACAACAGCACCATGTAATTACAAAGTAATGTTGTCAAAACTAAAAGGAAAATACATTCATTACCAAGATTAACCTAACTAAAGTCTGATCTGCATGCCATTTTAAGGACTGACTCAGCAATCTACTACACAACCGCCTGCTTTGAAAAATGCTTTGCAGTAACATAAATGCATATGTAGGAAGAATATTTTAGTCTTTCTTGGAAAGCAGGGCCAAACCTTGACGACACTCGACTGAGCTGTGTTGTCACTTTATACCGACTGGCTCTGATTGGTCAATGCAGTTAACTAAGAGAAAGGACCATTTAGATTCGCTATGTTCCATTTTTAGTGGTTTAATAGCTTATGTTTATTCTATTATAGTCTCTGGGTTTTGAGGTTTAGTTTGACTCCTGATTGTTCTTTTTTGCCATGCTGTTTGAGTTATACAGCTATGTTAAGCTTATGTCAAGCTGCTGCTTCACATTAAAAACTTTCCACACACAGACTACTGGGAAGCAGGTATAAAATACCGTCTTATTTGCCCACATCACAGGATTTAATCACACTAATATCAGCGTAAGGCATGCAACAGGTATCTAAAAATGAATTCAGCATCTCTTTCTCCTAAGACTGAATGCGAGCAGAGTTGGCACAGCAACGTACAAGGGTAATTTGTTAGGTCATTCTGGAGTGGCTGTGGGGCACAGGGGAGCTGTACGGGCTTGTTCCTGTTTATAACAACATGGGCGCTGACTGCCAAGCAAGCAGATGGAACAAGGAGCGCAAGCGAATGTACATACCATCCTAACCTCACATACACAACGATTGCAGACATAATAGATGCAGATTAAAAAGTGAGAGTGCAGTATGTGAAGAGTACGGAGCTAAAAAGGCTGAGGTTACACAACACGGTAGTCTGACCAGCAAACACAGGCTTGAACCTAGACATAACATATAGGGCAAGTGTAAACTAACAGGGTTTCATCCTTTCAGACATTCCTCAACCCTGGAAGACACAGCTGGGAGTGCAGACTGGACAAGCTGCCTTTGATGAATGGTAATGTATACGCTGTACAGTCCCACACATGGACTTGAAACAGCACATTGAACCTCTCCTCAGTTGGTCATGTTTAGGACTTTGATTTAGTTTTGTTTTTTTACTCCGCTGTACCGTAATCTTTACAAACACCATGTTCAAATTGTGTCAAATTTCCTGGTTTTCCGCAACCGTGGGGAATTCTGGAAATAAGGGCCTTGTACAGTGCTGTAAGGTTAATTATCACCCTGGTGTGAGAAACATGCCACAGAGACTAATTGTTTGGTCATGACACAGAGAAACACAATGAGCAGGAAGTGGGCGTCTTGAGAGCCGCAAAAAAAAGACTGAGACAATGTCCAGCACAGCAGCCTGTCGAGACTTTAAAAGTAGAGAGTTTTTGACCATTGATGGGAACGTAAAGCAATATTTTAATGAGACATGTCCCAGCTAATGCTTGTATCTTGTATTCTAGTGTGTGGGGATAGACACACATGCCTTGTGTACAGGGGTGATATGTGTATACACATATCTATCAACAGCAGAGGGTGGCAATACCAAAGTCCTTCTAGCCAAGTCTTGCCAATTACCAGCCATCTTGGCTGAAACTACACATCTAGAATCTGATCTGATTAAAAAACATTTTAAAAGTTAAAAGTTAAAAACTTTTTTCTGCAGGTTAAACTCTTCTACTTCGCATGTTGATGCATGTTGCGTCACAGTTCTAATTAAGCAAAGAAGAGCTTTCATTTTCAGGCGACCTCTGGTTAGTCCGACTCCCCAGATACTGAGCGAAAAACAAGATGCATTATGACAAGTTTGTGTTTGGCTGGTAGTGCGTCTACTGTTCTACGCTGACATTCTTGTCTTGTCTTTCTACCTCAGCTCAGAGCTGCCAAATGACAGATGGTTGTTTAGTTTTAGGGGAGGGGGAAAAAAAAAAGATTTAGAGGCAACAATATCCCATGCCACTTGCCCACAGCACTGTCCCAAATGAATGTTCTAAATATTCATCACAAGAAATTAGATCACTCATGTCTTGCTTGGCAAAATTAATCACAAAATGTGGTTGGGAGGAAATTGTGGGGTGAAACAGTGGGTAGCTGACCACAGCGAAATACTTAATTACAGGGAGGAGAAGTAAAGAGGATGTTTTGCTTGTGCTAGTAAATGAGTGAAGAGCATACATGCAGTTGTAAGCAGGACTTTGATGGGTGTTTTTGGCTGAACAAGATGATCCGCCATCATCTCTTCAGACTAAACTTTACTCAGAGTGAAGAGCTGTGGTCACATTTAATCATTTATTCTGCCATACATAGTTGTGCCTATGCTGTCAACAGTGCGCAAAGACAGTTCGCTGTTAGTAAATTTACTTTTCAGGGCGGCAACTGCTCAGCCACCAAGTGTAACAGGTGTAACTAAGAATATTAATCATGGCTTTGTTTCATCTAACTCTCCCAGCCAACATTCATAATACCCAGGGACCTGAGACTAGTACGCTTGCAGCCCAAATCAAGTTTTTCTCTATGATATTGAACATCCATTACCAAATAAGCAACAGTGAAAGTTCAGGAAAACACAGCCGTGGTTATTAAGAGTTTAACACAGCTTGTCTGCTTCATTAGAACTGTGTGGGTGTTGGTTGGTCAGATTTGATTAACAGTGGTCTGACCACATCGGCAAACCACAACTGTTATCAGACCCTGAATCAAATATTGCAAAATCCTGATGATGATATGTGCACTAAAGTATGTGACATCACCCACTTTAAACTAGGAAGAGGAGCACAGATAAAAAAGCAAAGTTTCCAAGGCATTTTATATTAATAATTTTCATTTCACACCAAAATGAGTACTGAGAAAACTCTCTGCAGACTTTATCAGAAATCTAAAAAGGTAAGAAAACATTTCAACTTTTCAAACATTTACCTGCAACTGTGATCCTACCTGATTGTTTGGTTTGTGCTGGGAGGAGGTCCCTGGGATGTTGAGTGAGTGACTCCTAGTGACAGCAGCTCCTGTTGATGCCCTCCTCTGCTGTGAGCGAACTGACAGCGTCGCTTTCACCTCCAGCGGGGGGCTGCTGCTGCTACTACTGTTCCCTTCAGTCTCGAGCACTGCATCCCAAGGATCCCCTGCAGGAACTCCTGGTACTGTCTGTGCAGCACCTCCTGATGCCAGGGATGCTTCCTCATTCTCAGCTTTACGCTTTGTCAGTGGGTCCAGATCCAGCCAGTCAAAGCGACTGATGCTAGATGATTCCATCGCGGCTGGCTGCTGGGGTGGTGGGTTAGGCGCCAGAGAAGCTGTGCCCACTTGAGAGGAATCTGGGTCAGTGCTGGCCGATCTGCCATTCTTCAAGTATTCTGAGGTGCTGGCAATCTTGTCGAACAGTTTGGCCATCTGTGGGTCCACGGCTGGTTGTGGGAACACCATGGCAGCAGCAGGCTGGATGGGAGTGAAGGCCATGAACGATGGCTGCTGCGCTGGCAGCGCCATGAAGGGCGACATGGTTGGAGTGAAGCCATTTTGAAATGTGCCAGGTTTGGGGAATGGAGCAGAGGGGAACATTGGGGTGGGCTGGTGTGTGGGAGTGGACACACTGGAGCTTGATGGAGTGGACAGAACAGGTGTCCACTGGCTGCCCTGGAAAGGAGAGGAGCTACAGGGAAGGCCTCCAGGGTAGGAGGCGCTGAGGTTAAACCCCAGCAGTGACGAGGGGCGGGACACTTTGCTGTTAGCCCCAAAGTTTTCATCCAGTAGGAGCTTTTCAAGTTCTTCATTGGTCAGCTTGTCCACATCAATATCCCTGAACTTGTCCTGCTCTGCCTGCTTCTTGGTCTCTGGGAAGACAATGAGGTCCTTTTCTGGTCTACTAGTACAGGGTGAAGGTTGAGGAGCAGTAGTGGTATATTTATTAGATGGTTTTGGTTTTGAGGAGGATGTGGACGTTGCAAACGCAGACGAGGATGTTGAAGCTGAAAGGGTGTGTTTCTTCTCCTTCTGCAATTTTGCTAAAGCCTCTTCCTCCATGCGGAGGGCTTCCTCTTTACCCACAACCCCCTTTGGCTGGGGGACATCCATCTTGAACCCATTACCACTTGATATCTGGGCCATTCTGTCAACTGGAAGGTGCCATGAGTGTGACAGCTTTTAAGTCAGGGGGGCCCAAAAAGTTGCGGAGCGAGGCTTTAAACACCTGAAAAAAGGGCAAAAACATTTAGATAATTAACACCAAGAGATCCAAACAAAGACCAAAACTAGTTAGTTCTGACAACTGAACTGCCGGTCACACAAACATCTTTTATTATCATTATCCACTTAAATTAAAAGAGCTTGATGACTTAGACTGTGGGCTAGAGTCAACATACTTCAAGATTTATCACTGAAACACTTAGGCCTTGTATCCCTACTCATGTCTGTATTACACTCAATCAGCATGTGGACAGGAGTGGCCAGGGACCACACCACAACCCTTTGTCATGAGGCATGACCTGCTCTTCCTCCTGAGCCACAGCCAGCCACTCAAGGCTCAGCTCCATTTGTTAATCGGCAGCTCTTTATCTAAGGCTTCCCTGGGCATTGTTGTTGTAACCATGGTTTGATTGCTTATTGATCAGCTGCCATTTGCCACACACGCACAGCCCATAATTGTTTGTGCTTGCTTTGGAGTCAAGGGCATCAATTAGGTCACACAACTAGCACGGGCTACATTACCAACATGTTCACGGTATTTAAATTGATTAGCTCACTCAGAGCAAGCTCTTGTCTACTAGTCTGCTGCCTCTATGTTGTTCACCTTGACATTGCAAGTTGCATGTTGCAGTTGTTTAATTAAGCAGCCGGACTGACCACATACCAAAAATGAAACTAAATCAAACAGTTGCGCAAGGTGATTAATAAGGAGGTGACATATGACTCACCTCACTTACTGGCATGTTAACTTACAAATGTGCAAACTCCTTTATTTTCATTATCGATTAATTCATTTTCTCTTTTAATTAGTTGACTGTTTGCTTTATAAAATATAAGAAAACAAGGAAAGATGCCCATCTTAACAAGGTAATGACATCAAGCTTGTTTTTTCAACCCACCCTCAAAAACCCAAAGTTGTTGACAAACAAGGAGCATCTTCCAAGCCTGCAACAGGAAGGATCCAAAAGTATCCTACGTCTATAACATGAGAAAAACATTGCTGCAAAGAGTGTTTTGTGGTCCTAAAATGACACAGCGCCTTCTCAAAGCAACCATTCATCGAACGATCACAGCCCCAGGGTTGAGTGAGTTCCTTCTGTCCCCAGGCGTCACGGCCTCTCCTGAGCTTCCCCTCCCATTGTGGTGAAGGCTGGCTCTGCTGGGGCTCAGGCTAGCCTAGCACTATTGTGCAGCTGAGGAATTTGGCATGCTATGCAGTCCAACGGGTCTCTCTCTTCCCCTGGCTTACTCTCACTCTGTTAGCATTATGTTAGCACCATGGCCCAAGATTGTCTTATCAGCTGTGCTCAACACCAGTGGGGAGTGACAATGTGGCTGCATTCATTAAGCATTTGACTGGGAGAGCTTAGTGCCAAACTCTGCTGGGAAAACAGCTTGGGGAAACCAAATGCATAAAAAGAAAGGTCATTGTCTTTTGGCGCCTGGTGTCACTGATGTCTTAATTCTCTGCAGAAATGTCACATGCTCTGACCAAAGAAGTTCATCTATATTATTGATTTTGCACACAGTAAGAATGCATGCTCTGATAAACTGAAGCTTAGTAGCTAAAGTCACAGTTTCATAATCAAAAGGTCAGAGCCCCCTAACAGCCAAGTGTCTGCGTTAACACACTGAGCCAGGCACTGGACAGCAGATGCTTCCACTGGGTCAATCTGAGAAACCATGCCATGTGATCAAACTTTACAAACATTAGTCCTGTGTTACTTGACTGTTTTGCACTGCAGATTAAAGCAGATAGGGCAGATTAAGCCAGTATAGTCCCAGGTCGGACAAGGCTGAACAAAGGACAACAGGTCAACCAATTCTATTTAATCACGAGAGGATTCAACGGGACTCAAGCTACACTTGAATAACCAAAGCCATAGCTATGTACAAAGACCCTGAATCAAGACAGCCATATTGTTAAAGAATCATATGTAGCAGCAGGGGGCATACAAAGGAGAAACCCCCCACTTATGGAAAAGCCAAGTGCAGCCAAGACAAATAGTGCAAACTGTGTTCTGCACGCCATGGCAAGGATATGAAACCCTCACAGGAGCTTAACACAACATTTGAGCATGACATTAGTACTGCTAAAATTACTGAAGAAGACAACAAAGTTACCCTAACCATACGCACCTCCAGTGAAACGCTTTGCTTTAGTGAAAAGATTTAAGTATACAGGGTTACAATAACAAATGAGACTCTGGGAGTCTGGAGATTTCCCACATCATTTGCTTGATGGTTTGTCAAAACCACCCCAACTGCTGCTTGTACAGTTTACTTTAATTCATCTGTGGTAGCTGCAAGGCTATGAGCACTATTTTATCCATCATCATTTAAAACCAAAAAAATATTTTGGCATAATTTTATGCACATTCTCTCCCTAAAACATATTTGGTGTCTTTTTGAAACTTAAGAATCCAGCACTACAATTTAAAATAAACATCTGCTATGTTGGACAATGTTTGGCTACTGGCGCTGATACAAAAAAAAACTTCTTTTATAGGTTACAAGTTGAAGTTGATCTCATGAGAGTGAGTGACAGTTTTGCTTTCAATAGCTGTACAAAAAGTGCAGATGTTGGCAGGAATACAGTGCAGTGGATCAAAGTACAAGACAACATCTTTAAAGGAGAAATAAGTAACCAGGTCAAGTTTATAATTTTAAATGTTCTGTAGTTTGCAAGGGAAGGGAAACAATACAGCAGAATCTATTTCTATTTTTTCTACATTGGTTTGTCTGCTGGCCTTCATCTGTACAGAACATTAAGTCTATAAAGAAACAAGCAAAAGACTGACAGGGCCATGTTGTAGCACTAGGGGCTGGAAATCCTTAATGTCATCCGTTTGACTGTCCCAAAACAAATCATGCAACTGAAACTGTGGTTTTACTCTGACAGTGAGTGAATCCTGCATCCCGCATTGATAAATTCACAACAATCAGGTTTATCCACGTACATTTTAAACTGCAAAACTTTAATTGAACATAAAGTTGCACAGCTTGCGACTAGTCACCTAGTTAGGACTCACAGTGATTCCTCGGGCTATATAATGTTCATTTCCTGTTTTAATGAGCTAAAAGACTCAACTTTCCTCTAATAACAGGAAAACTGGTTCCTTGCTCCCAGGTGTCAACAGTTACGACGATATTGTATTATCCATGTACTTTATGAGCAATTCAACCAACGGAAATATGATATGTTGCATAGTAACACAAACTAAGTAACGCTGCACGTAAATTCAAGTAGTTTCTGGGCTTTAAAATACACAGCTACTGACTGACATCTCTTTTGTAAACAACCAGCTAGCTAGCTAACGCAATAAAGCTGATACTCACTGACGCCAACTGATGCGTTGTGTGTTGTCCAATAAACATTGTCTTTCTCACGCAATTCGCCTCCTTAGAGCAAGACTGGCTGGTTGTTAGTGAGGTAACAGGGTTTCAACAGATTAGATAAGTGTTCTAGCTAACTAGCAGCTGGCCAGTCAAATCACACTTCTTGATACTTTTCACGGTAGTTTGGTTTGGAACTTTAACTTTGTTGGATGCTAAGTTTAGCCGCTAAACCTGCACACAAAGCAGGCAAACCACGTCGCTCAAAGAAAACTTCGACAAACTGGATTTAGCTAAACGACGACAACACATGACTGCTCTTTACTTTCAGGGACACTGATTTAATAATTTAAAAAGTACCCAACTGCTTTGGTGCCAACTGCACACAACAAGGAAGGAAATGCAGGTTTGGTCACGACTGCCAGCTGCACCGGAACCGCCAGTTCAGACGAACTGGCTGGCTTTACATCAGACCTTATTGTTAAAAGGTTAACTTCTCACCTTTGGCGGTGCGGTGTTTGGGCCATTTTCCTGCAGCTGCATTTTTTCCATCACTTGCACAGAGGGACGTCAGTTCCTGTTGAGGGTGGTTGGATGGAGGTTTAGTTGGACACGGTTGGATAGCGATTCTGCCAGGCTGGGTCACTCTGCAAGAGGCTTAAACAGGAGAGCAACGCCGCTGTACGTATTAACAGTGGTTAGTGTCGAAATCAGCAGTATTTATGTAAGTCCTGCGGGGAGGTTCATGCTGTCTACATTTACAGCTGACATTTTAATAAAAAATAGCATTTTTAAGAGAGGCAAAAGTGGTTAGTGGTACCTAACCTTGTATTAGCAGCAGCCTAAATGTGCTAGAAAGCATCAAAAATAAAGTATGCATTGGTTGCTTGGGATTATTAGATTATTATTACTTGCAATTTATTGTGTTTTATGAGAGAAGTAGAGATAATTACAACTAGTTCCTTGTATACTGTTAGGGAGTTCAGTCTACTCGTAAACATAGCTGATGAATGTTTTGTGTGTAATCTTTACCTTCAAGTAACTAGTATTACTAATGCTTAGTAGTTGAGTAAAAGCTGGAATATTTGCCTCTGAAATGTAGGATAATAGAAGCATACAGTAGCATAAATTGGAAATACATAAAATGAAAAGTATATCAAAATTGGACTTAAGTACAGTACTTGAGTAAATGTAGATTTATTTTTCCATCACTGGGTGTTATCTTCAAATATTACTTAAAATATCAAGAAGTAGTCATTATTCAACTGTGGCCCCTATCATTGTTATATTATAATGTATTAGGTTTTGAATCATCATCACTGATACAATAAAGAGCATTTTAATGTAGTGTTGTAATTTCGAGATGCTGCATATAAGCTGATCAGTAGTGGAGGGTATTTACTCAAGGGCTGTACTTAACTACAAATTGAGGTATTAATGTGTACATCACTTCATCACTTTAATGTTGCAGCTGGTAAAGATGGAGCTAATTTTCATTGCTGCTAAGTAGTTTGTGATTTTTCTCCCCATGGATCAATTAAATCTTTATTAATTACATTTCGTATTATTAATCTGAATCTGCAGAGTTACTAAATCTATTGAATATATATACAGGAGTTAAAAAGTACAATATTTATCTCTTAAGAGTACTGGAATAGAAATATAGTAGCTCAAGTACTCAAAGTACAAGTACCTCAAAACTGTAATACTGACAGGTGTTTCTATTATTTAGTCCACTCCGTTTATATCAGTGACAGTAGGCTAAATAACAGTAACACCTCTCTGTATAATGATATACATTTGAATAGCACAATAAACTACATCCTCCAAAAGGACCATAAAGTTGAGTCCATACCTCCCTGAAACAATTTCAACACAAACTTAACATTATAACCTTCATGAAGGAAGATTTATAGCAGGACTGTTGTATTAGACTGCATTAGTCTTAGGTAGGTGTACCTAATAAACTGCCAAGTGAGTGTGCATTATATAAAATATAAGTTCCATAATGATGCAATAACCAAATACACACAAACATATGCAACACAAAAATAGTACAATGTAAAATATTGTGTATTTCTCAGGCTTGTTATTTGGGCTTTTGTACAGTTTTTTTTTTTTTTTTTTTTTTTTCCCGTTACCCTGTGTTATCGAGTACGATGTATTTTTAAGTATGAGTAATCCCGATTAAAATTACATTACAAGTAACGTTTCTTACACTAAACACTAACCCCGCCCCCCGAGGTTGACTGAACGCCACGTACGGTTTGGCTCAACGCACCTTAAGCGGGTTGACCGTTTGATTACTCTTTGACTGACAGGCGGGCCGACCAATCAACTCTCAACGCGACTGTTTTGCAAAGAAAGTGCACTTTTCCTCTGGCCAATCAGAGGCGGCGGGGGCGGGGCGTTGCCATGGTGAACCCAATCTTTTTTTTTCTGTAGGTTGTGTGGCCATAGGAGGCTTGTGTTGGTGGTAGATGACAGCTGTAAACAAGCTCTAGTGAAGCTCAGGCACTTTGAGGAAGACTAAACCGTCAAAGCGCCGGCGAAGAGAAGAAACGGGGGCTCAGGGTAAGTGTCGATTTACAATTAAATGCTATTTTACACGAACTGTGCTTATTATTGAAATTTACTACAAATGCTAAGGCTTGTTTTGTAGCTTTTCTACATCTATGGGATAATGAATTAGCTGCCATCCTCACTATAAACCTGTTCGTTAAATGGCACCGCTAGCTTCTGTGTTTGTCACGTATTATCAAAGTTTATAAGGTTCTGGCAGAGGGATTGTTTCAAAGTAAGCTCGGTGTGTCTTTATCCACCAGACACGTGTGTTGCACAGTCCTTTGCTTATACTAAAGAGATGCTTTTGAGATTAAGACTAACTTGCATAACCTCATCCCCACTATGTCTCCAGGTGAAGTTGTGGCTTAAATGCCTTGTGCAATGTTTAAGAAATAGAGGGTGTTGTGTTTTGTAAAGATGAACTACACTGTACTGGTTAGATACTGGACATATAGGCCTTTAAGAACAATTTCAGTACAATTTAAAAGCTCTTTTAAAAGCATCCCACTTAACTCTCATTTTATGTACCTAACCAGATGGTGAGGGGTAGAGCCCTGGCCCGCTGTGGGCTGGTTCTGCTGAGTTTGTGGCTGTGTATCCAGTCAGTGCCTATCAGTGTGGACAAGACCAAAGAAAAGCCTGAGGAGGAAGAACTGGGGCCACCAGAGAGTGCTGTGAGTCAAACAGACATACAAAGGGTTATCTCATTTAAATCTGAGTCATATGGTTTAATTACATTAGGAAGGGGAACCATTTGGGCTAATAGTAACTCAGAGAGAGCTATTTAAAATGAAAAGTGCATTTGCTTTGAGGTCTGATTGACAGAAAAATGTATATTTAGTGTAATTTGTCAAAACAAACAAGAGCAATGTCAGGTTAAATCAGGTGACACCATTAATTTGCAAGAGATAAGTTAACGTTCCAGAAGTCACGTTAGGTATAAACACTGACGTGTGCTTTGGTTTGTGCTTCAGGAAACTGGGCTGCATTATGACCGCTACCTCAGGGAAGTCATTGAGTACCTCGAGAAAGACCCCCATTTTAAAGAAAAGCTAAAAAATGCCAACATGGAAGACATCAAGGTACGCCTGCATATTCGCTAAACAGCCCGTTATGTTGTAAACCTTTTATTGACTTTAAAAAAATGTGTATTGAGCCGTGGCGTGTTGATTTTGTGCTTGCAGCAAGGCAAACTTTCCAAAGAGCTGGACTTTGTCCACCACAATTTTCGGACAAAGCTGGACGAGTTGAAGAGGGAGGAGATGAACAGGCTGCGGATGCTCATCAAAGCCAAACATGACATCCAGGGGGGGAATGGTGAGTATCCTGCACACAGTATATTGCTGATGTGTCACAGACAGACTTGAGCTTCTTGACATTTCACAAGAGGTTTTGTCAGTTGGGTCATCGTCCCAATATAGGATGTGGCTACAGAGGAACTTGATGCAACTCACAGCCTACCTCCGCTAACAGTGACTTCTGCCAGCCACTGTGAACTGCTGAATGACAGACTGTATGAAATTAGATTGAGAATACATCAATATTAAGTCGACACCTTTTACAAACACAATGGTCAGAGACATTCAACAAGATGGACGGGATGTGCAGAAGCATTTTAGACACCGTGTCAGATTAAATACAAAGAAAGATATCCATTCCCAACAAGCTAAAAAAAATACTTTTACACTTACTTACTCTTACTGAACTCTTTTCCAGGGTAAATTTGACCTGAAGCTTAAGTAAACAAAGTCTGAACTTGCCTCTGGCTGCATATCAGTGCACTAAAAGAACTGCTGCAGCACAAAATATCTTTGGAAAGTGCATGAGAAAGAGTAATCAATACAACAGATTATTGAATAACACAAGTATTCTGTCTCAGTTTTTAGTGAATGCAATGTAAAATAATAATCTTTTAAAACACTTGATCTAACTTTACAGTTCAGTATAACTTGTCATTACAGGCCGGACAGTGGACCATCAGGCCCTGCTGAAACAGTTTGAGCACCTCAACCACATGAACCCAAACACGTTTGAGGTGGAGGACCTGGACCGCCTCATCAAATCGGTACAAACCGTGATCTAAAACCACCTGAGCACTGTTCACTAAGTAGATCTTTACTAGATTTGTTGCAAATTAACCTCCCACACATGCATGGCAGCCACACACAGTCATGAGTTAAAAGTTATCAGATACATTTCTGCACTTCATGTCAGTTTATACTGACTGTGTTCTTCTACACTACACTACTTGTGGGTACTGTAGTGCTGTTGCTGATATTTAACTGCATCACAGTCATAGTTATAATCACAGTGAAGAGCACCTTGCCCCATATTTTTGCTGTAATTGGCATGGATGAGCCTATAGAGAATTACAGGTGTCAAACAGTGAGCAATGTTTCTCTGGGTCGCTCACATATCAGCTCTGTTAACCAGTCTGGCCTTTTCTGATTTAAGATGTAGTAACTTGGAGGCATTCGCAGCTTTATGTCCTTTGTCAGAGAGCTCTAGCTCTCACCAGAAGTAAATTTATTGGTTTTGAGAGAGCAACATGCTTCCTGTAAATTCAGGAAAAAACAAAGGGGAAGTGAGCTTAGTGAGTTTGCATGTCTCTCTGCTTTTACAGTCAAGTTCACAATCAAGTGCATGCAAATCCTGACTATATTTTGTATAGTTTTGTTTAGTTTTGTGTAGTGTTCATCTTGGTTCTGCTGTCATTTATTTACTGTTTATGCCTTGGAACTGCCTGGTTCTTTGTTGGTGAGAATTACCTGTATGTTTGTACAAAAACCAGCCCAAAACAGTAGTTCAAATTCACAGTGATCACAGTGAACTTTTAGATATAATAAGCATACCAATGCTGAACAGTTTGTGTAATTTTCACTGCATGAGCTGTTTTTGATTGATCCTGCCAGGAGCCCTGGGTGAGCTATGAAATTGAAGTTCACTCAGCCAAGCACTTTGCTTTCTCCTTCATTTATAGAGGACAAAAAGGTGTGTAAATGTAAACTGTACAATCCAGGTATGAATTCCCCTTCTCAACTTTTTTTTTGTTGTTGTTGTTGTCATTTGTAGGCGACCAAAGACCTGGAGAACTTCGACAAGGACCGCCACGATGAGTTCAAGAGATATGAGATGACGAAGGAGCATGAGAGGAGGGAACGTCTGAAGAACATGAATGAGGAGGACCGCAAGAAGGAAGAGCAGCACTATGAGGAGATGAAGAAGAAACATGCTGACCATCCCAAAGTTAATCATCCTGTAAGTTAATAAAAAATGCAGCAGACTGCAACATAATGTAGTTATTTAAGTTAATAGAGGAATTAGATGAGTGAGTTGAGCAGGCTTTGCAGGATTGATACAAAAAAGCATACCAGAATAAGATGCAGAAATCCTGAAGGAGGCTGTTAGGTGATAGAAATGAAGAAAAATTGATGGCAACATGTGTGTGTGTGCAGGGCAGTGAAGACCAGCTGAAGGAGGTGTGGCAGGAGGCAGACGGTTTGGACCCCGAAGACTTTGATCCCAAGACTTTTTTCAAGATGCACGGTAACCAAAGACACCACTGAGAATATCTGTCACAGAATATCAAATGTTTGCACTGTTTTCTCTCTTAAACACAGGACTGGCTCTGAATCTAGCATTTAACATGTGGTTCTACAAGCTAGTCACACAATTAATCCCTCATCAAAGAGGGATCTTTGTGTCTGGATGTGGTTTATGTTGCACGTATCAGCACCATATACCTTTAATATAAGATTAATCATATTAATCTTACATGCTTGTAACTAAACTATGCATGGATGAAATGATCTGCTCAGTCTTTTGTTTTGTGTTGCAGACAGTAATGGAGACGGTTTCCTCGATGAGACTGAGCTTGAAGCTCTCTTCACTAAAGAGGTATTTGTGTTTACACATTTATGTCTAACTGCCCCGGTTTTGCATGTTTTAGCATAATGTAATATGTAAATGAAGGAGCCTTTTAGGTGAAATTTGTGTGTGTGTGTGTGTGTGTCTTCAAGCTGGAGAAGGTGTACAACCCTGAAAATGAAGAGGATGATATGGTGGAGATGGAGGAGGAGAGACTGCGGATGAGAGAGCATGTTATGAACGAGGTGAGCTACCACAGCAACAAAGCAGACGCGATACAAACTTGTGCAGACAGTGGTGTAAAACAGGAAAAATGTGTTGAGCTTAAAGAGTAACAACAGTGGAAAACAGAGTCAGTGCTTTAGCAGAAAGGTCAAAGCTTCCCCCTGTCCCCTTGGGCCAATCATTAATATCTTGAATACCATGTATAGGCACTGATGTTGATTAAAGCTGCTTCCTGTGTTGACATTAAGGTGGACACCAATAAAGACAGACTTGTGTCACTGAGCGAGTTCATGGCGGCCACTAAGAAGGAGGAGTTCTTAGAAAAAGACGAGTGGGAGGTAAGAGACAGATTTTATAAAAGAGCGTTGACAAAATTTGACAGGAGCTGTTACATATCCTCTTTCAATCCATTACCTCCACAGACTTTAGATCAAAACCCCTTGTACACTGAGGAGGAGCTGAGGGAGTTTGAACAGCACCTGGCCAATGAGGAGAATGATATCAACAAGAAGTCGTTTGAGCTGCAGAAGCAGAGAGAGGAGCTCGAAAGGAAACAAGAAGAACTTAATGCTCAGAGGTTGGGGCTACAGCAGGTGAGCAAAAAAATCATTATTAAAATATTATACAGTTGAAATACAAGAAGGAATCGTGATTTGCTCCTTCAGTAGTCTGCAGATTGAATAGTCATTTGTGATTGATGATATGAATAACTTGTTCTCATGTAAAACCCACACAATATTGTATTCTGTAGAGTCTTCACTATGAAAACAAGATATTCAAGTTAATATACTGAGCAGAGGTTCTCACTCATTTTTGATGCTCTAACATTTTCTCTCCTCCTTTCTTTGCTCAGGCAGTAGAAGAAATGGAAAGGTTAAAAGCCCAGAGCACAAAAACGGATATCAAACGTAAGAATCACACTGCACCTAACGCTGTCTAAACTTGATTTAAACAAGGAGGCTTAACACTGACCAAGGCCAAGACGTGACTGACTTTTAGTCCAGAGTATGACTTTAAGGATAACTCTGGTATTTTTGAACATGCACCTTACTTTCTTATGTTTGGATCTTTGCAGTCGGTGCAGCGTTGAGCAAAAACGGTGAACCTGGCAACTGCAAACAGCTGCTGTAATGTAAACAAACTGGGTATCGGTCCACGTCAAAGTACATCCACTTAAGTGCTTGTTTTAGCCACAGACAGGCAGATGGTTATTATAAGTGTCTGACAACATTATGGACAGGATTCCTACAGAAGTCAACCTTTTTATTAAAGATTCAAATTCTTTTTGTTTAATCATAAACATCATTATATATCACTACCAGACTCCATTGACAAAAACAGGAATTTTACTGAGCAGAATACAAGAGCTGCTTTGATTGGTTTGTTTGTCTGTTTTATTAGATTACATTGCAGCAGCTGTTTGCAGTTGCCGCATTCACTGTTCTTACTCAATAGTGGGCTGATTGCATTGATTTTTGTCCCTGTCAATGATTTAAACCCAGAAACATGAGAAAATAAATAAAGTTATCCTTTGAGCTCCAAACATGTTGCAACTCACAACTGTAATAACATCTAAGGACACCCCATCCCACCCCACCCGCAGCCATTCATCATGATTAAATACAATCAACCTGTGCCAATGTGATTCTCCTGTAGGTGAAGGTGAACCAGCCCCAGTTGTACCAGGAAACAATCAACCACTGCCCCCTGGTCACCAGCAGCAAGATGTACCAGTGCCAGGACACTCTTAGCAGGCCTCACCACTCTGTGTGCTGTACGAATGCCAGTGAGCATGTGTGTGTGTGTGTGTGTGTGTGTGTGTTTGCCTTGCAATGATTCCAATTCCAATTTTTTTTTGTTTAGGAATTTCAAACCACCACATGACAAAAATACACCTAAGAGCACACAGGAAAATCTGATTTCAGGCTTCTGATTTTGTGCCCGTCATGCCATCCCCCTCGCCGGCCGATTCGGCTGCGTAAACCAGACTTGAAACGTGGATCTGGTCCAGTTTTCTATGCGGACAATGGGCCCTTTTGTTTATGTCATTTTGATGTTTTGTCACAACAAGGACTCTGTTCTCCATGGAAAGTGCTTTGGGGTAAAAAGGAGAGGGGGGTGGGTTTTTGGGGGGCCTGATATTTGAATGTTTTGTTTAGTGTACACTGTAGTTCATTGTCACTGATACTGCCTCTTAGAGAAGAAAAAACTTTGAGAATTATTTCTTTTTTCAGGTGAAGAGAGCCTATTATTTCAGAAGAGAATGAAAGTTACAAAAGTAACAAAGGTTTATGTAGAAGTGAATGAAATGGTCCAGTTGAAATTGATTTGTGTAATAGCAGCATTTCAGCACATTTTCTGAGAAGAGTTAAAATTTTCTTTTTTTTAATTAAGACTTGTTTTCATTTTTAATTTGTATTAAGGCTTCATTTTAAAATACAATACTGTAAAGTCAATATTTCAAATGATTTTCTGCAACAGTTAATACACAGTTCTCCTCAACAATTTAAAGTTTACACCCAAATATAAAACACACATTCCTTCAGTTGTATTTTCTAGCTTTTTCCTCCTTGGGACCAGATGATTGAAGAACATATTTAGTTTACAGATGAAGTTACATATATTATATATTTAAATGTTTTAATTTAATATAATTGTGCTGGTGTTTGAGTGATTGTATGGATTTGTTTACAGTGTGTTTGTGTCAGTGCTTGTGAGTGTATCTGTGAATCTGTCATTTCTCATAATAGAATAACTTATTTATTCTCTACAACGTCACTGTCAGTAAAACTGAATTTGGAGTTCAAACTCAAGGGTCGCATGGTCAAAAACTGACCTCAGAACAGTCTTAATTTTAAACTAATACAACAAGTAAGAGACAGAATGAGGACAAAAACACAGGTATATTTTTCTGTCTCTTTTAAAAAGCAGTCAAATCTGTCTCCCAGCCTATGTAGGATCACAGTAGTATCTGCTCGCAGGTCTGGTGTTACTTATTTTTCTATGTCCCTTTCATAAAAGCAATTAAATCTGTCCACCACCCAACGTCCTGTGTAACAAATTCATGAAACTATTGTACACGGTTTGAATGTGGACAATAAAGTGAATGAGCTGGCCGTCCTCTCTCTCTTCTTTTTGTTTTAAACATCAGCTCACAAACAGTGACGTTCAAATCACAATTAAAAATGTAAATATTCAGCATTTTGACAAGAGTTACTCTCACAGCATGATTTTAAAAACCTTCCTCAGCTCCGTCCGTACGAGTCCTTGAAACGCTCGATGAGGTATTCACCTGCTGTGACTGGAGGGTATTTGTTGGAGCCGTCGCAGCAGGTGATCAGAGCCTCGTCATCGGGCTGGACGAAGAAAGCCAGAGACTGACGTGTGCTGGAGTCTCCAGCAGGTGGCAGCAAAACCCTGTGGAGCTGAGGAACAACAGCATTACACATTATACACCTCACATTATTAACATTATACACCATGATCCTTTTGTGGCACTTGATAGTCAAGTTTTACATATTATTTACATACAGATGTGTGCAGAGTATGCTCAAATTTCTAGAAGCAGTGTTTAACTCTTGCATCAAAATGAAAATATTAATTTGTCAATTTTCACTCATCTGCATGGCAGCTGAACTCAAGATAACACAGTCCAGTTACATAAATTATTCACTACTGTCTGGTGTGTTTATATTTAATATAAATATATAAGTAATATATATAAGTACTTCATGGGCTGAAATCTTCAAAAATCTTCACAAAGAAAAAGTGAGGTCCATCTAAACCTGTTTATAAAACTCAAAGTCAAGATTTCCCTCTTAGCTCACCACAGAGACAAACTGATCGCTGGTCCAGCGCTGCATCAGGTCAGCGATGTTGATGAGGACGGCTCCAGGGACCATGGGGGCGCAGATGAATTCACCTGAACGTTTACGGACCTGAGGAGGAAGTTTTCAGTTTAAAATCCTTGATTTTTAAGACAAAAGGTCAAGTTAAGGTGAGAACACTGAGCTTGTTATCTGATTAAATGAAATGAAAACATTGCATGAAGTTGCCTGAAGGCTTCAGTCTTTTACCTGCAGACCCTCAGAGCTCTGGAACAGCAGTGTGATGCTGCCGTAGTCTGAATGCTCTCCACATCGCAGCTGACCCTCCTTCGCTTTCTCACTGTTCACCGCCGGGTAGTACAGAGACCGCAGCGTTGTGCCGTTCTCATCAGCTGCAAGAGACACAACAGCCCTGTTCAGATTCACTTTGTATCTTAATATTACAAGAGTTTACACTGGACTCAAGATCTATGACTGTCCTATATTGGGAGTTGTGGTATTTTTGGGAACGGTATAAGAACAAGAAGGTACGTAAATGTTTGGCTGCCTGAGGATACAGTTGTGCGCAAATAACAATGACAGAAATAAACAGTAACTGTGTATAAGTCAACAAAAAATGTAATTTATCCAGGGGAGCCCAGCCTTTTGTACACAACTACATTTTTACACACACACACGGAGTTGTTGTCTTGTTGGTATATGGTTTGGTGATGTGTTTTGGTGAAATATCCTTAAAAACTTTAGAAGAACCCTTTTTACTGATTAATTGGTCTTTTTCTGGCTTAAAAAAGTCAAAAATATAAATGAGAAAACACAGCAAGGAGTCACAACACCAGCTGGGAGGGGGACCCGAGTGAATAACACTTCACTTCCCTTCTTTAACTATCACCAATGTGCCTTTGAGCAAGTCTCCAGTGAGTGCAGTGAACTCTACGTACTTCCTATTAAACGGTGTGCGCTCAGGAACACCTCTGGGTCCAGACCCAGACTGAGGGCCATCACCCTCAGCACCCGCAGACTCAGCTCCTTACAGCGCTGGAAGAAAGACGTCTGGATCTCCTGGAACCCTGTTACAGCGTCTGATGACGGCCATTTCTGCAACAGAGGGGAATTTTTGAGGCTGATACTGGTGTTGTTCTTTTTTTTTTTCTTTTTTTTTTTTTTTTACATAAACACAATCTTCAATTTCATTTAAAAGAATTGTGACCAAGACGCTGACTAAGCAGAACACTTTACAGATTAATATAAATAATAAAAAAAATAATATATATATTTTATATAATTCACACATGACTGATTTGGAGGTCTGCAATCTCTGGGTCATAATTCACCTTTAACTAATTAAAGTAGCACACCACAGGTGTGATCAAAAATATACAGCTGATCCTAACTTTAAATAGAATAATACAAAGTACTGTGATATGGTGTCGTGGACATTTGTATCCGTTTCAGTCTTGGTTTCAGACCCTAACCTATTATATTGGTTTGCCTTGCATCAATCCCTAATTACAAAGATTAATGTATATTTAAGAGCTTAGTGATGGAAAAAAAAAACCCAGACATTTTCTTTCAAATGTTAAAACACGTAACTAAACCTTACTGACTGAAGAAAAACAAGTGGAATCTGCTGATTGTTTCCTGTACAACACTTTGACCTCCAAACTGATAAATACATACATAATAAAGTGGAATCTGGCTCCTGTTAATTATAAACCCTGAAGTAGGTCATTAAATAAATCAAGTCAAAAGTTAAGACGACACTTTACTATGTCAGGGTGAAGTGAAGCAGTGTTGAATGCCTCCTTCAGGTCTCCAGGTCGACGTGGGTTCAATCTGAAAAAGCAGTTCCTTAAATTGAAAACCAAAGCCAGTATATTGTGCAGATGATTGGTGTCGTGTTAACTTGCTGAATCCCACCTCTCAGTCTCCAGGGACACCCAGCCGTGGTTTGGGTTGTTGGCAAAGTTTTTCCTGCTAAAAGGCTGTTTCAGCTCATCTGGCTGCAGGAAGAATCTCTTGGATACATCCATAACTCGATGCACCTATCCAAACACACACCGGGAGAAATGAGCCATGTTCCACTTAAAGCACTGACAGCAAAACTTAAGTGATAATATATTTTATTTGCTGGCGTCACCTCCTCCTGAGTAATCCCTGTGTTCTTCAGAAAAACAAAGCCAACTTCTGTAAAAGCGGTTTCCAGCTCTTTGCTCAGGATGTGCAGCTGCTCTTCGGTGACATCTCTCTCACCCAGGCTGTATGCACCAAAGTCCACTACCGGAATACTCATTTTAAAAACAAAAGGTGCACGCGAAAGTCTCAAAACGTGAGGCTGCGGGATGTGACAGCACCGCGCTGCACAGGAGAATTAAAAGGTTGCTGATCATGGTTGCGACCTCGCTCTTCTATCATGTGACTTTTCCCAGCCAATAGGAAAATATCTCCCAGTGAGACAGACATTGCACAACAGTTGGTTACCTTTTCACCTGTGAATGCAGGAGACAGGTGGTATGTGTGAAGGTACCAGTCGGTACAGGCCTCCACAATTACACTTTCAATAAATTTGCAAGTAGAGGAGTTAGTTTCTTTGTGGGTTTACACAGGCTGGACTCTGCTAATTGAATCATACCCGAGAGGATGTTTGATTTGAAGAAAGAGTGGAGCATCTCCTTTGCAGGTTGCGGTTTTATGGGGATTTATTATGTCGGTGCCACCGGCTGTATACTTGAACAGTTCCCTCGCTTCATTCAAGACGCCTCCAAAATCTATGGAGCCTCAGCAGGTGCTCTGATGGCTGCTGTTCTTGCTGTTGGAATCCCCCTAGGTAAGGTCGTTGGTCCCTTCTCGACAGACCGAACTCAATTCAAAAATCGGTCATTTTAACGCCGAGTTGGTAGAAAGCAAATGTAGAAGGTACATGGAGCAATGCTGAAGATGTAACTTAGATCACCAGATTGTATTATATAATTCGGCATAGATATAAGCACTGTGCTTTAATAAAGCTCCAACATCAATTACACAAATTACCATAAGATATTGATTTTGTAACTGCTTCTCCTCAAGGTGTTTCTTATCTTATTGTATTGTGTATCTTATTTTGACACCTGTGATTTTTGTGCATTCAAAAACACCAAGTAAAGACCTCACACTTTTTTTCAAACCAACCATTACAGATATTTTTAATAGTTTTGTCCAGTATTTGATGTTCTGTAGGTGGCCAATAGTCTATGTTATGAAAAAACAGATATATTTCAAGTCTAACAGACTAATCACTGTGTTTCTCCGTGCAGAAAAATGCTGTGCTAGTTTGATGTTCATGGCCAAAGAGGCCAGAAAGCACAAACTGGGGCCTTTCCACCCAGCTTACAATCTGCTGCAGATAGTGAAGGATTCTCTGCTGGGGAGCCTCCCTGAAGACGCCCATGTCCGAGCCTCCGGGAAGCTCTGCGTGTCCCTGACCAGAGTGTCTGATGGGAAGAACGTGCTAGTGTCAGAGTTCGACAGCAGAGAGGAGCTCATTCAGGTAGAATCTGGGGGTTAAGCTGACTCTTTCATCCAGAGTAAGTTCTTCTGAAGTCAAGAGACAGTTCAGTGTCTTAATTAGCAACAAGACTCTAAAGTAAGACATAGAGAGGCTCTGATTGTATAATCACTTTCTTTAGTTAGTGATTGCAAAAAGGTGACTAGACAGACAGGTTCTGAACTTTTGCATCTGCCAGATGTAATTTGGTTCACTAATGCCTTATCAAAAATAAGAACCACAAGAACTGTCACTCCATTATTTCTGTTCATCTGCATGGAAAGTCTGTCCTTCAGTAACCCACATGCAGTAATATTGAGTGTGCTTTTTCCAGGCCCTTGTATGCAGCTGCTTTGTTCCTTTCTACTGTGGTGTTATTCCACCCACCTACCGAGGAGTGGTGAGTTGCCCTCAAGCTGTAAACACTTGACTATGGATATAAGTTTAGTTTATATTTAGTAGTTAAGTTCAGGATCAGCACTTGTTTTTACACCTCCCCGTTCTCCGTTCAGCATTATGTGGACGGCGCCGTCAGTGACAACCTTCCTCGATGCCACCTGAAAAACACAGTGACGTTTTCTGCGTACGCCGGCGAGAGCGACATCTGCCCCCGGGCGAGCACGCTGAACTTCCACGAGGTGCGCTTCAACAACGTCAGCATCCAGGTCAACTCAGAGAACATGTACAGAGTGGCCAGCACCTTCTTCCCCCCAGAGCCTGAGGTGAGACACAGACGCTATTCGATTCAGGAGCTTCTGGCTCTGAGTGGCAGAAATTGGAAACTGTTTTATCAGCTTTAAATAGGTTTTGTCAGGTTAACCAAAATTTAACATCAGTAGCTGACAACTTAAGACCATCTGAGTGTTTTTGCATGGTGTGAGGGTTCAGCAGAAATTTACAAGAGTTGAAAAAGAGACCTAAAGCTCAGCACAGAAGAAATATATATTCCTCTAGACTCATACAAAAGTTCAAATAAATGGAGTTCAATCCCAGTTCTGAAACTATTGTGCATTATCTGGCAGTTTGACAGTCAGTATCTACACAAAGGCTGCCTGTGTTGCATGTGGAGAAACATGTTTTCCTCTTCATTTGAAACAAGATGAAAACATGCTTCTAACGTTTGCCAAACTGAAACTTTGCCAAGAGGTGTCTTTGTTCCTCTTGCTGCCCTCTGCTGGTTAAAAAGTGATTTTTGCAACCTGAAATATACAACACACATACCCACAAACTTGGAGGCAAGTCTCACTTTTAGCATGATGCCAGTGGACTCTCTGAACCCATGTGATACTTTGTAGATGAAGCAGATCATCTTGCATCCTCATCAGATACTCTTGGATTTTTCAGGCAATGTCTGAAATCTGCCAGTACGGCTACATCGATGCTCTCCGCTTCCTGCAAGAGAACAGTAAGGAGATATTTGTCACAATAAAGATACTGCAAGTGATACAGTGTTTCTTATTGCAGAAATGTTCTTAATTTAAATACCCATCACAGATCTGATCAGCGGTGAGTGTCCACTGAGGAGTTTGGAGACGGACTCGCCCAGACCTGTTTGTTGCGAGCTGGCGAAGGAGCAGGCCAGAGCCGAAGAGCCCAATGAGAACACGCAGCAGAATGGACTGAAACCTCCTCAGAGAGAGCACTTCTGGCTGAATCCACAGCTCATAGAGAACCTCCCTGTTAACATCAGAAAGGGTAAGTTTAGAAATCTAAGTGCAGGCTGATGTGGTTGTGAGCATCTTAGCAACCCATTTAATTTGCTCTGTATTTGTGTCAGTGTTGTGTGAGGCCTGTAGAGAATCGCATACCGCCGACGGTCTGTTGTCCCACATGGCCGAGTACCTGCCGAAGAAAGTGACTTCGTACCTGCAGTTCCCCCGTACTCTGCCCGTTGAGTCGGCCTACTCTCTAGCCCACAAGTAAGAGTCGAACACTGGGTTTTACCTGCAAAGGTAGATAAAGATTTTACATTCAACATAGAATTAGCTCCTCATGTAGCATCGCGTCATCTTTCTTTTTACCTTCCTGTTTGCTGTTTCTTCCTTTGTTCTTTTTCTTCCACAATAATCTGAAAGCATGAAATCGACAATTAAATCGATACTGCAAACTTTATCATGCCAATATATGTTACTTTCACTAAACTTTAATGCAGGTCTTGGTTCTATCAATTCTTTTATTCACGTAAAGGATTTGAGTACCACCACCAGTGCCAATTACATACAAGTGTTGATTTGACACTTGAATTAATTCCTCCAGGCTGGTGGATTGGATCCCAGATGTGCCAAAGGACATGAGCTGGCTCTATGGCATGGCTGAAGACATTTACAGACAAGCTTGGAGGGACAAGGTGGAGGACCATGACAGGTAAACAGGGTAAATGTGAAGTCTGTTGTCCAGCTGTGTGCCTTTGTTTTCATTTGTTCATTGGACATTCAGATGAGGCTGATGAAAGTCTGGTCATTAGTATCCTGTGGGAACTTTGACCTTTTGGTGGCAATAGATAGTAGACATGATGAGAATCATGTTCTTTCTGCACCAAATTTCATGTTAGTCATCCCATCTTTTGAGATTTTTCACTCTGGATGAAGCCTTGTCTTCATCTTATGTTTTTTTTCTTCCAGAGAATCACCTCTGCGCAGATGTACTAGCGTGCCATTAGGCCTGAACTTGTGCAATAACAGAAAAAAAGATGTAAACTCTCTCCCAATGACCCCAGAAGCCAGTCCCACCTCCAGCCTCACCTATACCTGGAACACAAACAGTGAGGGGGACCACATGCCCCTGACTCCGCCCCCAACACCCTCCTTCAGTCCCACCTATTCCCCTGTGTTTGGAGAAGCCACCATGGAGTCACCTAAAAGTGTAGGCTGGGGTTTGGGCAGAGCTGTAGGGTGGATACGAAACATTGCATTCGAGCAAACCTCAAACAACAAGGAAAAGGACGATTCATAGTCCTTTTCTGCATTCCAGTCAATATTTTTAATATTGCACTGAAAGAAAAGAAAGTGAAAATATTGAATAAATGGATACAAACATGTCCCGTGTTTGTGGTGTGTTTAACTTGTTCCATAGTATATTTAAACTGCACTAATCAATATTTTTACATTAACAATGGATCATGTTACTGCATGTATTGCGAGGTGCAGCTCAAATGTAACAAGCCTAGAGAAAATTGTCAGTTTCCTCAGCTGTGCAGAGCATTTTAGCATCTTTGAGCTTACTCTTTTTGTTTTATGACCTGTAGCTTTACCGTTTGAGTTCACTCACACCACTCAGTAACCTTGCTGTCAGCAGCAAAAAGCAGCTGTAGCAATTAAACAAACTCTTAACTGAAAAGTTAGCAGCCATCTGGTGAACACAGCAGCTAAAGAGTCACCAGAAACAGAACCTTGAATTAATGCTAATGCTGCTCCGTGTCTGTAGGTTGTATAAATGGGCAGCTGTTTCACTATCCACCAACTTTAAAAGGCGGCAACATGACAATACTGTGTTTACAGCAAAAACCATAAATGTACATTTTAAAACTAGATGAACATCAGCTGGTATACTTGATAGTAAAACATGAGCAGATGCAACAACTACAGCTTCCACCAGGCTCATGGCATGATGCACACAAGGAACTGCTGTTATTGAAGCTAAATTACTGCAAAGAAACTACTGTCATTTTGTTTTTAGTTGAAGACGTCCGAACCCCAGAAACACTTGTAGCATGTAGAACAGCTTTACTGTCAGACCTTTTATTTTCAAATACTGTTATCCAGCAGATTCACAGTTAGCTCTGAATATGGACAGAAAACCACACAAAACATTTTCAAGTTTTTCAGAAAGATGGAAAAATGTTAGCAGAAATAAAGATAGGAAAGAAACTAGGTTGTATATGTGTTCATACGTATATGATATTTATCAGTTTTTACTGTTGTATTCATTTTATGATGTACTGTTATCAGTTTATCTGATATTGCATATAGTTATCCATGATTAATGTTGTTGTTGTGCCTTTCCTTTGCTGATGTATGTTATATAAGTGGTGGTTAAGTAAGTTATGAAAACTGTATCACATGACATGCAGCTGCCCTAATTGCAGCCAGTGGGTGAAGTTATTCCAGCTTGTTTTCTATTTTGAAACATGTGACGTTTGAGCCTAGTAAGTTGTGCAATACCATACCATAGCCAACACACGCACTGCCCACTTTACCTCTGTATGTAGGGGAGATCAGATAAACAGTGTACACATGTATCGAATATTGAAGGGAATCCAAATGCACCGGCTGAACTCTGAGAAATGCCAGGAGGGACTGTGACAATAGAAATGCAGTTTCAATCAACCATGATGTTTCAGTGGGACGAGGAGTGGAACATCTCATTTGCAGGTTGTGGATTCAGGAGTATTTACTACCTGGGAGCGTTGAGCTGTATCCTGGAGCAGGTTCCACAGCTGGTTCATGGTGCTTCTAAAATCTGTGGAGCTTCATCTGGTTGTCTCGTTGCTGCAGCTCTGGCTGTTGGGATTCCCATTGGTGAGTCACATTGCAGATCAGTTTTGTGTGATCGCTCCATGCATGGAGCTCACAGTTTACATGTGTTATTTTCAACTGCAGTCCCTCATTTTGCAATTTAAAAAATCAGATATTGTCCCCACATAAACACATGTATAATGTACTCCTAAAATAAGAAGTAAATAATTTAATTCTTATTTCTTAGCGCCCCTCATTCACAGTGTAGAATGACAGTATGGATATATTTAGAACAGGTGAAAGCCATGTGTTTTTAAATCTAACTTTGCCAGCCATTTGGTTTTGTTATGCGCCTACAATGTATGTGTAGTTTTAATTTTCTTCCTGTAGTATTTGAAGTTCCTGGTTGTATAGAAAAGGTCAGGGGTATGTTATCTCAGAGCAAGTGCAGTTCATGCAATATTGGGGGCAAATTCCAGATGTCACATGGAGTACACAGCCAAGGGAGTCGAATGAGGAGAAAACACCCATTCACCAACTCACACAACAACAGACAGACACAAAAACATCACAATGAAAACAAAAAAATGATATGTTTATACTGTTTTTCCAGGTATTTTATCAATGTAGCAATGTATCAATTAGAAACAATGCCTCAACAAGTTTCTGATATCATATATTACAAAGAATGCACCCATGAATACATCCAGGGACCATAAGACTTTTAAAGGAAAAACAAAATACTGGAATTTGATTCACTCACTTATTAATCTGTCTTGCTTTTTCCTCCTCAGAGCAGTTCTGTGTTGATGTGTTGAATGTGGCGAAAGAGGCCAGAAAACACACACTAGGAGTTTTCCACCCGACCTTCAGTCTGCTGCGGACAGTGCGGGAATCCCTGCTGGAGAAACTTCCAGAGGATGCCCACCTTCGGGCCTCTGGAAAGCTCTGCGTGTCCCTCACCAGACTGGCTGACGGGAAGAACGTTTTGGTGTCGGAGTTTGACAGCAGAGACGAGCTCATTCAGGTAAAATGAAGGAGAGAAAGGCACTGAAATGTCTTGTAGCCCAGTTTGACTTCACCGTAATTCAACAAAATGCCAGAACCTGAGGATCTGATTTTTAAATTCTGATGTTTTGACCTGCGCCTCCTTTTGCAGGTTCTCATGTGCAGCTGCTTTTTCCCTGTTTACTGTGGTTTCATCCCACCTTCATACCGTGGAGTGGTGAGTGGACACCTGTCCATTTTTTAACCAGTTTCACCCTGATTCACTGTTGCTATACTCTCCCTCAGTGCTGCAGTGGACACGTTATTGTCAAAGGGTTAGAAATCATTATACAATATGATTTTACAGTGCTATTCACTTTAGAGCCCCTATAATCAGAAAATGTCAAATCCTACAAATAGGAGCTTTAAGTAAACAATCAGAGTTCTGGATCAACTTCACCTACTTTGTGGTTTATGTAGAAGGAAAAAAAGAGGTCAAAACTCCGGCAACACTGCTTATATAAAGTACAACTTTATAATGAGACCACCATATTTTGGTTTGTGGACTTTATCAGGATCATCATCACATGACCAACCCTAACCCAATCCCTAAGCCTAACCCATACATGCATTCAGCAGGGTATTGAGTTGCTTTTAACTGGTCCTTCGTCCTTTTAAAGCAAAGTATGAATCAGAAATTTTGAAAGTTTTTAATCTGTGTGGTCATCCCTCAGCTCTACATGGACGGAGCCCTGAGCAACAACATGCCCCTGTTCGAGCAGAGAAACACCATCACCATGGCCCCGTTCTCAGGTGAGAGCGACATCTGCCCCACAGAGGGTACGTTCAACTTCTTCGAGGTGCACTACGGCAACGTCAGCATCCAGGTCAACACCGGCAACGTGCACCGCGTCTGTACATCCTTTTTACCTCCTAGACTTGAGGTTGGAAAAATCTCTGCTTCTCTGTCATACCAGGAAACCGAACGAACAGGTTTAGTGTTAAAATCAAATTATCTTTAAAGAGTTCTCTGCACTGCATGGTTTTGCATTTGTTCTTGACAGAAGCTGGCTGAGATCTGTCACAACGGCTACATGGACGCTCTTCGTTTCCTGAGAGAAAGAGGTGATCTCAGAACTGGATCTCTTTGGGTTTACACGTGTAGTAACAACAGAAGACATGTTCTTCATCAGCTGTCTCTTACAGATCTGCTTGGGACACAGTGTCTTCCTCCCAGTTTGGTGTCAGAGATGGACGCAGTCAAACCCTCTTGTTGTGAGCCCAAGAAGAC
Organism: Lates japonicus; assembly: GCA_033238685.1. Lineage (NCBI taxonomy): Eukaryota > Metazoa > Chordata > Actinopteri > Centropomidae > Lates > Lates japonicus. Next base: position 458,711 of record BRZM01000047.1, on the reverse strand, counting down.
TCTGATGAATGGACTAAATCTTGCAAAAGAAGAACAGTGCTGGCTGGACCAGAAAGTCATAGAGAACCTCCCAGTTGACTTCAAAAAAAGTAAGTGGGACAGGTGGGACTGGGGTCACAGTAGGACTCTACAGTTGTAATATTAGAGATAATTCTGGTTCCATTCATCTGTGAAGTGGCTGTAGCTCAACCTCTCTGTACAAAACAGTATCTTTACGAATATATATGTTGTCTGTATGTGTGTGTGATAGTCCTGTGTGAGGCTTGCAGGGAGAGTCATGATGGAGTCAGCTGGTGGTCTCAGCTCGCTGAGTTCCTTCCAGTCAAACTGGTTTTGTATCTGCTGAGCCTCCTCATGCTGCCCATCGAGCTGACCTTCTTACTCGCCAAAAGGTGAAGACAAAGCAGCTCAATGTGCAACCATTAGGAACAGATCACTTTACATCCCTATATATATATATATATGTAGGCCTCAGGCAGCCAAAATCAGCAGCATCTTTAAAAACATACCTCAAATTAAACTGCTTTCTGGCTAAAACATTTCTTCTTCTTCAATCTTTTTTATCGGTTGTATTTTGACAGTGTGATAGAGTCAGGCTGCACAGTAATTTACAGACTGTTGACATCAGCTGCAGATTTCTCCAATGGAGGCAAGGAAAACATCAGGTTTGTAAACACATCCATAAAATATGATATATACATATATATATATATATATATAAGCATAATTTTTGACACTTCAATATATTAATCAGTTTAATTTAGTATACATTTTTATTTGAATTAAACTTTCAAATTTAGCAGCTGCCCAGAAAGAAAATAGTCAGCCATTGTCTCCTACTAAATTCTGCTTGGCAAAGAAGTTTAACTGCTGCATAACAGTGGAGTCATTGCTCTAACTGAAATGGTTTTATAAAATGGAGATTTTTAGAGGCTCTAATTATATGATGAAGGTGATGTAACTTGTTATGATGTGACTGTCAGTTATTCTTGTTGTACACACCTTCTTTATCTGCTGCTGTAAAGGTAACAACAGATAATGCCATTACAATAACACCACTAACAGAAACCATTTTTGTCTCTGTGTCTCCATCTAGGGCATCTCGTAGGTACAGCAACAAATCATCTGGCTCAAATCTTGGGATTCAGACGAGGAGATGAAAACATTAAACCTTTGACCTCAACAGTCGCTCCAGTTTCCAACAAAAGTCTTCACTGGGATGACAACAGTAACATGGACCTTCTCTCCCTCACCTCGACATGTACAATTTTGACCGACCACCAAACATGAAATTTGCCTAAATGTGGCAAGGTGACTTTAAACCACAGAAGTAAACGGACACATCATCAACCGTAAACCATAGCATTTGTCACTTATGTTACATTAATAAGGAAGAGTATCTCATGCGGACCATGTGGACTGAACTGACCAATAGCTTAACTTTTACCCACAGTGACTTGGGTTAAATTTGTCACCATCAGATGGTTGTGGTGGATGGATATATAACATGAATTTTCCTCCTCTAGATAAAACTTTGATTGTATTTCAGCATCAGCTGCTGACAGAGTAAAAACCAAAACAACTCCTCCGTTCTCACCAGAGCTTAGGGACCGTTTACTGAAGCTGACCTCTGGCCTCTTGTCTCGGCTTGATTGATCCCATTTTAAAATCTTCATCTAGAAGGAGAGAGACAAGTGAACATAGAAATCTGTCTCAACTACAAACTCACAACTTCTGCCTGCCCATAATCAGCAGCTTATTTATTTATTATTTACAGTTTTTATTTCATAATTAATGTTGTTTTATAGGCAATAATCTATAGGCCTTCTTAGTTCCAGGTTCAATATGTGCAAAAAGGTTGTTTCAATAAGTTTTCAATAAACGTTGAACCTGTCCGGCCCTTGACTTGTAGCAATTTTTTAATTTCAGCCCACTGTGTATTTGAGTTTGACACCCCTGATGTAGAGCTTAGAGAGACAAGATGGCGGCCAACTTGTTTCTTTGCCACAAACAGAAGAAGTGAAATGCAAGGGCAGAGCTCAAGTACACCTCTGCAAAGCCAAATAACTCCCAACACTGGGCACCATTTAATTCAGAATGTATTAAAATAACACTTAGAGTGAAAATCAACTTGGAAATGTTTGATCCTGAAATTTCAGTGTTTTCATTTTTGCCGTTTATGTGTCCAAATTTAACCAGCAGTTTTTCAGAGTTAAATATGAATAAGCACAAATTTTATAAACAGAAATTAAAATTGAATATTTTATTGAAACAAATTCAGATAAATGTGGGAGACACCGGAGCACCTGGAGAAAACCCGTTTTGCCACAGCCTTGACCGAAGTCTAAACTGAAGGCTCCTATCTACGGAACCACAAGAAAGCTGCGACTGAGGCTGCGGCGGCTGCTATACAAATTAAAATGAAGGTCTGATTATTTTCAAATCTTCGGCTGTGTTCGGTTGCGTTGTCTCAGTTTTCTGCCATATTGGGTGATGTTTGTAAAGAAAGCTAACCTCTAATGCTAGCAAAGAAGCACTGAATTTCATTGAACATAGTAATAGCTTGAGTGTTTACAACTGTCAGCAAACCGACAGACATTTCCGTCATTAAAATGTTAAAATACTCCATTACATGTAAAGCCTTATAGAAGAAAACTACAGAGTTGTTATAAGCTAAATATCAAAAGTAGAAATACTTGTTATTCAGAGAAATGCCTTGTGTTAGAATTCCTTTATTATATTTCATATTAATTGATTGTTAATAGAGATGAGATGTATTCATGTGTAACTGGCATTGTAATGATATAGCAGGCCAAAGTGGAGCTAAGCTTAACCACTTTTGAAACTCTTGGATATGAAATCTATAAAAATCCATCATATTATTTAAGTTAATCAGATGTTAAATGTTTAAAATTCATCTGCAAAGTACAATATTTGTAGAGATTAGAAATTTAGTGGAGTGAAAGTGTAAAGTTGCACAAAATAATAAAATGCAGTCCTTCAAAAGTGCTCTTAAGTACAGTTCTTGAATGCAAGTACTCACTGTACATGCCACACCCAGCCATAGTGCACAGGCTAAAGATATACAGTAAATATTTCAGTGTCCCTGAAATATTCATGTACACCGTAACACTGCTCATGTGCCTCTTTGGCAGACATAATCTTTTCTCTGTCAGCCATTTACTCCTAGGTTTGTCTTTTTATGACAGCAGCACTCTCACGTTCTCTCTCTCTCTGTCCTCCTCCTCTTCTTTCTCCTCCAGGTACTACGGTCTGACAGTGTGGTTCCCCGATATGATCAAGTACCTGCAGAAGCAGGAGTACTCCTCCGGCACCAAGGTTTTCGTCAAGGAGAAAGTAGAACATGTCACTTTTAACTTCACCCTGGAAAACCAGGTCCACCGCCAGGGAGAGTACTTCAATGACAAGTGAGTTAGCTGCGTCCTCTCGTTGGTGTTGACCCGTGGAAAGAGGGCAAGCTCATTTTTAGCTAGGTGAGATACCTTTTCTTCCAAGGATATTTTGACAGTTTTACAACTTCAATACTTAAGAGATGAATTAATTCACAAAGTGCAAGTACTTTGTGGTGCATGACAACAAACCAGATGAAAATATGAATAAAGCTTCAAGATATTTTATTCTGAACATTGCTTTGATTGGATGAAAGCCCTGCAGACTTGTTCATGTTTAACAAGTCTGTCTTTGATGTTTCCTTTGGCCTTGCCTTTTCAACCTGATCTCTGCCTGTGATTTTGAGTCATTAAAATTCAAACAGCAATATGGTAATAGAATATCTGAGTCTACTGGTTTCAGTCCCTGTGATGACAGACTTCTCTTTCTGTCTGTTTTCCTTCAGTTCATTGCCTTTTTGTCTTGATTCCTCCATCCCTGTCTTTAATTGCTTGTAGGTTTATGAACCTGAAAATGAAGTCTACAGTATTCGAGGACTCGCTGTTTGAAGAGTGTTACTTAGAGGACATCACCTCCAGCAACACCTTCTTCAAGAACTGCACCTTCATTGCCACCCTCTTCTACAACACAGGTAGGAAACACACACAAACACACACACTGATCATGTATAATGGTATATAAAAAGGTGAGGATCTACAGCCTTATGTCAGTGAACACCTTTAGGTAACCAACAAATTATGATCAACATTGTTACAATAGGTTGTCACAGCCCGGCTCGACAACTGTGACCAGGAAGGGAGACGGAATGAGTTGGCAGGTTAAAGTTAACAATTTATTTACAAAGAAAAGTAAATAATCAACCAAACCAACAACACAGGAACAACCAAAGCTAACGAAAAGAAAACGACAGCTGCCACCAAGGTCGGCCGGGACCAGGAACTATCATCAACCAGGAACTTCTACTGCTTGAATTTATTTTCAATATGAGGCTTGAGGAGGGGCAACTAAAATCTGTTTTGAAAAATGTATGATATATATACACACACATATGTATGTATGTATGTGTGTGTGTGTGTGTGTGTGTGTGTGTGTGTGTGTGTGTGTATATGTGTGTGTGTGTGTACTGTCTGTATCTCAGTTTTCTCAACAACTCACCCAATCAACTTTAAACTTGGCAGGTGTATTGCTGAGGACCTGAGGAAGTGCAGTGTCGACTATGAAATTTGTTGAATGGTTGTCAAGGTGAAAAAAGAAGGTGTAAAAAGGACTGAGATATCATAAAGAACTAATTTTAAATTGAAAACATGGTTACCATAGTAACGGTAACTTGGTAACCAGCCCTGCTGTGATTCCCAGAAGTGATTCTGGAAGTGAGAGGCTTAAGGGTCCTCTTCTTGTTCTCTACATGACTCTACCTTTCTGCAGTACCTCCCCTGAGAATGAGGGACCCAGGGAAACTACGTCTTCACTTAACCCAGAGACACCACAGACCGAGGGCCACGCATCAATTTTAACACAGCTCAGAGAAATAACTATTAATTCTTTTGTCATTGCTCGAGCAAAACTCGCAGCTTTTTTGTCCATGGCCCGAAGAACAGTTGCATCTTATTTCAACATGGCTAGAGCAGGAATTGTGAATTTTTGGTCCATGATCATTGAAACTGCACTTGTGGTTAGATTAATAATAATATGTGCTGGTTCTTTCTGTTTCACCATAATTTTATTTTTCACAGTCCTAGTAAGCATTAATGTACTGATTTCAGACTCCATCACCATTGAGATTGGCTATGACCAGCCAACAACTAATTGTGGAGTTTTAACTTTTCATTTGATTGTGGTTGAGAATCCTCAGGCAAGAACTGTTAATAGGCCTATGATTTCCTACATAGTTGAGGACAGTTCTGATGAGCTAGAGGAACAACAGCCACAGCAAAGTCTGCTTGAATATATGGGTAGTTGTGTCATTAAGGCTCCTCACACACTATACTTGTATGTTGCAGCTGCTTTTTCCAGGCTCAGAAGAAGTATGGCTTGTGCATTTTCTGGACAACAGCTGTTAACAGGCCCGCCACTGTTAGAAGCTAGAAACCAACCAACAACCTCTGAATCAAGAGTTTTCCCCAGATGATGTTTGCACAAGCAGTGGCATTAACAAAACAAAACAAAAACACACACACACACACACAAAAAAAGGGTAGCATGGTGGAGTTTACCTGTTCTCCCCATGTCTGCGTGGGTTTATTTTGGGTATTCCGGTTTCCTCCCACACTTCTAAACAGCCAATAATAAAATAAATTCACCTGAAAAATTCAAGTAATGATTCAAATATATACATATATACTGTATATATATGTATTCTTTAATGTATACAATTTTGAATAAATTGTTTTGTTTTTCAGTTAGGTTTAGGTTTTGAAGAAGCACTCATCTGTAGGAAAAGCATTGTAGTGAAATAAGAGCACAGAGTTGCTAAGTGCTGAAGAAAAGGAGAATTCATTGTGTTATGTTGCCTTGGTAGAAGTAATAGTTTGGTGAGGTAAGCTGTTGTTAATTAAATTTAACTTTTCCTGCAGGTGTTTCACATTTAAAGCCTTCTCTGTAAGGGATTATTCCCCCTGAACTGTTGGAAGGATTTTATTGAATAAAACCTCACTTTCTAAAAAATGGCAGGTACAGTCCTGGAATATATGGAGTAAGGGTGCTATAAAATCTTACCAAATAAAAAAGGAAATTAATAAACGTAATAAAAAAAACTCCACAAGAGTTCTTTGAAAATCCACTGATATGTTACAGGAGTCTGGGATAAGATCTTTTAGTTACCAGGCATTGATTGATTTATTAATGTCCAAAATTGACTTGTTTTACATTAATAGCAGATCAGTCACTGCGATCAGTATCTTTTCCATCCTGGCAACAAGTTTACCAGTCAATCCCTTTCTGTCACCTCTCTCGTCATCCTCTGGCCCCCCTTCCTCCCCCTAGTTTTTCTCCAGATCTCTTCAAGTACAAGTTGATCAACTGCAAGCTCATCAACAGCACTTTCCTGCACAATAAAGAGGGCTGCCTGCTCAGTGACATCAATGATGAGAACAATGCCTACACGGTCTACTTTGTCAGTTTCCTGGGCACCTTGGCTGTGTTGCCAGGCAACATTGTCTCTGCGCTGCTCATGGACAAGATTGGACGGTTGAGGATGCTAGGTAATATGGGTGCAGGGTCACATCACTCACCATCACGTGAGTCAAAAGTGTGGAGGGATGAAAGACAATTAGGAAAACTGGGTGGTAAAATTTAAAGACGATAAGAAATCAAATCGTAGGTAAGATGTTCAAGACACAGTTGTCATTTGCTCCTGTAGAGATGCTCAGTTGCTGCCAGTAGATAAGCACACTAATACAGAGAGTAGATATAAGCACACTAATACAGAGAATACACACACTGTAAGCACACTAATACAGAGAGTAGATATATCCACTGACTCAAAGTCAGTCTGCAGAATAATTTTGATAAGCTCCATATCCGCTGGTGAGACTTGAGGATGAACTAGAAAATGCATTTCCTGTGGAAAATGCATGTGAATGCTGAGAGCTGAATGGATCGCTGACACAATGCTTAAAATGGCTGAAATTATTGTTGAAATTCAGAAGAAAAAGTTGAATGGCTGAATTTATTGTTGGAATGTACGAACAGGGGAACAGGAGATGGAAGCTCAAGTGCATTAGATAGAAAAGCAGAGAGCACAAACATGTTGTAGAATCAGCTTAAAGGCAAATAATACACAGCCAAAGCTGGACGATGAAATATGAACGTGGAATGTCTGAACTTCCTAACAGGTAAAATGGAAAGAATTAGGTATCATTAGTGTGTGTGTGTGTGTGTGTGTGTGTGTGTATACTGTCTGTATCTTCAGTTTTCTCAACAACTCATCCAATCAACTTTAAACTTGGCAGGTGTATTGCTGAGGACCTAATAATTTGTTCAAATTCAGCATTGGGTCATTACAAAGTAATCAAGTAGCCAAAAATTCTTAATTACTTAATATGATTTATAATTACATTACTTTATGACTGCTCTATATAAAAAGTAGTTGGCTTTATCACCCTTTACAATAAAAAAAAAAAGACCCCATAACAATCATTCCTGCACACAGCCACAAGTTAGTCAGCATAGGTTAGGCATACAGTCAATAGCCATATGGCCATACTTTAAACATAAAAAGGTTCCTCAAGGCACTAAAAGTACTGCAAGGTATGACTTAGAACCCTTTTTTTCTTTAATTCAGTTCCCCAAAGAACCTTAAACAGCAAGAAAAGGTTCTTTAGCATAAAAAGGTTCTCCAGAGCACTTAAAGTGCCTCAGAGCACTTACAAAGAACCAGTTTTTCTTTTCTATAATGTGACTGTCAGTTATATTGTTGTACACACCTTCTTTACCTGCTGCTGTAAAGGTAACAACAGAGATAATGCCATTACAATAACACCACTAACAGAAACCATTTTTGTCTCTGTGTCTCCATCTAGGGCACATGTGTCAAACTCAAGGCCTGCGGGCCACATTTGGCCCGTTAATGAATTTTATTTGGCCCGCATGACAAAATCTATTTACTATTAGAACTGGCCCGCCGGTATATCGCACGCACCACCATAATACTACAAATCCCACAATGCACTGCCCGTGCATCGGCACGTCAATCACGGGCCGGGAAAGCGCGCCCCACTCGTTCAGCAGTCTTGTGGTATTACACACCGCTTGTGTCAACTTTCAACTATCTCCCCAAAAAATGGCTAAACGAAAAGTGGACTTTGAAAACAGGGGTTTTCAAGACAGGTGGGAGGCACGGTATATGTTCGCGGATGTAAAGACCAAAGCTGTGTGTCTTCTGTGCAGAGACAGTGTAGTTCTAATCAAAGAATACAACATAAGAAGACACCATGAAACGAAGCACCACGACAGATACAAGCATCTGGACACGACACAAAGGCCACAGAGGGTAGAAGAGTTCAAAAGAAGTCTGGTTTCACAGCAGGCTATGTTCACTGTAGAAAATGTTTTCACTTGAAATTAGTATGGAAAAACTGCAGATAGAGCCATATGTTAGGATTTGGCAGTATGCCTCTCTCCCCTCTTGTGGTCAGTGTGTTTCCCTTCCCTGTGTCTCCTGTTTGTCTCCCCGTCTGTGTTTGTTTTCCAGGGCGTGGCTATCTGGTTATCTCCTCCTACCTGAGTTTCCCTCCACTCAATCAAGCACTCCTGACATCAATCTGGTTCATTACCTCACCTGACTCCTGCTGCATTTATACCCTGGTCCTTCACTTCAGTCTTCGTCAGATCGTCCGTTTGTCAGCATGATACCGGTTAATTACCTTTGTTCGTCTGCCATGCCCTGGAGATCTGCATTCTAAGTTTTTGACTCACGGCTGAGCCCACCTTTTGTTTTGAAGCCTGCCTGTCTGCTCCTTCGTCAAGTGTTTTGTTTTTTCACAATAAACCCATCTTTGTTATTCCAAGTTCTGCATTTTGGCTCCTTTTCCGTTTGTAAATCCCAACACCACAAGGAATTAATGAAACTGGTTTTATTTCTTTTATTTTTATTTATTAGTTATTGTTTTTATTTCAGAATTAATGTTGTTTTATAGGTAATAATCTATAAGCCTTCTTAGTTCCAGGTTCAATATGTGCAAAAAGGTTGTTTCAATCAACGTTGAACCTGTCTGGCCCTTGACTTATCACCAACAGAAGAAGTGAAATGCAAGAGCAGAGCTAAATTACACTTCTGCAAAGTTGAGCCAACAACTCCGCCAAATAACTCCAACACTGAGCACCATTTAATTCAGAATGTGTTAAAATAACACTTAGTGTATGACATGAATGAGCACAAATTTAAAAACAGAAATTAAAATTGAATATTTTATTAAACAAATTCAGATAAATATGGGAGAAACCGGAGAAAACCCGTTATGCCACAGTGTTGACCCAAGTCTCCTTGACCTCCAGACGAATGTCTTGTAATTAATTCTGCCATAGAGTTGACTGCTCTTTATCACATTCTTTAGCAGATGAATGTCTTGTAAGTGTTAGATGGTGGTCTTTGCGTAGGTACATTTGTGATTCACGTTAATATAAATTTACAGGGTCCTGGCCACGGATCCTCAATACTATCTCAATCCTATCTACGGATCCACAAGAAAGCTGCTGCTGTTGCTATACAAATTAAAATGAAGGTCTGATTACTTTCGAATCTTCTCCTCATTTGGCCCAGAAAGGTGACATCCTGTGTGTTTAGCAGGAAATGTGTAAAAATATTTGTAACTTCATTATCATGGAGCCTATTCCCAAGTACCAGGATAAGTTCATTTAATAGACAAATAAATAACAGCAATGAATAAATAATTAAATACATACATAGTTAATAAATAAATATCTCATATATATATATATTCAATAAATAGTTCATGGGTAAAAATAGCTGAACACTGGCTTGAAGTGGCTTACTACTTCTTGTTCGTGCTCTGGGTTGTAATTCCCTCCTGATTGTCCTGATTGTCTTCGAACTTCAGCATAAAATTGCAGCCTCTGGATTTAGCAGGAAGTCATTAATAACACGTGGCGCCATTATCATACAGGTAGATGCCTAATGTGAAGTAGCAGTGCAGATGATTGGCACCACCACCTACATGTTGGTCGTCGTTTGGGTTGTTATTCCCCCCTGCTTGTCTTTAGTCCTGATTTCTCCTCTCCTGCGATTCTGTGCATCCCTTTCATTATTGTGTAGTTCCATTTTTGATCAGGTAAGCACAGTAATTAAATAAATAATTGAAGTTGATTTAATAAATAAATAAATAATAGCAATGAATAAATAATTACATACATACATAGTTAATAAGCACCATTTAATTCTGAATGTTTTTTTTTTTGTTTAAATTCAAAAACAGAAATGAAAACTGAATATCTTTTTGAAATAAATTCAGATTAATGTGGGAGAAACCGGAGCACCCGGAGAAAACCCGTTCTGCCACAGCCTTGACCGAAGTCTAAACAGTCTGATTGTTTTGAAATCCTCGTCTGTTTTGGTCGGCAGCTGCATTTAACTGAAAGTCGGTAATATCACTTGTGGTGCCATTATTGTTCCGGTAGATTTCTACTCTGAAGTACCAGTTCAGATTGGCACCATCCCACCGGTAAATGTCTTAAATGTTCGCTGTTCGGGTTCATATCCGCCCTGTCTTGTCCATGTTCTCTATTATTCTGTTCCATTTCTGAGCATTTTTCCCTCAGTGTGTTGCCTATTTAAAGTCTTCTGTATTGTGTAGTTCCATTTTTGATCGGTAAGCACAGTAATTAAATAAATAATTGAAGTTCATTTAATAAATAAATAAATAATAGCAATGAATAAATACATACATACATAGTTAATAAATAAATAAATATCTCATATATATATACATATTCAATAAATAGTTAAAAATAGCAAAACATTCATTTATATCATTTACAGGTTGGTGCAAATGTTGGTCGCTGAAATCACCCCCTGGCTTGTCTCTCAGCAAGAAATTCTTCAAGAAGCGCCCGAATTTCTCTCCTCCGATTCTGTGCGTCATTATTCTGGTCCATTTCTGAGCGTTTTTCCCAGTGTTCAGGTCCGAGCATCCATAACGTAGCCAGCTATAATCTTTGGGTCATTGTTTGTTTTGTAAGTCTCAAGCCATATCATCTTTATGGAAAACCCATCAATGCATCCACTAACTGCAACTCCAAATGGCTTTAGCTTGTCGTAGCCATCAATGTGTGCCAGACATAGTTTGGACCACAGCTGTGGTACACACGCCTACGCAGTCTGTTTGTTGACCTCAGGTCAACACCTTCACCATCCAATAATTGCAACAATATTCGAACCGTTTCTCTGTCAGTCACAATTCCGTTTAACCAACATTTTTGGTGCATCCATTTGTAACCATGACACTGACCAGACGTTTCCAGTTGCTGTTCAATGAAGGTTGCCACCTCAGCCATATCACTTTTGTTCTTCCTACGCCAAAGCTGCTTCTTGCTTAAGATTCTTTCAAGGGTGTGTTTGCTTATTACAATCCCATGGGAATCCGCAAGCAAATGGAGTATTTCATTTGTTGTAAATCCACATTTAAAGTAGTCCTCGATGTGTTTGCAATCCATTTCTGATTAGGAGAATTCACCGAAAGAGCTGCTACTCTGACAGTTGTGTTAAGGTAGTATCTCATTATTTCGACTTTTTATCTCATAATTTAGATTTTTTATCTCATAATTTTGACTTTTTATCTTATAATTTCAACTTTTTATCTCATAATTATGACTTTATCTCATTATTTCGACTTTTATCTAATTATTTTGACTTTTTATCTCATAATTATGACTTAGTGTGTGATTTTTTTTTTTTTATCAAGGCTAAGTTTTCATCTTTTTTTTTTTTTTTTACTGGCAGAAATGGGCTTCCATAGTAAAGGGTGATATTACGCAGTTTACTGGACAGACTTTGGGATATAGTTCATGATTTGCCATATCAGATATCGCCATACGTTTACGAAGATTTTGACAACGCAGTGTTAAAGAAATTAGTCGAAAGGTTTGGCAGCAAGCTTGCACTACTACACCACATGTTCTCAGGGGATTGGAAAATGCAATTCATCGGTAGTTTCATATGTTCCCTGACATTCCAAAGACCAGAGAGCTTCGTGGATCGATTGAAGACAACTGTAGCGGCTACTTGGCCCTACATTTTCGCTACAGCAGTGGACTCAGTCGCAGCTGTAGAAAGGAGCCTTTATATTTAGTCAACGTGAACCACCAACAAACGTACCCACACAAAGACCACCATCTAACACCGATATCTCGGGACAATTTCAAGACATCTGGAGGTCAACAGTTTGCTGAGAGTTCGGTCAACACTGTGGCAGAACAGGTTTTCTCCGGTTTTCTCCTCATACACTCTAAGAGTTATTTTAACACATTCTGAATTAAATGGTGCTTAGTGTTGGAGTTACTTGGCAGAGTTGTTGGCTCAACTTTGCCGAGGTGTAATTGAGCTCTGCCCTTGCATTTCACTTCTTCTGTTGGTGGCAAAGACAGGAGTTGGCCGCCATCTTGTCTCTCTAAGCTCTACATGGTAAGTGCAATTGAGGCAGACTCTGGGATGAGGATGTTTTCAGTTTGTACACAGGGAACATTTAACCATCAGTTAACATGAGGAAGGAAGCAGGAAGTAACAACATACTGAAATAATTACAATAAAGGAACATACAAGTGGAGAAAGTGGAGTGATTACTGCTAAATACAACCAGTTTTTGTCAGTATCTGTTTTTCATGTAGTCTGTGACTCTGATTCCTTTTAACTGGATTAAAAGTATGTTGTATGTATTTCAAGAAAGCAGAGTGAGTAAAAGTTGGAATTCAATCATGTAAAATATACAATCAAACCCACTGAATTAAAAGTTTCTATATAAAGGTTTGTTAAAGTTACTTAGTTTGGTCATGAAATAAATTGCTGCTATTGGTGTCATTGTCAGATCTGTCATGGGGGTTCTTAATATATATATATATATGTATGTATATTCATTCTTGTGTATTTTCCCCACCACACTCCGCCACAAGGTGGCGGCCACTCTAAAAAAAGAAAAGAAAGATAAACCAGTAATATAGAAAAAGCATCATCAGGATATTTTAATGGACAAATGTTTCATAAAATTCCTTGTGAATGACATTTCCATAAACATACAAAATTCTAAAACTCCTAAAGCAAAAAAAGTGATAAAGATTAAAATAAAACCCGTTTGAATTTTGTAACATTATGTTGAAGGCTTGTCAGAAATTCCTTCTGTGGAATCTCCAACATCCATGATGAGTCTGGTTTCACCGAGTGATCACGCTGCATTGTGGTCAGTTCATAGCACCATGAATGTAAAAATATTAATGCTCGCTAAGTCCTCATTTCACATAGAGGGTCGCATAGGCTCACACTGATCAGTCAAGCTTATAAAATAACCATCTGGAGTTTTATCTACTGTTGAAACAGTAGACATGAATGTTTACACCTACTGCATTACAGTGCAGTATAGTACAGTACAAAGGCAAAACAATGTTTAAATACATGACCTTTTCTAGTGACAGTCAAGCATCATTGTCAAGTCCCTGATTTCACATATTTAAAAAGACTGTTATGAAGATGATCGTACATGTATTCAAGATCACAAACAAAATAAAATGCAGAGTGTTCTGCAAAATTTCTAAAAAGTCCTTCTGTGTGTGTATATTCCACTCGGACACTAATAACAATCTAAGACCTTACAAAAGAGGCGAAGGGATGAACTGGCTGAAGTCTCTGCAGGTCAGGGCCTGCAGGGGCGTCAAAGCCTTTTTCCTCATACGCTGCCATCTTTTGGTCCACCACTAATATCTGGGATCTGATCAGCAAAGGACTGGGTCATCCACTGTCCGTCTGGAAGCTGACCCTCTGCTGTTTGTGACGTGGCGGCCTCCTGTGCTCCCTCTGGAGAACGAGAACAAACAACTGTGCTATAAGAAATTTTAATTTAGTGGATTTGTGAGCTTCATGTGAGGATTCAGCATCTTGTGCTCAAGATACTGTGTCACTTTAGTAGGATAAGTCCATGTAATTAATGCATGCAGAAGAAAATGGGCAAAAAGTCACTAGTTTAAGCTATTTAAATGTAAGGTTTTTATGCTTTACACACATAAAGAGGTATATCTTCAGGTTTTACACTGTCAGATAAAACAAGCAGTTTATACTTGTCACCACTTGGTTGTGTCTTTAGGATTTTTCACTATTTTATAGTCAAAAAAATCCTGGGGGGTTGAAAATAATCTGCAGAATTGATCATGCATCAGTTGATTGTTGCAGGCCAAGTTTACAGGAAATGGACATCTTTCTTATTTCACCAGCCTGGCTGAAATTTCAAGGATTTTTCCATGAAATGTTCCCCTTTGAATTTACCTTATGGCTTTCAATCAAAATTTATAAAATTGTAACCTGAGATGTCTGTATTTTTCTTAACTCCATTTCCCTGTGGTCGTGATGCAGAACGTAGCCAAGCACAAAGAGAAGATACCACTACTAAAGAGAGCAGAACCATGTCTGCTGTAACCTAGCTTCCCCGCAGGTTCAGCAGTGTGTGTGTGTGTGTGTGTGTGTTGTTACCTGTGTTTTCTCCAGTTGAGAATGTACAGTGACCGTTGGTCTGACCCGGGGCCTGGCCCTCCTCAGGTCCTCTCTCTACGTATGCTCCACCATAGGCATCTTCATAACCAGGATCATACTGCTCCTCCTTTATCGCCATCCTCTTGGCATCCTCTGTTGATGGAAGAAAAAAAAAAAACCTGTCAATCATGCTCTGCTACCAAAGATTTTAACATCATGATGTACTGAAACACAGATGCTGTCAAGCCACTGATGCTACTACTTTCCATGCTTATATACATTTTTAAAAACAGTTATCACACAGTATTTTACCATGCTCAAAGTAGGGAAAGTCGTTTAAATGAAGGTCATTGCTTTATGTAGTTTGTTACTTTTGTATGTCATGATGCTGCTTTCTGGTACAAAAAGAACAAGTTTAACTGCCATGGCACAAAAACACATTAATTGGTCCCTGACGTTTCTGGTGGTGCTTACCCTTGGCCAACTGCAGGTTGAATGTGTAGTCAACCTCCTCGATCTCAGTGCTTCTTTGGACGCCCCTCAGCTGATCCCTGAGCTCTCTCAGCTTGATGTAGAAGTGGACTTTGTCCTGAGCTCGAGGGAACTGAGCACAACGAGCGCTGGAAGAAGGCATCAGATACAGAGCCTGCGTAGAAGAACTGATGGTCAGTTTAAGTGTATTAAAGCAGAATTTAATCACTGTTAAATGGAACAAATATTTTAGATGTCTTGAAAACAGTATTATTGATTCTCACTTCTTCAGCTTTCAGTACTGATTTTGACTGTAATCAAGTAGTGATCAATGAATTTGCTGAAGATCTTGAACATTCACGTTGTCGTCAAAATCTTGACTAATTACCACCACTTGAAATGTGACTGCAATTGTGATAATGGCGTAAAAACTTCCACAGTGGTTTCATGCAGGAGAGAGGTCAATTTGGAAATGTGTGTAACTTTCATCAACATCTGAGAAATCCTGTAAAAAGTTGAGATGTATGAGTTCTCACCACGTCACAGTCAGGGATCTTGTGTGGCTGCAAACCAAAATCAAGCTTCTGTGGTTTTTTACCAAACAACTCTCTGCAGAACATTTCATAGATGCCTAAAAACAAAAACATAAAAATATTAACTTCATTTACATCAATGAATACATTTATTGTAACTGTTGCACTGTAGTAGAGGAGGTCTTACATTTCCCATTGAAAACAGCAATAAGAGGCTTGTATTTCTTCAACTTCTCTACAAGAATTTTGCCTCCTTCACGTAATTCTTTACTGTTGAGATGAAAACAAGAGTCAGCCATTATGGTTCCTGTTTGCTAATCCAGCTTCATCAAACATCAAGCATGGTGGTTAGAGATCAAATCAAAATCCATGAGCAATGCTAATGCTGTGTCTAACATGTTTTTACCTTGAGAGGTCTTTACTGCCTGGTGTCGCCCTGGCCACCATGTTGGTGAAGCCCATTTTGTACTTGCCAGGCAGGGTGGTGTCATGCATGTGGTTGAGCTGCTCCTCAGTAAATCCAGACAGAAACAGGCACTTCCCTGAAATCAAATAGTTACTGGTCATTCATCTCTGCAGCTATTAAAGCACGACTGAAGGCAATGGTGACACAGCATCCTCATTAATGTATAGTAATATGTTTTTCATTTGACCTGTATGTGTATCATTATTACAAATCATTCTTATCACATGACTTACAAAAATGATTTCCAGGTCCTGGAAACCATCGTCCAATGTAAGCTGCCATCAGCCCTGGATTGATACCAATCTGAAAGCAAAAGCAGCAGATGTTTTTGGAGCTCACAAACTCAAATTCATTCCCAATAGTGCACAGTGCTTGATCCCACTGTAAAATAAATGGACAAAGAGCCTTACAATAACATAGTCCAGGTTGTATTCCAGCAGGTCTGGTAAAGTTTTTTTCATGACTTCCTCTTCTGACATTCCCTTGAAGCGGTCAATTTTCCTCTTCACCTTCTTGAAGGTTTCATCAATCTTCTCTTGCTTGCCATCTGCCTGAGCCTCAGTGGCCTTCTTGGGTTTAGGACCGGGTTTGGCTTTAGGTGCATTTGGGTCCTTGGGCGGTTTTGGTGCCTTGGGTATTTTAGGTGGTTTGGGTGGTTTGGGTTCCTTGGGTTGAGCTGGTCTGCCTCTCTTTTTTGCTGCGGCTACAAGAAAAGGGAGCAAAGAGAATATCAATACAAAGAACTGTCTGAACCAAGTTGCCCCACTATTCTGAAATATTGTGTTGGCAGACTCCATCTTACACTACCTTACTATTAGTCCAACCATTTACTATACTAAGATTATATGCAAAAAACATTACTACCCACAACCAGCTACCACATATAGTGAGGATGTTTTAGCACCGTACATTTTGCCAGATTGGCAGGTTCTTGTTGATCCATCATGGGATCTGGATTGGCCATGTGTGCCATGGCTGACTCTCCCGTCTGCCTCTCCGGGTAGAGATACTGATGGTTCGTGTTGATGCCTGAATACTGGGCCTGGAGAGCGTGGAACTGCTGGGCAGACTGAACCCTGCAGTAGAGGAATAATTAAGAAAAAGAGGTGGAGATAATAAACACATGCTAGCAAAAAGTTAAAACAAACAAACAAAAAAAACATACACAACACACACAGTAAATCATCATCTGTGGTGTACAATCCAAACGCCATATAATGGGGGAAAATGATGAAAGAAAAGTCAAAGGCGCAGCTGGTTGCACATGCTTTCATTTCATTTTCATCACACTTTGCCAGTCAGAGCCTCAGTGCTATAATCTGACTCCTGTACGGGCACATTGTGGCGAGGAGGGAGACTCACCACTGTTGAAGATACTCCGGGGAGACAACGGGCAGTGATCCATTCAGCTTTTCTTCCATCTTTTGGGTCGTTTGACTTTATCAAATAAATCAATATATGCATGTTGAGGTGACGTACATGTGGTTTAGCATATTACAGAGTCTGGCAGTGCATGAAACTGAATGCATGTGGCAGGGTATTGTACACAAAACAGTGGAGTTAGCAACAAAAGATAAACCATAACATAAATAATAACAATAGAGGACAACTTAGATGACGATGATACATTAAAGGAAATTAAAACAACACTATGCAAACGCTGTTTTGAACATATTTTAAACAGTAAGTTCTGTAAATAAACAAAATGTTTTCCCCTCCCAATAGCTATGCTAACTAACAAGCTAAACCCGGATGAAAGCCAGTTATCAAATCACCACTTTCAAACAGGTTTAGAGTAAACTGCTAACAGGTAAGGTAGTTTAAAGCTATCTCATTTCCATCCTACATGTGTCGTATTCCCGAGGATAACAGAAGCGGTTTCGTTTACAGCTGTTCAGTTAACAGTGCCACAGGTACAGCTAATGTTAGCCAACAGCTAGCTGTTCGGCTAACTTAGCATGGATGAATGGTTTCGCTTCCACTGAGATTCCTCGCGGGAAAATTGGACACAGTTCACCAGTATTTATCAACTTAAACGTACCTGCTGCGGGTAAGGTTTAAAACTGTTCCCTCTGTACAGATTACTGTTATTTTCCCATCTATCCCGCTCCTCTATTCACAACACTTTAGGTGCTACAGATGCAACAAAGACATGACAGTCGTGCCGGTCAACTTTGACACCGGAAGATCTCAAGTCCGAGACGTAGGGGTGCAAAAAGAAACATATCTTTAGTTGTAATCAAGAGAAATTATCCGAAGAAGCATATTTTAGACTATTTAATAACATAGGGTCTTATGAAATATATACAGTTAAATGTAGTGTTTGTAATATAGACTGCTTCATAGAATCGCAACCAAAGATAATGGTACACACCTATTTTAGCATTGGTATGAGCCGCTCGACTTTTAAACTCTGTGAGCTTGTTTTCTATTGGCTGATAGTCTGTGGCGTTTAAATGGAAATGTTGGTGCAGTTTTTCACTGTATAATTTGCCTAATTATTAATTATTTTCCCCTGTGTACTTCCAATAGGGATTACAACTACTATTACCATTACTCATACAATAAAAAGCTAGCTTGTTAAAGGACAGTTTCAGTATTCCCCCCCCCCCCCACACACACTGAATTAATTAAAACTAAATAATAATAACAAAGCTCTACTGATGGGTCTGGTTTCAAACTTTCAACGTTCTATCGCAACGTTTTACACACAACACAAGTTTTATAGACCTGTATTTCTTCTATCTGAACTACAGCCATGTAATAAACAAGAGATTGTGCGTAATAAATAAATGAAAATACATACATATTTCTGTTTGTGATGTCTTTTTCCTCAGTAGAAAACATAAATATTATACTAAATTATTTCCAACTAACTGCGCAAAGGAAAATTGTACATACAATACATTTTAACAATGGGTTCAAAAACAGTAAACCTGTCCTTTAACACCTTTAGTTGGGAAGAAAATCATTTCAATTAGGGAGTTAATCACTATAATAACTCAAGACGAGACACTAATGATTTTGTCTGCTGGCTTGTGAGTGTGTTTCCTTACATTATTACATTATATATTATAGCTTCATATGAATGACTTTAACAATCAGACAATAGACATGACAGCTTTAGAAGAGATTTAATAACTCTGTGATTACAGATTAGAAATTCCAGAAAACAATTAGCCATTTATAGAGCTGATAAATCATAAAATGTCATTCTTTCAAAATACAAAAATAAGTCACTGGACACACATACCTTACAAAATGCAATAAATAGTGATAAAAAATAACACCAAAAACATGCACAGTCTGCTTGGGAGTTAGAAAATGTAACTGCTGTCAACATTTTCTGTCTTGTGCGTCACATTGTGATGCCTCAGGAACCGTGTGACTCCTCTTCTCTTGTGGTGGCATCAGAGGGATTCTAACTCTGACTGATGCATCTTGCTACTAGTACAGCTGATATCTGCTGAGCGAACATCTCCAGCTGCAGTGGTTCCATGCCATGTTGTTCGCTGACTGGCCTACAATGTCCATCTCTGCAATATACCACAATAAAGATGGATTACACTGCTTGCAGAAGCCATTTCTGAGTCAATAACCAATATACTGGTAATAGTTTAGTGAAATATTAAATTTAAAGACAACATCTAAAAGATATTTTTAAGGACAGAGCAGTGTTTTATGTGTTTTATGTCATTTACTGCAACCGTTTTTCAAAGTATGATATTAATTTATGGGACTGGTAAATCAATTTTTACTTCCGGGATGGTCTTTGTTTCATTTAATGTCAGTATTGTATTAAAAAACAACTTGTACCTTGCTTCAGAAAGGTAATCAGTCAGTGGTGGAAGGTAACTAGGTACATTTACTTAAGAACTGTACTTAAAGGATGAGTCTGGTATTTTTTTAACATGGGCCTTATTTTCCCATGTTTTAAGTTTTAATGATCCAATATAAAAACGTAGTCCTGACAGAACCCAATTTGTCTGTATAATGACAACATTTACTTTTATACTAAAGTACATTTTACTGACGATACATATGCACTTTCACTTAAGTAAGGAATCAGTCACAGTTATTTAGAATCATTTTCACAGTCCAGTTCCATATACCTCCAGCTAAATTGAATTAGAACTATATAGTAACTCTACTACCTGTGTGCTACGGTAAACAGGCCTGTTTTTTCCTCCTCTTTTTGGTCTCTTTTAGTTGGTGATGTTGCTGCTTTGCCTGGGGTCGTCATTCAGACCACTACAGCTTTCATACTCCGGATCCACCTGCTCCTCTTTGATTGCAATCCTCTTGGCGTCCTCTGTAGAACAAAACCACCAGAAAGGAGTTTGATTTTCATTCAGATATACGGTAAATATGACAGACATACCCTGTGTATGTGCAGTTGAAGAGAACCATGCCAACTGTTTACCTTTAGCTAGCTGCAAATTGAAGGAGTACTGTGTCTCTTCCACCTCACGGCTTGGTACCAGGCCTTTCATCTGGTCTCTCAGCTCCTTTAACTTGATGTAAAAATGCACCTTATCCTGTGCACGAGGAAACTGGGCACAGCGAGGGCTTGATGAGGGCATCAAGTAGCACACCTGGGTGAAAGCAGAGAATGTTATGAGGATTGTTGCTTGTATTGTTGAATATATTAAGAGTAATTCAAGCACTGTTTCTTCGTACCGTTTCAGTTTCTGGGATTTTGTAGGGCTGCAGACCAAACTCCAGATTCTTCGCCTTCACACCAAAGGTTTCTTTGCAGAAGATTTCATAAATACCTGACAAAATAATAAATAACAACACATCAGTACACTGTTAAACTTATACAATGGCTTTATGGATACACCAGTCAAACACTTCCAGCAGAAACAGACAAAAGTTAAATACTTTCAGTGTTTCAATAATCTTACCTTTGCCATTAAAGGCTGCTATTAAGGGCTTGTATTTCTGTAGCTTCTCCAGTAATTGTCGACCTCCTTCACGAATCTCTTTACTGGATCAAAAACATAAAACCAGAAAAATATTTTCAATGTTTTTCCAAAGGTACACACAGAAATTCACCCAGAAGCTGCTCACTGTTGACAAACTTAGAATTCAGTCCTCAGTCCTCAACTCTGAATCATTCTGTATAAAATCATCGACTAAAATGACTAAATTGTGGATGTAAATTAACTGTGTTTTTTTCTTTACCTGGAGAGGTCCTTGCTGCCAGGTGTGGTCCTCTCCACCATGTTGGTGAAGCCGATGCTGTATTTCTCCGGCAGGCTCTGATCATGCATGTAGTTGAGCTGCTCGTCAGTCAGACCAGAGAGAAACAGACATTTCCCTGGACAGAAAAGACGAGTTGAAAATTTATTTGGTCAAGTGGCTACTGAGCAAATAGAACATTTTTTCAATACTGTAGTTGCACTGAATCTACAGGCACAAACAGATGGAGAATGTGCAGGTTTGTTTTACAGCATAATTTAGCAATTTGACGATAAATGTGACAAATTTGGCCACACAGTAAAAATATTTTCATTTTAAAATGATGTGCTGACTCATGACCTGCTGAAGTTAAGGTACAGTCAATGACACTATCAAATATGCTTGGTTGCCTCACCAGTAAAAAAATAAACCATGCACAAAGGAAAACGATTATACACATAAAAAGGAGAAAATACTTTGTGCATTTATACTTTAGAAACAGTGTGATAACAAATATTCTTGAGGAGCTAGTCCTAAAACCTTATGATATCCCTGAGTATGCTGATCTTAGCAACCTCTCAGCCTGGAAAAAACCTTTACAGACGATAAACTTGAATTTAACATTTCATACATTTTCTATCGGCCCCTGAAATGTTGATATTGCCCTTTATTGACCCCTTAAAAAGACATTTTTCAACATTCTTAAACAGTGTCATGTGTACAGTATATTCTGTTTGCTTGTGAATCACTGAAGTGACATAATTTATAGACAAAGTATTTATAGACAAATATTCAAACCCAAGACACCATTTTTATGGCTACAACAATATATTGGAGTAAACGTTACAAACGTTCAGTTGCATCATATCTTTACGTTGGTATCTCTGGAAGCTTTGGGATCTCTACTTGCATTTGAAATTCTGAGTTTGGACAAATCTGTGCAGCATAACAAGCATTAGTGATGATGGGACCCACCACTATGTCAAACAGGGTAGAAGCAGTTAAAAGTGGATGCTGGCATGTATTCCCTGTAGTCAGTAATGAAATTGAATTTCAACATACAGAAATGGTTTCCTGGGTTTGGGTAATGGTGTCCTTTGAAGGCTGACAATAGTCCTGGGTTAATTCCAATCTGAGGAGAAACATGAAGGGGTTACCATGGCAACAGACCTACAGCGTTATGTGACTGAAATCTTACACCACAGACACGCTGTGTGTAAAGCGTTTTAAAATTTGGCAGTTTTCCTTCTGTAATTGTCACAAACAACATTAACCCACTAACTATTCAAATAAACAAACTTATTAAGATAAATTCTTAATAAGCGCCCAGTAATAAAACTCACAATCAAAATGTCAAGATTGTAGGTAATAACGTCTGGCAGGGTCCTGGCCATAACCTCGGCCACTGACATGCCGTTGAAGCGGTTGAGAATCCTCTTCGCCTTCTTGGCAGCTTCAACCTCGTCCTCCTCCTCCTGTGTCTCGCCCTCCTCCGCCTGCTGTTTAGGAGGCCGGCCTCTCTTCTTCTTCACTGGTGTCACAGCTGGAACAGAGAGGAGGAACAAACATGTTGAGGTATAACGGTGACAGATAGAAAGAGAGAGACGCCTGACAGTGAATTCACAAGAAAGTCATGGTCATTAGGGAAAACACAGAGGAAAAATATGTAGACACGGGTTCAAAGAGCAACTGGTCGGCCAGTTTGATTTACATTTAATGACTTTTTCCCATTTCCTGTTGTAAAAACACAAGGTCATTAATTTTATAAGGGAACTACGGCAGCTAAATTTGTGTTTATTTCATTTTTATGCCAACACATTCAAAGGTGTTCGTAAAAAAATCATTTGTAGGTGACTTTTTTACCCTTTTTTACCATCATCAATCAGCTATTTTGACCAGGCCCTTCCATGTCCTTCCAGTATATCCAAATGTATTAAAATAAAATAAAAGTTGACAGATCTGTGAGCCAAAACCTGCAACATATTTGGGTAGGTATGGTTACACAAAAACCTCATAGATCTTGCTTTGGGTCTGAGGAAAAATTACTTTGATCAGTAACATCCTCCCTACCTTGAGGTGGACCAGCAGGCTGAGGCTGGTGCTGGACAATCGGCTCCTGCTGCTGGATCATGTGTTGATGTTGAGGGTGATGCAGGACTGTAAGATGCTGATGCTGCTGCTGCTGCTGCTGCTGCTCCCTGATGTTCTGCTGGTACACAGGCTCATGGTAGTGATTTGCAGCTAGGGAAGAGTTCTGGTAAAAAGGTTCCTGGTATAGAGGTGGCTCCCGGTGGACTGATAGCTCAGTCATGACAGGCTCATCTCTGGGACCCTCTGCGTAATGGCCCATGTTGTGATATGGCATCACATGCTGTGGCTGTGGGTTCTGCTGGCTGGACTGGTACCTACAAAGGGGGGTGCATGGGAGAAGAAGAGAGGATGAGGAGGAAGAAGAAGGTTAAAGGGAGAAGGGAGAGGAAGGTGAGAACACAGAAAGTGAGTCTGGACACAGCAAGGAAAGTCAAATCATGTCTGGTGTTCAATGCGGTGTGTGAGGAGGTGGGTGAGGGAACCTTACAAGACACAATACTAACAAAACAAACATGCGCTGATGTACATCTGTTTGTATTCTCTGCATTACATTAACTGCACCTTTACTGTGGCGATTTGATCAGTTTTGAGCATATAACCTAGAACACGTACTTTGTACACCCACACATAGGTCTTTTTAACACTAAATCTTTTGTTCACTTTAGTAAAATCTGTCTAGAATGAAATGAAGACATACAGACAATCAACAGTACTTGCAAAAACACTGTGACTGTGACTGACATGAAGGCAATAACAAGTCAAACAGGTGAGGGATTTATTCAACAGCTGTATCCATTTTACAGTTGGCAAACAGACTGCAAGAAAGCCACTGCAGGTGCATTTGTAAAGCCTGTAGCAAGTGATGGTGCAATGTCTTGTCTATTTTAATCTGTCGGACCTGCAACTAAAAATTATTTTCATTAATCTGCTTATTTTCTCCAGTAACAGGTTACTCATTTAGTCTGTTACATGTCAAAATATAGTGAAAAGCAGCCATCACAACTTCACGTAGCCCAAAGTGATGTCTTTAAATTGCTCTATTTGTTTGACCTACAGTCCAAAACCCAAATATATTTAATTTTCTAACACATATAATAAAGAAAGGCAGTGAATCTTCACATTTGAGAAGCTTGTAGCCCATGTTTGGCATTTTTGCATGAAAAATGACCAAAACCATTAATCAATTATTAAAATAGTTAATTATTATTAAAATTACTAATTTTCTTTGAACTGACTGATCATTGTAGCCCTGATATTCATGGTGCAACATCAGTCTGTGAAATGATACCTGAATTATCTCACAGGGTAATTACGATTTAATAAAGATTTAAGGCATTAATAGATAATTAATTAATTACCACTATCACTTGCTACAAGATATAAAGTATACGGATATGTATATGATATCGTGTGTCAAATGATATTTATTTTCTCCATCTCATGCATGAAAATGAAGACCCAGGACCTGCCACCTCCAACACCAACTCACCACTGCTGAAAATAATCCGTGGGAACCGTCAATGATGTGTACTGGTTTTCGTCCATCTTAACTGTTGACTTATTTGAATAAATTAACATTTATTGTGCTGCCAGATACATTTGTACACATTGGGAACATGAGCTGTGTGGAGATTAAAGCACATACAAAACACTGCTGGCACAAAGAAGACAGGAGGGTGGACGGACTAGCTAACAGCAAGCTAACCACAACAGATAGTCCTACAGCGGAGTTGAAACCGCAAGTGACCGTTACACTAACGAAACAAAAAGGTATATAAGCAAACTAACGTACCTGTCATACATTTTGTTCTTTAGATTTCAAGTATGGGGACGGGGAGCTGAGAGTCCTCCCAAAACAAAGACCATTTAAACGGTCGATGCTTCCACTTCCACAGGTTGAGTAAAGCCTTACCGCCACCCCTTGGTTAGGAGGTGTATGTTCAGCCACATCACACAACCAAACTATTAAAATTAACGGTCGATAATTATTAAATAAATATACACTAAGTCCAGATTTAGTATTAAATTTAAAGAGTATAAAATACAACCTGGAAAATAGTACATGGTGCGCAGCCTGTAAAAGCTACCGATAGATGGCGACGGAGTTCGTATGTATGAAAGTAAGAGGCCGAATTTACAGTGTAGAAGAACACAGCAGATAAAGATAGATATTTTAGTAAAGCGCATCACTCCACAGTAAAAACAGGACGCCTTCATAATACACAGAAATTGTGACAATTCCTTATCTACATCAGATCCACATCCTTTAGAGTATTATTCACCTATATATTTTTAACTACCCTAGTTTACATGTCTGAAACTGGTACAATATAAGACATACAGAATAAAACTAACGAGTTTAGCTGTTTAAAATGCACAAACATGCAAATATGGGGTGCAGCCTCAATGTAGTGAAATAAAAACGAAGTATTATTTATAAGTGAAACAAACTGAGGTTACGACCTCGACCAATAACCTCACTAAAGCGCAGCCTACAAATGCACAAACGAGCGACGGGAAACGGAATCCCAACGTTTGTGGTATTCGTGAATAGAGGCAGAGTGAGAGCTCTTTACCGTGTAAGCCATCTCCGTGTTAGCTAAACAGCATGACCTACCCGCTTGACACCAGTGTGTAAGATGGTGAAAGGCAACGTTGTTTTGCGGCTATTTATCTAAAAGACAGAGAAATAAACAAGGTAGGGTCTTACCTGCGTCACTTCATGTCAGCTTACGGCTGTTGCTCTGTCACCATTGCCTGTTTTTACAACTTTTATCGCTGGTAGCTGTTACATCAGGGCTAGCAAACATTGACAGTAGCCTCTCTGTTAGTGGATATATCAACTGTGCAGGTGGTATGCAGTCCTATACAGTGCCTTTATGATATTAAAACTGATCTTTACTTAGATAGAAAATCCTAATGATGATCCATGCTCATAATAGGTTTTTATTCATGATCTCTGTCCACTGTCCTGATTTGGAGGCACTGTTTTACAATTTTAGCAGACAATAACCCTTTTGATTTAGCAGAAGAAGGATAGGACATTATGTTTGACTTGGCACCAATTTAAGAAGTAGAGAATAGTTAAGTAAATTTTATTTGTACAGTGCCAAATTATAACAGAAGTTATCTCAGGGCATTTTTAATATAGAGTAGGTCTACAGAGACCCAACAGTTCCCATCATGAGCAGGCATTTGGTGACAGTGGCAAGGAAAAACTTCCTTATAAGAGGCAGAAACAGGCTCAGGGCAAGCAGCCATCGGCCTTGACTGATACAGAGATTAGATGCTTCTTTCTGATTTGTTTCTCTCTCTTTCCAGGTCGAGGAAGTGAAGATGCCGGCCGGTGTGTCTTGGCCTCGGTACCTGAGGATGTTCAGCGCCAGTGTACTGGCCATGTTTGCAGGAGCACAGGTTGTCCACCAGTACTACCTACCTGATCTGGTGAGGGACAAATTAAACCTTTTCTTTCCACATTTGCATGTCAGTTTTTTCTGTAGATGCTCTGCACATGAAATCAATAATTAAATCTGCACAATATTGGCATGTATTTAAATTGTTATGATGATAATTTCCAGGTTTTTGAGAAGTTTGGAAACTACAAAAAACCCCACCACCCAACCAAATCAAGGCTTAGTTTTTCAGTATGTGTCTAACGGTGCTTGTTGATCTTTCAGAGTATACCAGAGATCCCACCAAAGCCAGGGGAGCTTCAGACAGAACTGCGGGGCTACAAAGTCAGAGAAGAAGCTGCTGCTGCATTTCAACAGTTAAAAGCAGAGCAAAAGGTGGACTGATGTGGAATCATAAATCCTCTGTGTGATGGACACTCAAGCAGACTTTGTCCAGTTTTTGCCAACAGCTAGAGGCTGAAATGTGCCTGGGAGAAGAGTCATTTCTGGGACATCTGCAAATGGATATCTTCTGTGTTTGGTGTTTTCTTCTACTGGAACAAACAAGAGTGGAAACAAATGCTATACGATTAGTGTTTTGCCACCTGAAATGAGGATTTTATCATTTTGTTAATGCAAACAGTTGTCTCCATCTGTTTTCAGTACATCTCTTTGTCCTTTTTTGAATGTGTTTGCATTTGTTGAAGGAGTTGTAGTTGCTGGCAAATATTAATAAATGCTTATATTTGTTTGCAACTACATGATAGCGGCATATGTATATGTGAATAAAGTGTCGGAGATCGACAATCACCTCATATGCACAGAAAAACTACGGTTCACAAGAAGAAACTACAAGCATGGCAGCGCGATTACCTACGTCATTAACTTGGTTTCGTCAGTTTATCCGCGCGCCTCAACCGTTGGATGTTGCGTATCATAGCAACAAGTTTAAACAAAAGTTAAGTGGAAAAGATGGCGACGCAGAGGGAGCACGATGCCGCTGATTATCTCAAAAAACACAAAATAATGGAGCTTATGGACAACCTGACTAGCATGCTCTTCTTTTACAGACCTGGTTAGAGCTTATTTCTCTGTTTTAGACACAACATCCTGACATACTGCTCTGAATTACGCTGAAAATGTTTGTGCAATCGCTAGCGATCAAGCTCAAATGATAACAGATAGCACGGCTAATAGATCGCAACAAGTTTTACCATAATAACAGCTGTGATTGATGTTGTGGTTGATTGTTTCGTTCAGAGAAACCCAGAGTGTTTCTTATTGAGCAGCTGGAACAGCTGAAGATTTCTCAGCAGGGTGGCATGGAGGGGCCAAATCTGTTCAACAACTCCAACCTGGATGCAGTCTTGGGGATACTGGACCCCACAAATCAAAGATACATCACTTTTGTGCAATACAAGCAGGGTGAGCACAGATGGACACTTTTACAGTGATACTGCTCACTGTAGTTAAATATATCATTCAGTCTTTCTATATTAGAGCCATTAATTATACTTCAAATATTTCATATACTGTAGCATGTTTATTTATCACCTGTAGGTACTTTTGATTCACCCAATTATTACCTCATAGCCTACAACAAAATGTCAGATTACAGGAAAATGATCTGTCCACAAATACTCACAGCATCTTTTTCTCCACAGCACTGACCACACTGGGCATTAAAGACATCAATGAATGCCCTGAAGGTGTAAATGAAGACAGAATATCCCATGAGACTTTCAAAACGGAAGCGTAAGGGCAGCTTGTAAAAAGCTAAAAGACAATATTCACAAGCATGTTAGAATTCACTGTATTATTAAGGCAATTTTTTGTCTCATTTTGTTGTTGCAGGATGCAAGGCCTGCAGAGATGCTCAGCAACATATGAACAGCAGTGAACTCTGCTGTTTTCTTCCACAAAGCTCATGTGTTAGTCATTCAGTGTTATGGTGTTGTTGATTATCTCTGATACACATAGACACTCATGACCTTTTTAACCTCTGACTCTCTTGGCCTAGACACTCAATATACACAACATACTGTATATAGTAGTAAATAATAAAGTAATACAATTTTTGTTTGTATTTTCCATCATATGACTGCCAAATAAAAAGCACAAGTGTTATTGTTTTGTTTTTGCCTTTGTGGTTTATGTGCTAGCATTCCCTCTCTCTCCCCTGCCTACTGTCGCTGTTGAATAAAGGCTGAAAATGGCAGGAAAAAAAATCACTTTTTAAAAGTATTCTCAATGCAGAAAATTGCCTCGTGACTATTATATATCATGTTATTAGATTATTTTACCTCATGCATCCGTATGTAAACAGTATTTTACTATTGTATCTGGTTGAGGGGCAGCTTCTGCTGCACCTAGAGATTATGTTCATTATGGATTAACCTCCTGACTGTTTTCTTGATTAATCAATAGATTACTTTAAAAAAAACAAACCTCACAACTATTAAAATGACTACAAAATAAAGCACCAAATCATTACATTTGAACGTCTGGAACTGTGAAAAATTTGGTATCTTACATGACAAATTTTCTGTCAGTATATTAATGGTTTCAGCTCTAATTGTAAACACTGTGGGGTAGTTTAAGCTGCAAAATGTTTGTGTGTAAAATTTTAAATTGGTAAGATAAATAGTAACTATAGCTGTAGCTGAGTAAAAATATTTCCCTCTGAAATGTAGTGGAGTGAATGCATTAGGTGTTATAAAATAGAAATACTCAAGTACAAATACCTCGAATTGGTGCAGTATTTAAGTGAATGTACGTACTTATGTTCCACCATTGAAAATATGATTTAATATTACATAATAGTAATAATAGCAGTAGTAATAGTAGAAGAAGAAGTCATGCTGATGTGCTTTTATTTATATTTAATTGTAATTCATTGTGTGTCATTTTGCAGCGTTGGTGTGTTGAACGCGCAGCAGCAGAAGGCGTGGTCAGGAAGTGACATGACTGTCT
This sequence comes from Lates japonicus, assembly GCA_033238685.1. Classification (NCBI taxonomy): domain Eukaryota; kingdom Metazoa; phylum Chordata; class Actinopteri; family Centropomidae; genus Lates; species Lates japonicus. Next base: position 429,005 of record BRZM01000047.1, on the reverse strand, counting down.
CCTTTTACGGAGCCTCCTCGCCTTTCTCCGGTTACTTGTAGGTTAAATTAGTTTGTCTTTTTCCACACGAAAATCTCGTCCACATTCACCGGGACAGCGCCCTGCGGAGCTCAGCATGGGCACCGTCCATGCCCGGGTAAGGAAACGTCCAGTAAACGTGTCAGCTATGACTTTGACCTCTCTGTGTGTTCAGTGAGTTATCTGTGCTGGAAGAAAAGGCCCATACTGTACATTCAGCAGCCAGGCTCAGGCGTCCAGCTCTGTGACAACAAACTGAACTCTGTTAAATGTGGCGGCTAGTTTTTAACTTCACTGTCTGCTGTGTTTTTCAGACACAGATCATTGACAGTCATGTGAAATGCTTGTGGTTCCTGCCTCCACTCGCTGTAGTGTTGCTGCTTTGTTTTGTTTTGCTTTTCTTATAGCACTCTTGCTAGTTTGCCTTTTACTTGAGTGCAAGCAGCAGCACCACAATGCAGAAATACTGTTACAAGCAAGAGTCCTGTGTTCAAAGTTTTACTGAAGTACAAATACTTTTAGTGTTAGCATCAAAACATACAAAAAGCACCTAATAAAAGTACTCATAATGCAGACTGGCCCCTATTAATGGATTAATTACTAGTGATGTAAGCATCACTAATGCTGCAGCTAATAAAGGTGGGGGAAATTTAATTTATTTGCTGCCATAATTTATCAGATGATTGTTGTTGAGTATTAATCATATTTTGTATTTTTAAGTTAATTAATAAAAAAGGACGTAAAGCTGTAAAAAGTAGAGTATTTCCACCTGAATTGTAGTGGAGTCAAAGTATAAGTAGCTGATAATAGAAATATTCAAGTAAGGTAAAAACACCTCAAAACTGTATTTGTGTACAGTGCTTGCAGAAATGCCCTTAGTCACTTTTTAACCTGTTTTTTCCCCTTTATTACAAATGAGTTGATAAAATTAATGAGAATATAATTGAGTTTACTTTACGGTGACGCTCACTTCATTTTATTATTGTTATTATTTGTCTTGGCATGTGTTTAATCAGTTATCTAGCCCCTATTTTCCCCATGCAAACTCTGCACTTGTTTCTAAGTACTTGGGATGGGGTGTAGAGATGAAACAGTTTGTCAATTAACTGATAAGTAGATCAACAGAAAATTGGTCAGACATTTGAAGATGTGATGGACATTTTTCACTATCTTTGGTGTTGAATAGACAAATGGATCATTTGATTGATTGAAGAAATGATCAGCAGATTGATCTATTGTAAAATATAATAGTTGCAGCCCTAATCTACTGAATGCCAGTTGTTGTGGGGAATAGTAAATTCCTAGGAGTAGAATCAGGTTTGATTGGGAGAACACTGTAAGAACTCTGGGTGTGATTATAATATTTCTTCTGATATTTTGTGTTGCAGAGCCTGGACCCTCTGCCCATGCAAGGGCCAGAGCTGGGAGTTCAAGCAGACGACATCGAGGCCCCAGAGATTGAGCAGGAGCCAAAGCAAGAAGTTCTTGAAAACAAGGATGTAAGATTTGTTTTGTTCCAGACAGTAATTGCACAACTCTCTCCCAAGGACTCACACATTGCACAGACCCTGTCTCTACCCTGTGCTCTGATTTGGATGTTCTTAATGTTCCTAATGCCGCCCATCTCTCTTGTTTTTCAGGTTGTGGTTCAACGAGTGCACGTAGATGGGCTCGGAAGAACCAAGGAGGACCTGCTGACTTATGAAATTGCAGAAGTTTTCCGGGCGAAAAACTTAATTGATGTAGGTGCATGCACAGACAGCAGTACTAATCAATGTCTGTTCAATTTCTGATTGTGAGTATCATTTACTGGCATCATCACATGGTTCAATTTGTGGTGCAGGTGATGCGAAAGTCCCATGAAGCCCGACAGAAACTGCTGCGTCTTGGTATCTTCAGAAAAGTTGAAGTTGTTATCGACACCTCACGAGGTACTGTCAGTCACAGCGTAGTCTTACTGTTATACATATGCACTTTTGAATAAATGTACAAATTATAATGATTCGTTTTCTGTGTTGAACCATGAAATACATTTTTAATTCTCTCTCTGCTTTCTCTTCTCTGTAGGTGAGGACGCTCTTCCTAATGGCCTCGACGTGACCTTTGAGGTCACTGAGCTGAGACGGATGACCGGCAGCTACAACACCATGGTTGGGAACAATGAAGGAAGCATGGTGAGTGCCAGTGCACTGGTTTCTTTAAAAAAATAAAAATAAAAAAAATAACATTTTGGGTTCAACCTCAGTTTGCAGCTCTGTTCTGTTCTATCAGTGTGATGAAGGTATTATACCTTGACATAAATCTCAGCCGCTTTAATTACAGGTACTCGGCCTAAAATTACCAAATGTATTGGGTCGCGCAGAGAAACTGTCCTTCCAGTTCTCCTATGGCACTAAAGAGACATCCTATGGCCTGTCCTTCTTCAAACCCCAACCAGGTCACTTTGAACGCAAGTAAGATATGAACAACTTCACGAAATAGATTTGTTTATAGGTCTGAACACCTTAATACATGGTTGCATGTGTGTCTGTGTACTTTCATAGATTTGGGTCCATCTCTTAGGAGGAAAAGTAAATGCCTGAGCAAACTATGCAGTAACTATAGATAGATATGGTTTGTATTTAAATTCCCTTTTCTCTTTTTTCATTTTCAGTATCTCACTCAACGTGTACAAAGTAACAGGTCAGTTTCCATGGAGTTCACTGAGGGAGACGGATCGAGGCGTCTCTGCAGAACTCAGCGTAAATACTCTTTTTTTTTTTTCATTTAGTGATTACTCTGTCTTCGCTGTAAGGAGACAGCAGTTTCTACGTTACAAACAGTGCAAACAAAACGAAAAAAATGGGTGTGTTATTACTAATTTACCACACACAGTTCCCCGTGTGGAAGACCAACCAAACCCTGAAGTGGGAGGGAGTCTGGAGAGAGCTAGGATGTCTAGCTCGCACTGCCTCGTTTGCTGTCCGGGAGGAGAGTGGCCATTCCCTCAAATCCTCACTTTCGGTATTTATCTTGTATTTCACATTTCTTTTTTTATTGTGGGGTTTAGTGTGGTTAGTTTCCTGTGTCCCGTTTGAAGGGGTTTTAAATTTTTTTGCACAACAAACTCTAATAATATTGTATGTCGGATTTAAACTATGTCGGATTGTTGCAAACATTTGTATATCCAATAAGACCCTGTAGTAATAAACCAGTATTTTGTTATTTCTTGTGTGAACAGTGTCTTTTTTTTCCCAGCATGCTATGGTCATTGACACCAGAAATTCCTCCATCCTTCCCAGGAAAGGTGGCCTACTGAAGATCCATCAGGTTTGTTGTTCACCACTAAGTCATATCTTTTTCACATGGTAATGAAAACAGTGATTCTGATGCTGTGGTTGTGTAGGAACTTGCTGGTTACACTGGGGGAGATGCCAGTTTCCTGAAGGAGGACTTTGAGATCCAGCTCAACAAAACACTCTTCTGGGACTCGGTGAGATTTTGCATTTTACATTTCTGCCATTTAGCAATATTGCAATAATTAAGAGCTTTCCAAAGAATTCAAGTAATATTCTTTAGACTTTTAAGACATTCATTATGTTTATTATGTTCTTCGGTCAGTGTGCTGTGTCTGTGATTATGTTTCTGAGTCAGCTTCACTAAACCCTTTGACTTTCTTCTGCAGGTCCTTTCTGCCTCATTGTGGGGTGGTTTGCTTCTACCCATTGGTGACAAACCAACAAGCATAGCAGACAGGTACAGAAATACAGCTCACCAGCTCGTTACCATCATCAACTAAACCTGGGGCTTACACTGTGACCTCCCCACTCAGGCAAAATGGAGGCAATGTCACTTTTTTAAGCCTGTATTTGTTTTCATTTTGGCAAATGGGCATAATTAAAAATATGACACATGCCATGCTGTTTGCAATCTATGGATGTGTAGAGAGATATCGCTAGATTACTGTGATAATGAAGAAAACATGATGATTCACAGGCAAGTTCTGGAGCTATGATTGTGTACATTGTTGATTTGCATATGGACAACAGAGATGTAATGATATCCTTGGATATTATAAAAGTCACACATAAGTCACACTGAATCCAAAAATATATGTATCATGTAATGTCTTCAGATTTGACAAATGAATCAGCTGCAGTTGCGTGCTGTGGGTACTCTAATTGTCTCTATGTGATGTGCATCACAGCCATTGCTGCTGATATTGCTGACTGTTGATATCAGTGGGGCAAACTACAATGACTAACTTCCTCTTGCTTTCAAAACACTGGCATGCATCTGTTCCTTTCAGCTTACACAGTATTTTTGCCTCATGGATCTCCCTCCATCGCCCTTATTCAACTCTCCCACCTCACCCCTATAAAGCCTCATAACCAGACTGGCTGTCCTCAAAAAACTATGTTAAATTAAAGTTCATAACTGTATTGCCTATTGTATGTTTTGTGTGTCTTTGTCGACCTCCCAGGTTCTATCTAGGCGGCCCCACCAGTATCAGGGGATTCAGTATGTACAGTATGGGCCCACAGAGTGAAGGTGAGATACTAACTTGACTGAGCTGCTTGGTAACCAGACTGAAGTTTGATGGTTTATTGAAAGCTTGTGTTGGTATTACTGGTATGGCAGGTGACTACCTGGGAGGAGAGGCCTACTGGGCTGGAGGCCTTCACCTCTACACCCCTCTACCCTTCAGACCAGGCAGGGGCGGCTTTGGTGACCTCTTCAGAACACACTTCTTCCTCAATGCCGGAAACCTTTGTAACCTCAATTATGGTGAGTAATTTGAAACAGTACGAACACCAGTGTAATGACAGTTAAAGATTCACGTTTTATGGAACAGACCTTGACATTGACGACTGAATTTTATTAGGTAGGATTGGATCAGTTTGAATTTCTATCTCGCTTTTATCTAGTTCAGGTTTGGAATTTGGACTTGCTTTGTTTGGGCAAAGAACAGGGGCGATTCTAGGATCAGAGGTTTAGGGGTGCTGAACCAGAGAGCTGCCGGCCAGGCAAGATAAATTTCACTGTTTTTCACATTTTAACACAATTTCATTCCCACATTTGTGAAAGAAAAGCATAACACTTTTTGGGAAAGTCTGTGACTAAACCATCAAATCTGATAAAGGTTATTTAAATGCTGAGCCACAGCAAAAGAATGAATGGATTCCTGAATGAATGATCGGATCAAAGTTAACAATTGCGCCACATATATCCTGGTTTAAGCCATGTACTTACACCGCTTAGGTAAAGGCAGCGTATTGCTCTGTGCAGATAGAGCGCTCACAGCCCTGGAAAGGTGGCCCGCATGGGGTGGATCAAACCATTTTTGAGGCAAGGGGGGGGTGCTGCTGGTGTATTTTTGTTAAATATTACATTTCAACCAAGTACTGTATGGTTTCGACGCTTTTCTAGCTTGTTAAAAAAAGGATATACAGTAAAGAAAAAAAATTCAAATCTCTCAAATTTTAGGGGTGCTGGGATTCAATTTAGGGGTGCTTCAGCACCCCCAAAAATGGGCTAGAAACGCCTATGGCAAAGAATAGAGTAGAATAGAATGCCCTTTATTGTCATTATACTTAAAGTACAACGAGATTGGAGAGCTTCTCCTTTTCAGTGCAAACATACAAAATATGCAGAAACAAAATATATAAAAAAGATATTTTAAAAAACCAGCTCCATATACAATGAGGTATAAGTGTGAATGTGAATGTATTGCACAGGTGTGTTGTATTGCACAGGACGGCTGTACAGTTAAATTGTTAAATATTAAAGTGCACAGAGTGAGGCATGTTGCACAGTCTATGTTATGTTGATGGTGGGGGTCGTTGTGTGTGAGAGTTCAAGGTGGTGATGGCTCTTGGGAAGAAACTGTTTTTCAGTCTGTCCTGGCTTTGACGCACCTGTAGCGCCTGCCAGAGGGCAACAGGTCAAACAGCTGGGAACCAGGATGTGATCTGTCTTTGATGATGTTCTGAGCTCTGCTGAGGCAACGGGTGGTGTAGATGTCCGTCAGGGAGGGGAGAGGGCAGCCAGCGATCCTCTGTGCTGCTTTGACCGTTCTCTGAAGCCTTGCTCTGTCTGCCTCAGTGCAACTTCCGTACCTGATGGAAACACAGTATGTCAGCAGGCTTTCGATGGATGAGCGGTAGACGGCCAGCAGCAGCTTCCTGTCTAGGTTGTTCTTCCTGAGGACTCTCAGGAAGTGTAGACGCTGCTCTGCCTTCTTTATGACCGCTGAGATGTTGTGCGTCCAGGAGAGGTCATTGGAGATCTGGACTCCCAGGAACCTGAATGTGTGGACCCTCTCCACACACTCGCCGTTGATGTAGAGGGGGGGCAGGTCAGTTCTATTCCTCCTGAAGTCTATGATGATCTCCTTTGTTTTTGTGGTGTTCAGTGCCAGGTTGTTGTCTGTACACCAGGTTGTTAGTTTCTGGACCTCCTCTCTGTAGGCTGTCTCATCTCCCTTTGAGATCAGTCCTACCACTGTGGTGACCTGCGGCCCTGCTTCTGCTTCTGCTTCCTCCGCCGCCTGCGCTGCCTTCCAGACCCGACAACAATCCACGGGGAACCCGGCAGTCTCGCTAGCTCGTCTGGGATATTGTGGTTATGGTGCAAGTCTCTTGAAACTGATATTTTGCATCGGTAACCGATGTCCACAAGGTCCTGACGGGTGTAGTGGTGGATCACCGAGGCGGACGTAGACAGAATCCACAAACAGACATACATAAAAAGCAAAAAAGAACACTGAAAGGGAGAGCCGTGAGCCGCTGCGTCTGTGCGCGCCACCATCTTGCAGCAGAGCTCAGATTACTGATGCAGGCTGTTGCAGATATTCTGTCTGGCTTAAGTTTTATGTTTGTTTTTACTCAGGTGAGGGGCCACAAGCACATTTGAAGAAACTGGCAGAATGTATCCGTTGGTCATACGGGCTGGGCATTGTGCTGCGTTTGGGAAACATTGCCAGGCTGGAGCTGAATTACTGCATTCCCATGGGAGTCCAGAGTGGAGACAGGTAGGGCTGGTTAGGTTAGATATTTTTAGCTAAATACCTTGCTCTGTCAAAGTTGGGCGTCAGTTAATTTGAATAAAACAGGAGCTCTTCCTGTATAATCATGTAGACATACATGATAACATTCCACGTGGTAAAGGCATGATTTTTCTCATTTTCTTGCAGGATATGTGATGGGGTCCAGTTTGGAGCAGGAATCAGATTCCTGTGAATCCACATTTGTTGGAGCTTCCTTGTGCTTCCCTGTTAACTTTATGCTAGGAGGGAGAAATTGCTTGTTCAGACTTGTTGTTGCAACTCATTGGTTCAATAAAAGTGTTTGCACTGACGTATCTTTTCTTATCATTTGCTGTCAGAGGTCTAATAGTACTCCAAGTCAGATCTTACTCATGTCAGACTGCAGTGTGGAACTTAAAATATACAGAAAAACATGTTTACATGTTTAGAGTCTTAGTCATGATGCAAATCCATCAAGAAGGCATTTGAGATACCTAATTAGAAATTAATATTGATCATTATTTGCATATTCCATCATGTGCTAATATTTATTTATATATTATTTATGTATTTTATTTATAATATTTATTATATTTATTAAAATAAATATTTATTAATAAATATAACAATAAATATCCTGTTCCGCTTTTGTCTATCGGGTCATAAAGGAACTCGGGGTTTGCACGTCGACGCCCATACCCTCCTCCGCCTGGCTCACTGCTCGCCCCGTCAAGATCTCCACCGCCATCGAGCGCTTGACACTGTGGACTTGGAGCAGTGGCACGGGAGCCGCTGCAACAGCGCTACTCATTGAGCCAGACGAAACGCAAGGTGATTTCAGCCTACTTAAACGAAAGTACAAATACATTATCTATCCAACATTAAATCAACTTTAAATGTTCAGTCTTCACAAACAAATCATGTCTCATGATTACAGTATAATGGGACAAAATGCTCTGGACATAATGTGTCTCACGGAAACCTGGCAACAACCACGTATTCTCTGTTTTAAATGAAACCTGTCCTGGCTACTGTTACCTAATAAGCTCCGCAGTTTGGTCGTGGTGGTGGCCTGGCTACTGCGTATTGCAGCCATCATTCTGTCCTGCCCTCAGAGTTGTCGCCTTTGAATGTTTACCATTCAACAGCAAGCATCCTCACCCCATGACAGTTCTTTTTTAATCTACCGCCACCCAAACCAAATCCGCTCATCCAAGAGATACAATCTTCTTTCAACTCTACTTCCTCAAACATCATTATCCTTGGAGACTTTAATATCCATGTAAACACCCTCTTGTCATCTGGCTTCCGACCTCACAGGTTACTGGACTGCTTAAATCTCAGGCATGTTGACGTCCCCACCACACCACTAAGGGGAACATTTTGATCTGGTCACCAACTCTACCTTATAAGCCCCATCTGTATTTGACATGGTGTCTGACCACAAAGTAATCTCACTGAGCTACTTTTTCCATTCCCGCAAATCGCTCAATCGTGAAATATGTTTCAGAAATTTGGAAAATATTGACACACAAAATCTGGCTTCCGACCTTCAACACTCTCCACCATGTACACAACATCAGTCTCTGATTCTGTGGACTATTACAACACAACCTTGAGCAACATCCTGGATCTCCATGCACCCATCAAAGCCAGGACAGTAACATTTTCCTGCTCTGCTCCTTGGTATACAAGTGAACTCCGAAATGAAGGCAGCTGACGTGTTTTGAGCGACGATAGGCCTCTGAATTACTGTCCACAAGCTGGCCTATCGAGACCAACAATTAAAAGTCTTATTCAAAATCTCTCAAGACGCCGGGTCACAGTCCTTTTCCAACATAATCTGTTGGGCAGCTCCTGAACCCAAGCAGTTGTTCCACTATAAGTCATCTCCTTCTAACCTCAACTTTCCACTCACAGAAATTACGGAAGATCGCTGCACAATTTATGACCTTTTCACAACCAAAATTGAAACACCCGCTCCTCCTCTCTGTTCTTCCTTCCTCTGTTTCAACCCTCAACCCCGGATTGAGTTGCAACGCCTCTCTGCTGTTTCCTGACATCACTCTGTAGCCTGAGGTGTATATCAACAAGGGGATGAAACTCTCCACTTGTGCCTCACCCTTCCCTACCACCCTGGTGAAAGCACAGCTCTGCTCTCAGCCCTGATTACTATGGTCATAAAACCAATCTCTTTCAGACTGGTCACAATCCTGATCAGCCTTTAAAAAAACAGCCATAATCAAAACCACTTCTCAAAAACCCACCTTGACCCCCAGATTCTGCTAACCACACAGGCCCATATCCAATTTGCCATTTCTTCCAAAGTTCTTGAGAAAGTTGCTGTCGCCATCTTCAGGATCACCTCCATCTCAATGTAAATATCTTGAAAAAGTCAGGCCTGGCTTCCGCTTCTGCCCCACAGCACGGAAACAGCCTAGTGAGGGTTACAAATGACCTGTTGATGACAGCGCTGGACTCGTTCACTCATCCCTCCTCATCCTCCCCACTCCATCTGCAGCATTGACATGGCTGATCATCACACACTCTCAACGCCTTCATGACACTGTTGGCCCAAATGGCACAGTACTGAGCTGGTTTAAGTCCCACCACTGACAGATCTGAATATGTTGCCATGGGAGATCCAGATCTCGGGCCACATGCTGTCACCTGTGGGGTCCCACAAGGGTCAGTGCTTATCCCATCCTGTTCACACTGTACATGCTTCCCTCGCAAAGTCATCAGTTGCTTTGGATAGCTTTCCATACGCTTGATGACACACAGTTATACATGAGGACGGATACCTTCACCATCAGCAGCATCACCTCACTCCATACTCACCGCAGATGTCTGGAGGAGATAAGGGCATGGATGAAGCATAACCCTCTAGCTAAACAGTTCTAAGACTGAAGCTATCCTCATTGGTCTCCCCCATCAGACACGGAACTCCACCATAACCTGTAATACCTTTCTGCAAGGACATCCCACTATCATCAACAGTCACCAACCTGGCATCAGGTTTGACCTCACCTGACCTTTGAGGCCCACATCAATCACCTCTGCAAAGCATCATTTCATCACCTCAGGAACATAGCCAGACCCGTCCCACACTCACCCTAAGATGCTGAGAGGCTTATCACACCTTTGTCTCTCCAGACTTGATTACTGTAACGACTTCTCAGTGTGATCCCCAGGATATATCCAGAAGCTACAACACATCTGTAAAATATGTCATAGGGATCCCTTCTGAGAGTAATGAAATATGAACACATCACACCCATCCTTCACTCCTCTGCACTGGCTTCCCATCTCCGCCCGGATTGAATATAAAATCTCCTCCTCACATTCTAGTGCATCCATGGAAACGCCTCCCCAGCAATTCTCAAAGAACTTCTCACCCCCAGACATCAGCACGCCACCCGCCTCTCCACCACCAACAGCCAAGCAGACTTCTTCCTCCAAGGACCAAGTCCCGCACTCGGAGACCGAAGCTTGCTCCGCGATCAGGAACACCTCTCGAACATCTGAGGGCTCCATAGTCAACAAACTGTTTTAAAAAAGTTTAAAACGCATCTTTTAAAAAATCTTTCAACCTTGCAATTTTGTTTCTGTGTGAATTTTGATGTTTTATTCCTAAAAAAAACGAATATTATAACCTTCATGAAGTTAGGGTGTATTGTAGGACTGTATTAAGTGTAGCTGTGTGTACATTTGAGTCACAGGTAACCATTGGTTTCTGTAAAAGATAGTCAGACAGCCGTTGTTTATAAAACCATTGTTCTGAAGGTATTTCTAGAGTCCTCAAAGACTCTTTAACCATCTGGATGAGAGACTGTTCAGTCCTCTGAATGCTGAAAAAGATCCTGACCTGTTTCCTGTACAGTTAGCTGATGGGCTGCCATTTGTGTTTTGATTTAGAAACTGCAGCGGAACTTGAGAAGTACATAAAAAAATTAATTAATCATTCAGCAGACAAAATATGTATTCCTCTGGATAGATAGAAGATGCATTGGGGTTTTGGACAGTAGCTTAAGAGGAATGGTGAGTGTTTTTAAATGACTTCCTGCGAGTGCTGGGGTTTTGTTTCTTATGATTTCCCTCCAGAAGCATATAGGATGCATACAACTGTTTCCACCAGCCGAGGAGTACTCCCCATCATTACTAAACTGAGCTTTGTAGCACCTGTAGCTATTCTGCAAACAGGGTATTTTCAGAGCATTACTACCTCACTGCTGTGACCAGCATTCATGAGATTCTACATAACCAGGTGGACTGGTAACGGCCAGGTACACCCAATGTTGTGAGGCAACACCCAGTGTTGCGTGGCTCAGCTACATGTGCTACTGTTCAAGGGAGTGATACAGGACAGTGAGCTTTAGACCACAGTCATTCTCAGTCTGTAACTCACGCCATATTACAATGTGAGGCTCAGCATGAATTGTGGTCATGCTACTGTTGTATATTTTAACAATGTTTATGGACAAAGTCTCTTTTACTTTGCAGCACAAAGATGCCTACCAGGTAATCCTGGATGGTGTCAAAGGTGGCCCCAAGGAGAAGCGCCTGGCAGCACAGTTCATTCCCAAGTTCTTCAGCAGCTTTCCTGAACTGGCCGATGCAGCCATTAATGCTCAGCTTGATCTTTGTGAAGATGAAGATGTGTCGGTGAGTATTAGTAGTTGTAAGGACATCTGTGTGCATCCATACCTAATAGACTTAGTGTTGGGTGCAGAGGTTGTCTTGTTCTCTTGAGTTAAAATTGCAGCTCCTGTGTGCACCTAGATTGATGTGGGTTTGCTCCCTTGATTCAGAGGATTCACAGTAATCATAACAACCCCATCTGTGTTCATGTGCACTTGTCTTTGTGCAGATTCGGCGGCAGGCCATCAAGGAGCTCCCACGGTTTGCAACTGGAGAGAACATCCTCAGAGTTGCAGATATTCTCACCCAGCTCCTCCAGACAGGTATAGGATGCCGTAAGATAAACACTTTGGGGCTGAGACTAATGATTATTTCTTTAACAATTAATTTTCCTATTATTTTCTTGATTAATCAGAGAAAATAAAACCGTAAATTTTGGATTTTAAGAATCATTCATGTACAAATCGAGTTGAAAAGAATTTTTAAAATCCAGTCTTGGTATTGGCTGCTGATGAATCTGTAATTTTTTTTGTGCTTTCAGATGATACAGCAGAATTCAACCAAGTGAATGCAGCGCTTATTTCTATCTTCAAGATAGACGCGAAGGGTAAGTGCCGCTTCCCCCTATTGTTGAGCTAAATAACGCTCTTGTATTCTTATCACCACCCCCATTCAGAGTTGTGGTGGAAAGGGATTATGTGGAAAAGGTCTTTCTTACTCTTCCTCTGTGGGGAACTAATTCCAGCTTGAGATTACATTATACTTTGTAAACATGAGGTATCTATCAGTTAACTTTCTGTGTGTTTGATGAGCGTTACATCTCCAGGTCTGATTGGTGCTGGGATCAGTTGAGTTTGTAATCATTCAGTCGCATTGACACAATCCTGTCTACTCCTGTCTTTTGTCGTTCAGGTACTCTTGGAGGCCTCTTCTCTCAGATCCTGCAGGGAGAGGACATAGTGCGGGAAAGGGCTATCAAGTTTCTTTCAGCCAAACTGAAGACGCTGCCGGAGGATGTCATGACAAAGGAGGTGGAGGACTACGTCTTTGCAGAGACAAAGAAGGTTAGCATACAGTGTTGAATTGATTGGCGTTCTTTGATCATTGGTAAACGATCTTTTTCTCTGCCAGTCTGAGTGGAGAAAAGATAATTACATCCATCTACGTCACACCATATGATGAACTGGAATCAGGATGCCACTGGCTAAAGCTGATTGTTTTGGCTGGTTGGTAATTTTGCTGGCTTCTTAAGGCCATGGGTTTTGTTATTATTTAAAAAGTGTCTTACCTGCTATTTTTGCTGAAACCCAGCTCACTTATTGCTTCCCCTTTGGGAAAAAAATGTCTAATTTTTATACTGATACTATTAGACTAGAGGGAGTTCAAAAAGTAATGTAGCATCTGTGTAAAAGCAGACAAGAACACATGTTGACAAAGAGCTTCTTGTCTCTTCTTTGCTGCCTGCTCAGGTTCTGGAGGATGTGACGGGAGAGGAGTTTGTGCTTTTGATGCGCGTGGTGTCGGGCCTGCGGGTGCTGCAGACGGTACACGGCCGGCAGCAGCTGGTGGAGCTGGTGGTGGAGCAGGCTTTCCTGGAGCAGGCTCTAAACCCGGCGGACCCCGACACTGTGGACCGCCTGCTGCAGTGCACACGTCAGGCCCTGCCCCTGTTCTCTGTGAGTAGAACCAACGCACTTTGCGTCAGCCAAGTTCAATTATCAAGCAAGGTCTTAACATAATAAAACATGCTGCTGTGCTGCTCTTTTGCGAAGGTAAAAATCAATTTGTTAATCTTGTTAACAACTGCTAAATGAGTACAGAAACCTGGTAGCAAGCATGATAGGATACCAGGAGACTTACCTCTTAAATACTCCGCAAATTCAAACACATGCCAACCATTTTTTACAATTAGTCATGGTTTACTGAAATTAAAGTGTGAATTAATCAGTTTTCTCCTGCCCTGTAGAAAAATGTCCATTCCACACGTTTTGTAACCTACTTCTGTGACCACGTGCTGCCTAACCTCAGCACCCTGACAAGTCCTGTGGCTGAGCTGGACATTCAGCTTGAGGTGAGTTCTTCTGTGTACTGTCTAATTGGAAATGTTCACTTTCGGGTTGTTTAATGTAAGGACAAACTCTCCAAAAAAACCCCATAAATGCATAACAAATGGAAGAGTCCTTGTGTACCTTGTGTACAGAGTAGACAGTATGGACAAGCAGATTACAAAATTATAGATGGTAAAATATAGTTGAACTCTAATCAAAGAATTTCAAATGTAGTATTGGTGATATCTGTCACAAAATCATATCCTTTTGGCAGTTTTATATGCTGCTTATAAATGCTAAATATTGGGACTTGAAGAGTGTTTACAATTTATTTGATTTGCAAATTATCACAAACAAATGCAGTTTAGTTTCTTGATGCACTCTAGCTGCCTCTAGAGGAGGTTACTGCTGCAGTTCCATCCTAAAGACTTACGGTAGCCCAGGAAAAGAAGTGAGAGTACTTCATCTGTGGTCCCTTTTACAAGCCAGTGTGGCCATTAGACAAAAAGACTAGTTACCTGACCTGGATTTATTTAACCTGAAACAACACTTCCATTCCTGAGAGGCCTGACAAATATGGCCACTGGTGTGCGGTCGATACTCCTAATGTCTGACATTTGGTGAGCGGTTGTAGTAGTAAACAAAGTCAGCGTGGCAGCCACCTGTCAGAGGTGTCAGCCAACTGCATGTTGTTAATGGGTCATTAGTCTGCACCACGCAACACTGTTTCTCATTAGCAATGCACATTACACTGTGTGTGCGCATGTGTGTGTGTAGGTGCTGAAGCTGCTGGCTGAGATGAGTCCGTTCTGTGGAGACATGGAGAAGCTGGAGGCCAACCTCAACATGCTGTTTACCAAGCTGCTGGTGAGAACGGAATGTCCTGTTGTAGTTGGACGTTGAGGAGTACAAGCAGAGATGCTTTTGAAAATCAAAATAAACATTGGACACACTTGCATTTTTGATTTTAATGCTCTTTTTAGAATCAGTTTCTGATGCATTTCTATTGTTTCACACATGTATCTGAGACACTGACTGCTTCAGTCAAGTCTCTGCTTTCAGCTGAGGATTAAATTAAGTCTGAGGATCTTTCATAGTAGTTGTTGGGACATTCAAGAGCATAACTTTTTTGATTGTCCCATTGTTTTGGGTATTTGAACCAACAGCCTTCCCTTTTAAAAGCCCTAATTTCAAAACTACTACTGTCACACTTGTTCAGCTCAAAGAAGGAAGAATTTATTGAAATATGCCATATCTGTAAAAAACAGAGGTTGCAGTGATCAACTAGGAGAACTTAAACAGTCGCCCTCATAGTAATTGTTTATAATTATAAAGAAGAGCAGGTTTTATTTTTTCCATTTCTTTCTTTCTGCTTTACTCATTCATTTGTGGTGGTCCACTATTCCTGATTTTTTTTTTTTTTTTAATCATGGCCACCTCTCTGTGAATGCTTCATTTCATTTTTTTTTCTTTTTGATTATTAACAAACGTGCATTGCAGAAGTAGTTCCTCCACATGAATTCTTAAGATTCATACAAGCAGATTAAAAAATGATCCCATATATACCTCATGGTCCGGGCCGTTTGTCACTAGAGTAGGGATATCAAGGTTCCAGTCATGATTTTTATTTTTCTCTTTTTGTGTAGGAGTTTATGCCTCTGCCACCAGAGGAGGTGGAGAATGGCGAGAACTCAGCGAGTGAGGAGCCCAAACTACAGTTCAGCTACGTAGAGTGCCTCCTCTACGGCTTCCACCAGCTCGGCAAGAAGCTGCCGGACTTCCTCCTCGACAAAGTGGATGCTGAGCGCCTCAAAGACTTCAAGATCAGGTGAGGGAGAGACAAGCACAATAAGTTGCCTGGAGTACAATAAACAAAATGAATGAGCTCATAGAAGGTGTGATTGATTGTCCTGACCGTCCTTTGTGTTTCAATAGGTTACAGTACTTCGCCAGAGGCCTGCAGGTTTACATCAGACAGCTGCGAGTTGCACTGCAAGGCAAGACAGGAGATGCTCTGAAGACAGAGGAGGTAACATCCGCCGCCAGGTTACATGTGATAACTCTGCTTGCGTAGAAACCTGATTACTTATTGCATGTAGCCAACAGAAATGCAAACTGAGCAGTATAAGATGTTTTGTGTGCTGACAGTCCTGCTGTAAAATATCTTTTTCTTTGCCATCAGAACAAGATCAAAGTGGTGGCCTTGAAGATCACAAACAACATTAATGTCCTCATCAAGGTAAGGTACCAGCCATATACACTGAGAAAAATACAAACACCTTCACAATATAGTGCAATACAATATGAAAGTCCTGCATTAAATACTGATGTACAGCTTCAGCTGTGTGTATATTGACTTGAGTCTGTGTTAGGTATTCAGGCTCTGCTTTGTTGTTGTATCTTGTGCTAAACTGTATTATATTTAAGAACGTTTCTGATATTTTGTCTACTTAATTTATGTGCATGGAGAGATAGAAATAATAACAAAACAACTCAAACTGTGTATTAGTAACAAAAGAAGTTTTTATGGTTTCTATTTTTCTGGTCGCTTGGGGTATGAGGAGAATAAAACATGAACTCTTTATTATTACCAACAGCTTTTTTATAGTGTCTTTGAACTTCATTGTGTTTGCAGGATCTCTTCCACAACCCTCCATCATACAAGAGCACAGTCACTCTGTCCTGGAAACCTGTCCAGAAGACAGAGGCAGTAGCGTAAGTCAACGTTGCCTCTAGTCAGAGATGATAGAAAACACTTCTGCTTTAGCAGTCAGAAGCCATTCATGCAGCAGACGAGTCTCCTTGTTGCCTCATGAGATGTTCATTCACTTTTCTTTTGTGTTTTTAGGCCGAAGCGCCCATCAGGTGAGGAGATGGGGTCTGGTGGGAGCACAAAAAAACAGATCTCTCCTCTGCCCCGGAGGGACGCACGGCAGATCTACAATCCCCCCAGCGGCAAGTACAGCGCCTCCATTGGCAATTTTAACTATGGTGAGGAGCACTCTGTGGCACCTTTGCATGTTCATCTTTATTTAATACTGCACACATTGGTTTATTTGACTTTTCTGATCACATCTGTAAGAAACTGACACAAAATTCGTACCCCTTTCCAACAAAAATATTTCTTTAAGTTTCAAGTACTCAGCTTGAGCAGGTTTAAAAGTGTTTCTTAAAAGTCTGTGGTTTCTTAGTGTGTATGTTGGTGGCAAAGATATGTTTGAAGTCATTTGTCCACCAGAGAGCAGTAACATGTTTATTTGTAAATGATCCTGCTCAGTACATATTCTTCAACTACCAAATTTAAGGGATTATTTAAAAAAATGTTTGGATATATTCCTTTTTTTAATGAATATTGGTAGACACATGATCCAGTTTCTGTTTTTAACTCTCAAATCTCAGCCCCAAAACTTTCAGTATTGGGTGACTATAGTTATAATTTGTCCGTACTGAGATGTTTCTTTTGTTGACTGTAGAACGCGGCGGCTTCAGGGGCGGCCGGGGACGAGGCTTCGGAGCCAGAGGCAACAGGAGCCGAGGCCGAATCTACTGAGACACACACACATACATACATATTGCTCACTGAACTGCATCACACCAGGATCTTTTCCACACCAAGATGGACTATTTGTCACCTTCTCTTCTGTTTTTTAACTGGTCTCCACATCTTTTTCACTTTCAAACTCGCACATGCAGATGTTTTGATTGTTTTTGTTATTTTCAGAGGGGTGGGAGGTCGGGAAGGGGGGGTGGGCGGTTTCCTGTCTTCAGAATATCAGACAACGGGCTCAGACTTTTCTACCTGCCATTTCAACACTTACTCCCTGTATTCGTCTTGGCCAAGGCTACCATTCAAGTAAAACTAAATGGTTTTTTTTTCCTTCATTTTTTAAAATATTATTCTGTGTATTTTTGTGGAACAAAAGACTGCCAAGTTGTAACTGATTGATAAATATTTTTGTCAGATTGTTGTAGGAAAAGATAAAGATCCTCTTGTTTTGCAACATGTTGATGAATGCATTTCTTTCTACCTTTTTATTTAATCTTGTTTTCATTTTTTTATTAGAGCTTGAGTTGAATTGGCTGATTATGCTACTTTGTATGAATCAATGATGTTGTTTCATTGGATTTTTATCATAAACTTGTATGGAACTATGAGCTTTTGTCCTTGTTTATGTAGAATTTTTCAGGAGTTAAAAGTGCAAACCTTGGCCGGGGAACTCTGCATCACTCTGCTGCTTTAAATATCCTTTTTCTCAATGCCAAACTTGACTTGCATGTTTAAAACCTTTTCCAAACTTACCTCTCTCTCCCCCATCCTTTCCGCTCACTATCCATTCAGTCACTCACCCACTCATTCATCCCATTTATCCTGTCTACCCTCCTGTCTTTCCTTTTTCCCTCCGGTTTCCATTTGTACTCACCTATATCTGTACCAAAGCAGAGTGAGGGGAAGGTAATTTTAGCCCACGAGCTGGTGTCTACATTTAGAATACACATACACAAACGTGCCTCCTCTGCTGTGTACATGACTGCACCTCTCCTTC
This sequence comes from Lates japonicus, assembly GCA_033238685.1. Classification (NCBI taxonomy): domain Eukaryota; kingdom Metazoa; phylum Chordata; class Actinopteri; family Centropomidae; genus Lates; species Lates japonicus. The sequence goes on along the minus strand of BRZM01000047.1, from coordinate 410,748 downwards.
CTCCTCCCCTCAGTCCAGTAAGTGAATGCGTGTCTATGTTGAGGTGCTGGGGGTGGGTGTGTCTGCTTTGAAGTAGAAAAGAGTAGAATGGGGATCTCAGTAATTGAAGGAGCTATAAATAGTCACTGCTATGTTTGGAACACACTTTATTTTACACACCCTGGTGGTGGAGGCTCTGCTTGCTTTGTGCACGTTCAGTCATGCGCACATTTCCCTACACACAAACACCCTTATGCTATAATACTTGTGAGGACCTTCCATTAACTACTGAAATATTGGATAAAGTGAACTTTAAGCAAAATTAATCTTGATTAACATTCTTAGACTACTCTGTGTAATCCTAATGTTAATTGTAGATTTATTTTATTATCAAAATCCACCATAAAAATGTTACTTAAAGCCACAAACTCCTTTAGTTTGCATTTAAAGTCTTTTGTTTCCCAATAGATATAAATATAATTTAAATGTACAAAACATCTCTTCCTAATCCTAACCTTGAGAAGCCAAATTATGTATTAATCATTTAGTGACTTCACTATAGACCTGGTCTTGACCTGGAGCCTTGTGCTTCTTCATTTCAAGTTTGAAAATGTAAATGTTAGTTTTGAATAGTTTGTATGTTTTTAGGTCTATTTCTGTACACATGACACAGTTATTGGGTGTGAACGTTGTTTTATTCCTTGTCTAACTAATCTTAAGTCCAAACCAAACTGATCCTCTTCCTAAATTTGCCTGAATCCTGATTTAATCCAAATCCTGGTCCATGTTTGAGTGTAGTCCTGAAGGAACATTCATTTTTATTTTGTATTAGTTCTAATACTAACCTTAACCCCAAGTTTTAATCCTAGGCACATGTCCACATGCACTGCAGAAGGTCCAAAACTGGTTCTCATAAAGATAGAGAAAGGCACGGTGATGTCTCAGTGGGAGCTACAGGTCTGCATGTGAAGACACGTGTGTGTAGGTGGATGCTTTGGAGGAGGGGAGGGGAGCGCTTAAACTCAATTTTCTGAATCGACTGTGGCAGTGTTTTACACAGAGAGACAACTAGATGGTTTAAACTCGGAAAAACAGCCACCATCAAACCTCCACATCGTTTATATAAAAGTTGCATATTAATGAAACGGATGATGTAGCGCAGATGCAGCATGGCACGACAATCCGGTTTCCTTTGTTTTGGTAATGCTTCAGTGCTCACAATATTCATGCAGAAACTCTTTATTTAGATGCATCAACTTTAGTATAATATAAAGCACAAAATAAACTGCAGAATGAGTCCGTTTGTTAGGCATATTGTGGAAAATAAACCACATAAACTCATTTTTAGCGTCTTCTTTATATGCAAATTAAGCTTACTAGTTATTTTTAACTCCTGTTGTAAAACAAAAATATATGTATAATTTAAACATGTCTCAATTGAGTAAAAATGAGAATTTACAAAAATTAAAAAGGGTTCATCATATAAATACGGATTCATTGATAAGGGATATAAGTTTTTGGATATATTGATCGTATCTTTACGACACTTTTGATATACAGCGTCTTTATTGCAGAAAATAAAAATGGCTCTTGTCTCGGCAGAGTCTCCCCTCTAGAGGGCGATCCAGACCAGGGTTTTCCTCGTAGAGCAACCAGGTCTATTTTTATCCCCACCGAACGAGTCACTTAAAGCTTTCATGATGTCTTTTTGTCTCTCTTTGTATTTGTGCTCGGGTTAAGGCGCATGGAGGAACACTGCGATCCGGGTGAGCAATGCAGAAAAGACACAGAGAGAGAGACAAATATATATCAGTCTAAATCACATCCCTTCCTTTTCATGACGCAGACCGAAAATATTTAGTGATTAAAAGCCTGCTGTATTTGTGTCTGTTACCGTGTCAGTGTATTCAATCAATGAACTGAGGCTGCAACAGCCATTAAATTCTTTCGATTCAATATTTGTGTGTTTACGTGTATATTTGATTGTGCACAGTCACAGTATCTTGTGTGTTACAGTAGCAGGGTCTTAATATCACACGAATGTCTTTCTGTTGCACCCTTTTTTATTTATTTTCCCCCGTTTACTAATTTTTACTCACTTGCAGGCTGATGGTGTGTCTTTTGCAGAGATACTGTACATCTTTTGGCACAAGCATCATGGTGCGTTTAAGGTCTAAGTTTCAGTTCTCGTTGCAGGACAGTAGGGGGCGGTGTGCAACCGAGATGAACCCTCTCCTCATTGATCGTGACCAGGTATTTCCCAAACCAGCCCGCCAGTCAGCCAGCCAGCCATCCAGTCAACCAACCAGCCAGCCAATGCCTGGCACATGCGTTTACACACACACACACACACAGACACACACACACGGCGGAGCTGAAAATAATCAAGTGGTGGAGGAGGAGGAGTGGGCGGCAGCATGGAAAACAAAGACGACCCTCAGAGAGAGAGAAGGGCGACTGTACGAGTCCATGTAGGAGTGAAGTGAAGGTAAATCAATAGTCCTGAAGCACTTAATTGAGTTTCGATGGGTTTCCTCGCTTTATTGCCAACCTTTGGGAGGGTAGGGGATGGTGGTGGTGGTGGTGATAAGACCACAAGGCCTTCTTTGTCCCCAACAGACCTGAAGCAAAATCTCTCTTTGCACCAATGGTTGCAAATGAACACACTTTAAGACAGTGTTAACTGCTTATTGTATGAGGCCAAGCCACACTACTGTTTATTGTGCTGTGTTGCGTTCAGTGTTGCGCTTTGTTGTTAACAACATCAATCCATGTTTGGTGTCTTAATGAAAGATGATGTAACTTTGGCTGACATGTAACTTTAATAGTTACAGTTGAAGCAAACATGTAATGGTTTACTGGAAAGAAAACTACCACCACATACAGTCCGCAGTGATAACTGTAGCCTGGAAGTACATGCTGCTTTCACTGATGTAATTACTCATTTAACCTTGTGTTCTGTTTTGTGATACAACAGACCACCATGATTTTACACCACTTGTTTTTGCTTCGTTACAAGAATTTCTCCAACTTTTAACAGTGTTCAGAGAATTCTCAGAAATGTAGTTTTCTGATACAGTTTCTGTCTTTACAGCAAGGAGCTAATATAGAGTAACTGCAGTTGTGGCGGTCAGGCGGACTTTGTCAAGATACTTCAGAAATGAAAAACAGGTTTTTTCTTTCTAAATATAAGCTGATGCAACTGCCATTGGTGGGATGTACTGTAAGTGAATAGCAATGGGAAACTTGTCTTGAGAGAGACAAGCACTTGTGGGCCTCGTTTATCAGAGGATAACAAGCTAAGTCTCATATGAGCTCCTTTGCTGATCAAAAGAGACTCAGGGTGTGGCGGGAAATAAGGGGTACTGTTGAAAAGTAGTTTGGATGAGGATGGTTCTTAACTGAGATAAGTAACCCCTGAGTATCTAAGTGACGTCTACTGAAATGTAAATACACAGATGATATCACAATTTGGCATCAGTCACAACTGGGATTCACACTTCATCCAGTGTGAGTGACATTGCATTTTTAATAGCCTAAGTTGTTTTCTTCTTCAGACCTTCCTTGACCTCATGACTTTTCCGGTAAGGTCTGGGAAGTGTGGATATGTAGGCAAAGGTCTCGGAGCTGTCACGGTGCTTTGAACCTATATGCTGAGGGATGAGAGCTAATGGGGCTGTCCATGGTTCTGTTAACACACTACACTTATGTAGCATAACTGATTTGCCAAAATGCATCAAGGAGAGTTTTGCTTGACGACTTTGTTTATTTGAAAAGAAGTGACATCAGCTTTTGACTGAAGTATGAAAAACTACTCTGCCTTTTGGAAAACGCACTAAAAAGGACCATCATTGTCTTTAACCAGACTCAGATGTACATGGTGTGTGGGTTTAGTGCACCAGTATGTGCAGACTTAAGCGTCTTTAAAATGCTTATTTAGAGCTTGATTAAATTCGTGATGTGAAAACCTTTTCTTAACTGTTGCTCCACAGGGGAGGTCAGGTCAAGGTCAGCTGCACAAACTCAATGTTTGCTCAAGGACACCTCAGGCTGGTCCATGTCTGCATTCAATTGTTAGCTATTTCTGTTCAGGCATGGTTATGACCAATCAAAAGCAGACTTTTCTATCATTGTCCTTCATTCTTGGAATCGTGATCGCCTTAACTGCAGCGTCCTGAAATAGTGAGGTATCACTGGCGAATGTGAGCCGGGTGAACGCGGAAAAATAAATCAGTTGTGAAAAGAGACTTTCTTCCCCTTTATAAAAAAAAAAACAAAAAACACAAAGTCCGCCTCTGTACAATGCTGGGGAATAGTAACAGCACTGTGAGGCTGGGCTAAATATAGCAGCCAGTGAGTGTTAACATCGCTTCAGCAGGAGTGCAGGGGAAGCGGCTGCTGCACGATGTGAGCCGCTGTGGATGTTACACAGTATCGCTATAAATACCAACCAGCCCTTCTCTCTGCTGCTGTATGATATATCACCGAGCCGGAGATGGTTTTTAAAAAAAGAAAAAACACGCTTTTATTCCTCGGTCGCACGACAAAATACAATTGGTCAAACATACAAAGGCACTGATGCGCTTCTTTCTTCTTTATAGCCAACAGAGGACAAATAATAACACTTAAATCAGGAATAAGTGAAAATATGAGGAGAAAGCGGCAGTTATTCCTTCTCCGCCACTAAAAGACAATCTACCACATCTATTTATATCAGCTTTAAAGTAGCTACTGCATATGTTCACCATTGTCTCCTCAGGTGGATGTAACACACACACTTTTGCAGGTGATTATATTCCATGTTTCATGTTATATAGCATACAAAAACAAATTCCTGTAAAGAACCTATACTATATACTGTGTCAACCTTCAGCCAAGCACGTATTAAACTTATGTACCTAAATGAATGATGAGAAAAGCTGTAAAATATTATTTGAGGAGAGGCCACAGCTGATTTAAAAAATACCCATTAAACCTAATTTTTTGAGGTAGAAACTCAATGAAAGACAAATATTTTTATAATCCTGTACACAGTACAATGTACTGTAGGTCATGTCTCTGCCCCCAGTTTGTTAAAAACTGCCTGTGAGTAGGAAAAAAAATAGTTTTCTTATGTTTTATACATGGAATTTGTCAGATAAAAACCTAAACATCTTGCTGTAATTGTAGCTGTCAGAACCTAAACCACTGATATGTGCAGTGATGGTCAGGTCACTTGAAAAGTTACAGACATTAAAATATCAGATAAAGGGTTCACATGTTACTTTTTTTTTTGGGTTGTGAGAGGACTGATGTGTCTTTTTATCTGAGAATAAAACTGGACTTGTGTTGGTTGTGTGTGTGTGTGTGTGTCCTCAGATGCGGCTGCTGTACGGTGGCTGTCGTCGTTGGATCAAACAGAACTGTAGGTATGTAATTAAAAAAAACATAAAGATATAGTAATCGTCTGTTGTGGTATTATTTTAGAGGCTGTACGTAACATGTGTCGGTTGTCAGATACTTGTAATGCTTTGGATTGGATTCCCTGGGCAGATATGTGTAATTTTGTGGAGTGAAGACAGGAAAGTTAGGTGTGACTTTATTAGTGGGGTCTACTGTACGTCAGCTTGAGCGTTTTTACATCTGAATATTGCGACTGTCACGGCAGACCTGTGGATGTGTAAAAATGGGAATTAGTCTGCATGTTTGCTGCGTTGAAGTTGCTCTGTTGTGAAAAGTTATTCTTTTGGCTGATGGGAGCACGTTGTGTCACAGACGTTAACGATGAATATTATCAACTAAAAGGGGCAGAAAAGGGAGTAAGAGCAGTCAGTGTGGGGAGGACAGGGCAGGAGTGTCCAGCTCTCTGGTCTCTGCCTGATGCTTGTACAGATGTGGAAACTGCTGTGCAGGGGAGGAGTCGATCATTTACAATTGAGAAGCTCTGTAAATGTTTAAGAGGGCGTTTTCTGCGCGTCGCTGTCCAAGTCTGCGGTGCTGAAATGCGCGTTTCAGCACCACGGAGGTGGACAGCGACACACAAAAGACACAGAATTAAAAAGAAAAGGAAAACACGTTAATGACCTGTGCTCCAAGCTCCGGCAAAGTTTGTATAAAGTACAAAATTGGCAACAGCTTATATTAAGGTTATTTGTGAAAACAAAATGGTTGAAATCAGTGATGACAGCCGGGATATATTTTTTTGCTGTTGTTGTTATTTTGTGATCTGAGGAATTATTAACACAAAGGAAACATTACTCCCAAACGCTGCCCTGACGTGAGCCTATTTTCCTCTTAAAATTGTGGTAATTGTTGCTCACCTTAAAAACTTTTGTTTCATGGTTATTAATATTAAGAAAATGTAAGATAAAATGTGGACACAGTGGTGTGGATTTGTGGACAGAGAAGGTCCCAGTAACACAGCAGGCGGAACATCTGATTTGTCATGATGCAGTGTCAAAGTGGACGGTGGGATTAGGGTGTGTGTAAGACGAAATGGGGCTAGTGTTGACTCTGATAAGGTGAGAGAAAGTGTGTGTGTGTTTAGAGGAGGGGGGCAGAAACTTAAATGTGAGAAAAGCTTTGTGCTGTAGGATCTGGGGGAGGTGGTGTGTGTGTGTGTGTGTGTGTGTGTGTGTGTGTGTGTGTGTGTGCTTAGGGTTATCGATACTGGGAGGGGTAAAAAGCTTTCCGTGCACAAAACAAACAAAAACCTGAAATCAGGAAACAATAGAAGCTGTACTTTGTCGTGTTGTTGTGGCACAAACCGGTAAAAAAAAAAAAAAAAAATAGAGGACAGAAATATCTGGATACATTGAAAATTAAAATATCCCACAAAAAATGCAAAAAATCATGCGTGTTTGGAGGCGCTGGACACGCTGATGTTTTGATGTGTGTGTGTGTGCTTCCTCTGTGTGTTTACACTCCTGCAGATTACACAGACACATGTAGAGATTTTTCACAAGGAATTGTGCACGACTAAATCGACATGTTCTCTCTTGTTTTCAGCTGTTGGGCTGCGAGGACACGACCGATACATGAAGGTGGACTCTCAAAACGTCTGTTAGGAGTGTGTGTGTGTGTGTGTGTGTGTGTGTGTGTGTGTCATATGTGAAATTATTTTTAATCTTATCAATATAAAAACACACTGTGAGGTTACTTTTGTTTCTCTAATGTCACTTTGCTGGCTGTGTTACACCACACTCAAATGCTGTGCATGTGTTATTTTAATGTGAAATCTGTTGGCAAATATCTGTGTGCAAAAATTAGGTCCTGTAAGTTGATAAATATTTATTCATTTTTTGGATGAATGTATAATATCGTGTGTGGAAACGTGCCAAATACAAAATCGCTGCTGCCAAAGTGATTTTTGTGGAGATTATTTTGTTAAAAATGACATTTTGTAAATATACTTTCACTCTGCACGTTGCAACGATGAGTGAGAGACACCTGGTCAGTAACACATTTAATTTCATCCCGTTTGAAATTGTTACACAACTTGCTGCTCCTTCCTCCCGGTGTCACGTTGACTTCGATCCCTCCACTTGTGTCAAAGAATGCGAGCAGCTGCATGACGACTGTCAGCATGTAGACACATTTTTATACTCTCTTCCCTCTGCTGAGTACATGACAGCCTTTGCTTTGAGCCACACAGCCTCGGTTTGTCAGAATTTCATGTTTAGTTTGGGTGTGAGAGCGTCTGTGTGTGTGTGTGTGTGAGAGAGAGAGAGAGGGGGGGGGGGAGACAGGGAGCATGGCGGCACAGGGGGTGTATTGGAGTCTATAAAATGTTGTTGCAAATAGCCTTTCTGGGTCGGAGTGAGGAGCAGGGAGCACACACTGCCGAGGAGAAAATCGTGACAGTCGGTTGTGCTGAAGCATCCAGCGCCTGTGAGCATGACTGTCTAATTCATGTGCGTGGAAATGTTACAAAAACAGGGAAATAAAGCGATGGAAATTCACATGCCTGTCTCGGTGTTTATGTAACACACATCACATCACATCTCCCCCTCCTCAATGTTTTGAAGGGGGAACTTACTACGACGGGGACAATCTCGCGAGAGTCTGCAAAAAAGAAAAAAAAAGCGAAAGCTGGGCTGGGGATTGTAGTTTTTCCTTTTTGATGGGCGCCTGCATTTGCGCATGTTGCGGCAGAAGCGAGTGTGGAAGAGTTATCTGGCGCAACACGAGTGATTCTATGCACCAAGAAGCCTCACTGCACTTGCTCCCACATTTTTTAGTGGTTATCAGCAGTATGATGCAGACAGAATACCTAAAATAGACGAGTGACTCATGTCTAGGTGGGGGCAGGCTGACCTCACAGACTGGCACCGCTTTGGCCAATAAACCGTCTCCAAACGCTCTCCAAGGGGCGGGAGGACGCGCACATGTTTCACCAATGAGAGCATCCTTTCATTCATAAAGTGGTATGGGCAGTTTTTTTTCGAAAGCGTGGGTTCGGAGGGTTTCATAATCCTGACTGAAACTGACAAACCTGTTCTGGCGAGAGCCAATGACAGACTCCGGATGGGAGCTGCCGTAATATTTGCCCAATCGCTCCTCATCCCGGTCTCCCTTTGACCCACCCTGCTTCATACAGAAAATCGAATGAATGGGGGAAGCTCTGGGGTTGATTGACATGCAAATGCACCAACCGGCGGGGTGGATAGGCCGAGAGACAGCCACTGCAGCCAGTGAGGAGCAGAGGAGGGCGGTGCAGAGTAGGAGGTGGGCGGTGCACTTTAAATCAGGCTAGACAAGTGTTGGGGGAGTTGGGGGAGTGTGTGTGATGCTACAACCTCCTTATAAAGGGACTCTCTCTCACGTTGTGGCTTGGAAATTAGAGCACATTGCCTAAAATTGAGGTCTCCACATACACACTCTCACACACGCCGAGTCACCGAGAGCCGCTGCCATGAACTGGAAGAACGTTGAGGAGATGATCCGCAGGGCCGAGACGCCTCTCTTCTGGGTCGGTGCGTTCACTGTGGCCTCCCTGGCGCTGTGGCTGCTCTACAGGCTGCTCTCGGGCTTTAGGATCTGGGTCTTGGGAAACGGGCAGCTGCTCTCTCCGAAGCTGGGCAAATGGGCAGGTGAGTTGGGTCACATCAGTTTCCACACCACGGTCACGAAGAGGGCAGCTCAGAAGTAGGCAGGTGGACTCGACGTACAAACACCAGACTGGGGTTACTGAGCTCAAACTTCACTTTGGCACAAAGAAGGGCTGCATTCTGGTGCGTTTTTTGTGGCTTAATTCAAGGGGAGACTGGCGTTGCGTAACAGGCGCAGGTAAGCAGCTGTTTGACTGACAAGATAATGGTCCTTATTAGCTCAATTGGGTTTTTTTTTTCCTCGCGTCAAACACAGCATAGTCTGCTGCCAGGGGCTCCAATCAGCGTTTTCACCCACAGTTGGAGCGGTAGGGGGATGCCCCACATTGGTGAGCCAGGAGCCAAATTGCGCAGGCTATGCGCACTTTTCAGAGAGCTGTTTTATGTGGGTGAGCTCTCAGCCAGCGCACTACTGAACCACATTAGCCCATCCGCATGATGTAGGACAAACCCATATGCTCAATTAAAACGTGACCCACATGTAGATCATTTTCAGAGCTTTTAACTTCTCGACATGTGTCACACTGGGGCAGTTTGTCAAACATTTTGACACTTGTGTTAATCACCTTTTTACCTCACTTTGTGTAGCAGTGTATTCAGGCGGTGTTTTGTCATGCTTATGGTTGTGTCGTCGGTTCCTTGCTCACCATTCCCTCTTGTCACATTACCTGTCCCATTCCGTTTGCCCTACATATTGTTAGACGAGATTAGAACGTCATTAATTGGATTTGACTCTATAACGTACTTTTTCAACGTGCTTGGCAAAACAGGAGCGAGTTACCAGTTAAATCTAAGTGTATTTTGGTTTTGTAGCGACTAGTCTCTCAGGAATCGCCCTGCCATGGCTTGACCCACTTCTCCAGTCTCCTATTTGGCGAAGACTGCTGCGTCTGGAGCCTCTTGCTGCGCAATTTGCCGAGCGCTCCCCTTTGCATCGGGATAGGTTGATAATCTTCCCCCCTTTTTTCCTCCCTAACACCCAAAAACCAGGCGATCCGGACGATTTGAATCCTTGTTGTTGTCTTTTTTTTTGAAAAAAATAACCCGTGTGTTTATCTATGAACCGTGACGCACTTTGCCTCCAAATCGTCATTTTTTTTTATGAATGGGGTGTTTTAATTGATGCCCTGTGAGCCAGGGAATGATACGCATGACGCAAAGGTAGGGTGCCTTTAGGAATGACTAATGTACATGTTTTTTCACTGATTCTGCTGGAAATATGCGGAGGAATACCGGTGCACACCGATGAGTCATGCGCTTGTTCCTCGCTTCGTCATCCATTGGTCATATAGAAATTGTGATTACTCCCCCCTACCCACCCCATCAACTCCCCCTTTTACTCCACCTCCGCCACCCTCAGCATGTCAGATATAGCTCTAACTACGCACTAGAGGCTTCCTTCCTGCACTCCCACTATCCAGAAATAGAGATTCCTTGCTTTTTCCTTTGGCAGAGCCAAAATGTAATCCCTGTGATATTTTAGAGCTCAGTGTTAAACGTGTAGGAGATGCACAAAATATCAGTTTTAAAGAAATGATTCTCATTTAACATTAACATTAAAGGCTCATGAAAACCGTTACCCAACTTTTCCACGGTGATTTACTCTTGTTATATCCTCTCCTTATGATTTTAACTTGCCTCTCCCTGAAGGCAGTTTCTGCCACCAGTCCAGTCTGACAGGTCTTTGAAGCTCATTTCAATCACAGCGGTTAAAGCCCTGGCAGGAAGTGAACATTTAGGGGGGTGGGGGAGTTGATGTGTGCTAGGGATGAGGTGTTCTTCTCAGCTGGTTGTACCAGATGTGCAGGTCTGGCCAGGTTAGGCAGTGGTGTGATTTCTGTTACGCACACTGCACTTGCGTCAAGCCTTGTTACTCCCTGTCTCCACCTGTCACTAAAGGACAGAGGCACCTGTTGCAACAAGTTAAACTTCCTCCAACCAGTGAATAGGCTTTGTGTTGCTCTTTATTTTAAAGCACAATAAGCAACAGTAGTCTAATATGTGAAGTCCTGTTGTGTTGTAGTGTGTAGCCGCTCCACAGAAACTGCATGAGACTGAGTTTGTAGCATTTTCAATCATTTACCTCCTTTCTTCTCTACCTCCCCTAAATCTTTTCTCTCTCTCTAGAGATGTGCAGTTGTGTAATACTTCAAGTCAGGGTTTAGTACAAACCTCACACCTATGATGTGTCTTTGTGAGGGAAAACATTCAAAGCTTGAAATGTCATGTCTTTTCAAAGTGTGCAGGTGTTAGCTGTAAATTAAAAAATCCTTTATTTTAATCATCATTGTAGTTGAATTAAGTAGTTAGTTTACTAAATCATGTTTGTATTTAGGCTTGCAGTTACTGAGTTTATGTGTGATGATGTTGATAGTCAAACAACCACAGTAAAGAAAATATAAGTCAAAATACCATTTTATTTATTAGAAAATGTTCTTAGACTGAGATGCTTTCGTGAAAATGTGGCACGTGTGACGACTCATACTTGAAACATTTGCTTTTTGCAACCAACATGGCTGTTAACTCAACACAGGAGTCAACTGGTATTTCCTGGTCAGACAGGTTTGTGAGTATGTGGACTTTGTTAAGGTCAAGTTTGTGATTCTTTGAATTGCTTTCGTCTTATCACCAGACATCTCCGTGTCTGTGTTGAGTTGAAGCTCTGCAGCCTTTGCATGCAGAGCAGAGCAGAGCAGGGATTACTCTGGAGTTTCTCTGCCAATGACTGGTCTTCCCCTTAGTGGATGGGACTCCTAGTGGCAGAACAGGAGCACTGCAGCGTGAGTCAAGGCGGCTTCCCCAGCCTCTCTACTGCACTGTGCATCCACACATTTGCCCTCCCTTCCTCCTGCCAGCCCAATCCATGTCTGCAGCTCAGTTTTCCCTTTTGACAAAACCTTGAGTGAAGGAATGGCAGTTCTCTAGAGCACGTTACATTTTTATCTGTCAAGAGATTTTTTTTTTGTGCATATTTTTGAAAAAGATTAATTGATGCATTAGAGGGAAGGGAAGGATTCCTATGATTTTTATAAGGCTTTGAAAGAGAGATTTAATCTTTGAGTTAACATTTTTAAAAGACCCTTCCTAGTATTTCAGGGTATTTTAGCAGATGTTTTTATGATGCAGTGTTCAATATTTATGCTTTTATTTCCAGTGGAGCAGCTTTTCACTCTAATGTGTAGTAGTGCTCAGTTTTCTCCTCTGCGCTCCCTCCTCCACTCTTAGCCCCCAGCATCCCATATTATATAAGGGAGCCAGTGTCTGTTCTGTTGAGTGTGTGTATGTGTGTGTAAAACTCCATTACAGGGAAGTAAATTAGACCAAAGGGAGCTTTTTGCAGGGGTGAGGGGGGTGGGGGATAGTGATGTGACATGCGCCTTAGACGTGACCTCCCACCCCCACCCCACCCCCCCTTTGACATTAGAGTTTATTGAGAAAACAGTCCTATTATATAAGAAGGATGCAGCCATTCATCAGCACAGCACAAGAGTGACAAAGACTTGGGTCAGCACTTACGCAAGAATTTTGTTGAGTTTGATTCGGCTTCAGGAATAAAACAAGTTCATCAACACGAGCTGGAGGTGATTCAGAGTCAGAGGGCAGCATTAATTATTATAAGAGAATAATTTTTAGTGTTTTTTTTTTTTATGAATAGGCATTAGGCTTCATTCATGGTAAGGAAAATACACATATGTGAATGAAATTTATCCATGTGTGTGCGTGCGTGCGCTTCAGCTGAGGCAGGGTCTCCACTTGTTCATCCTTGTGAATGTGCTTCCCCCTAGTGCTTTGTACGAGAGAGAGGGAGAGCTAGTGTGTGTGTGTGTGTGTGTGTGTGTGGGCGGAGAGAAAGTGAGGGAGAGAGAACACTGCTGTTCATGTGATGAACACGCTCTGTGACACGTGCCAGAGCCAGGGATGCTGGGTAAAAAAAAAAAAAAAGGAGAAAAAATCCTCTGCATCTCTCTCATTTCAAGTCCTTCTCAACCTCCCCTCCCCTCCCCTCCCTTCCTCCCTCCCTCACCCCATCGCACCCATCTCTCCTCTCCATCCAGCCTGTTGTGTTGTGTGTATTTGTTTCTCTATATCTTGCACTATTTGTAGCTACAGTATCATCTTCATCAGAGCATGTTGTTCTTTTCCCCAGTTTTATTCTCCATCCATCTCCCCTTCCTGCATCTATTAGCTTGCCTACTAACCCCATCTCACATTGTCTATAATATAGAAAAGCAAGACCGACTGTACAAACTCTTAGATGTGCTTTCCTTTGTCACATGACTTAAATTATGGTTTTCTGACCACTGCTGAGATTATATGAACAGTTTAATACATAACTTTTGTCTCTAGTAGCTTGTGATTGGTCATTACTTTTTACCTTTTAAAACAGCTTTGTTAAATGGTCTGGGGCTACAGCTAATGATTATTGTCATGAGCGATTTGATTACTTATTTGGCCAAAAAGGTCAGTGGTTAAAACAAATGCCTGTACAATTTCCCAGAGTTTAAAGTGACATCTTCAAATTGCTTGTGTATCTAACCAGTTGTCTAAAACCCATAGAGAATCATGTTTAAGGTCTTATGATGAGGAAAATGTCAATTGTCAATTAACTTAACTGAATTATTATTTCAGCTTAAATGGTCGTTTGAAGCCTAAAGGTAATATTGACAGAGCAACTCATAAATGGCTCCTTTTCAGCAAAATGTCTCGTTTAGGCAACAGCACCTCACAGAATACTTATGTGCATATCTTTACATCAGGTCATGTAGTTTTTACTACAAACGTTTCCGAGGCCTGATCATATCTTGTATATACCAGTGCAATAATGAAGTAGCTGCTCAGTCATGTTGTGTAAACACAAAATACAGGACCACCAGCATATTTGGAGCTTGTGGTTTACTGCCTTATGTGAAGTGACGCCACTTTTACATTGGTTGCAGTCCAACATGCCAGAGAGGCGGTTTGTTCAGTTGTGAGTTTCTGTTGAAATGTATTTCAAGGTTTTGGCAGAGTTTCTGGGACGAACCCAAGCAGAACAATGTATGAAGTCATGTGCTGATGTAAGTCATAACCTAACCTCCGTACGAATACGAACAACATATCCCTCAGCTGAGAAGAATCTGTTGGATCAGGACAGGGTGTGTGAGGTTATGGCCAGCGGTTCATTTATTTTATCCATTTTGATTGACTGAGAGAAAATAAAATGTTTTTAAGCCGATCATGAAACCCGATGACATATGGTCCGTCCGCTGAACTGGCAGCACAACAGGCCGGGTAAGAATGCATTGCCAGAAAATGGTGTGTCATTATCCACCTGAGTGAGAATTAAGTTGTTTTAAACTGGCCACAATGGTGAGATCCACCACACCATGCCTGCAGGCTTCCACCAGACCCAGCAGGCAGACTGACCTCAGCTGAGGAGACTGACCCAACAAAAGGCAGGCACCAGCTCACTGAAACAGCCTGTTCAAACAGAAGTTGCCTGCCCAAAATCACCATCATGTGAGGAAGAAACCACTTTAAACATGACTGGAGAAGAAGAGAGGAGAAGATAAAATGTCCGTTTTTTGTTTGTACCCAACATAGATGCTGTTTATCTGGCCACTTAGCAGAGTGTTCTTTTTCTGTCTCTCACCTCCTCCTCTATTTCCCCCAAACCAAGCTTTTATTTTTGTCGACTTTTATTACCCAGACTTTTCTCCCTACAGAAGCTGTGTGCTTGAATGTAGAAGGAAAGGATGGAGAAATGGGTGTTTGCTAGGTGTGGAGGGAGGGCATGGGGCTGTCTTTGGATTTTCTGGTTGCATCCTCCCTCCCATCCTCTTTTTTTTTCCTCCTGAGTAGAGGGAATGCTCATGATAGGCGAGTTTAAAAGGAGCAGATTACATAATAGTGGCTGTACGAGAGAGTGGGCATACAAGGACTGCAGTCTCCTCACTATAATCTAACTGAATGCAGGTGAGGGTTATGTAGTTTCGCGCTCATTTTAGTCCTGTCTCACTTTTGTGGCAGGAAGCTGAACCTCCCAAAACACCCCACCGTGTATTCTGATACAGACTATGCCAGACTTTCACAACATCAGACCCACATGGCTGAACTGCAATAATCTTCATCCCAAGAAGGAATAATCAGCAATTAATAGAAATCTAACCTAATATTCAAAGATTTGAGCTTTCTTTTATTATGAGCTGCTCATCCTCGTACACGTGCCTCCTCATGCAGTCCATTAGATAATCTAAGATTCTTCGGGCACCAGCAGATAGGCTTTGTGACTGTTCTTTCCACCGCCTACTGACCACACTCCTGTGAGTTTTTTCCCCAGCTGCGCTCGTGCCACCAGTCAGGTGGAGGGCTGATGATGCAGCTGCAGCCCATTGCCGGCGACCGCATGGTGGTGGGGATCCGTTTATTCAGGTGCTGCGGCGGCGCGGCAGCCCCCAGACGAGGTAGTGCTGGCGCGCCGCCAGCCTACCTCCACGCTGAATCATGGAAGAGTGAGGCAGCGGCGGGCCACCACCACAGAGAGGAGGAGACAGTGCGCTGATACTCGGACGTGATGTGAAATTGGCGGCAGAGCTGAGGAAAATGCACCCCTGTCAGGAAAATTTGAGCTGTGCATGGTGGACCAGTTTTCTGTATAAGGTAGAATGGGGAAACTGGTTCAGAGCTGTGTTGTTGGAATGAATGAGAGTGGTGGTACAGCATCCCCCTGCCAGTACACACATGCATACATCTTATGATCTGCTACCGCCCTTCTTCACTTGGCCTCCTCCAACTCTTTTTTCTGCATTGCACACATCAATTTCTATACGTACCGACCAACACACACATTCACCTCATCTGCGTCTCTCCGAGCGTCAGTGAGGCCATTGTCATTCACGTGCTTGCTTGCGTAGACTTTTGTTGCATTACATCTGTGCAAAACAGACGTAATGTCACGGGAAGGAATTGTCCTGCTGGGAGCACCCAGTGGCGTTTGTATGCGTCAGGACATAGAACCACAATAATTTTTTTCTGATACTCAGTTCTGTGGCTGAAATAGTAGAAGAGTCAATAGGTGACTTATGTTTCCTGTTTATTTATCCAGTGTAGGTTCATCAATATGCCGGGTTTTCAATTACAGGAGGAAAACTGGCATCAAATTTCATTCTGCTACTAGTGTGGCTGATAATGATTTATGTTATCTCCATAACCTATAAATGACGAAGATATTGGCGTGAAGCCTCTGAATATTTACTTTGTTCTGTATTCATTGCACTAACGATGGATGCAAAAAAGGAGACTCCAAAAGCTAAAAGAAGGAAATGCCCAAGACTCCGTCTCATTCCCTGACTGTACTAGCCTCCATTATACAGCACACAACAATACTCACCTCACTCACCCTGACAATGTTTATTGAGGAAAATGGCACTATATAATTGGTGGAGGAGTGTGAAATCACCAGCGCACAGCACAACGTTTTTTTTTTGTCGGCTTATGGGGAGGCTGGGTAGGGGCACTGCGATCCGAGGTATGTGGTGGCGAGCAGTCAGCCAACGTACAGTGGAAAAATCACAAGTAAAGTAGCGTCCTTTTAGCAGCGTAGCGCTTAAAATAATTTCTTAGTTCTGATGTTCCCAGTGTTTATTTCTCTCTTTTTTTTTTAAACTAGCTGTTCATTTTTGCTAAAGAGGATGAGGGATTATTTCAGACGGTCTCCACTGTATTTTGCCCTACTCTTTCCATCCACCCCACAAAACTTTTGACACCAGCTCTGTACTGTTTTACACTCTTCGCCGACCCATCACAGCTCTGGCGTTTTTGTTAAATTGCTATTTGCTTTAAACAAGACATCTGTACTAAATCGAGGCAGGAGGAAGCTCATGTCGTTTGAAACAAGTGATTCTTGTCTGTCTTATATTAAACTTTCTGCAAGAAAGACTTTGATTTCAAGGGTTGTGCAAGAATAATACTCTTCTTTAATGATGTTTTAAAAGGAGCTGGCTGAAACAATTTAAAGACTAACAGTCAAAATGAAAAGATTCCAATGAACTGGGAGTGGAGGTCGTTTCAAACGCAGACTTGACTGGAAGATGAAAGCCAGCCATCTTTTTTTTGAGAGACGAATTCATTATTTTGCAAACAAGTGTAGAGCTAGACGACGCTCTTTTTATGTATCTCTAGTGGCACAGTCTAATAATGAGACATGGTTCGGGGAGGTTCTTAACGGATGATGCTGTACATGCATTTTACACGCAAAGAAATACATTCGGCATGGTGTCAAAGTTCGCGATGAAAATGCACTTTGAAGCATAACGCATTCTTCCACGAGGTGCAATTCTGCACCTGAAACTCTAAATTTCAACCCACTGAATGGGTCACTGATGTCGGCCCCAGCTGCTGATGGACATTGTCATTTCTTCCCAAGGCATTGAGGCCCAGTCGGAAGATTCATGGGCATTCAATGTCGGGCTTTTCTTTCACCTGTTGGTTACAAGATGTCTCAGAGGAAGCGCCCACCCGCTGTCTCATCTAGCAACCCGAAATCAGCCGCAAGCCATTTCTGACCAGCTCTATGCCCTCTTCTCTCTCCTATGTCTAATGGCCCTCAACACTCATCAGATAAACCTTCCAAAACCTGTAACACGGTTTCTGGCTCTGTTTATGTAATATTTCTAGTGTTGTTTTGCACATGTGTGTTTTCAGATAGGTTCAGATTCACCAAAGCTTATTTGTTGAGGCCAGGCCCCTTTTTCCCCCGCCGCCTACTTTGTGGTATCAGCCTCCACAGCCCCTGTCATTCTGCACTGCTAAAGCCTGATTGGTACAGAGTCCAGACCCATTGAGGCTTTTCTGCCAATGGAGTGTTTCATTCCCAATACTGTAGCCTGGAAAACAACCAGGATCTCTGCCTTTCACTTTGACTCTCAGCGCCCCCGCCTCCCTACCCTCTCATCTCACCCACTTGTCTCTTCCCCTCCTCCTCCTCCTCCTCCCAGCCTCCAATTTATCTCTATTCTGTCTCTTTTCTCCCTTCACTCATTCGCTCTCTTGCTTTGCTCCAGTTCTATTTTTAGCCACCCCAGGATCCCTCCCACCTCCATCCCCCACCCTCCCACCCCACTTCCCCAGCACCTCCTCCTCCTTCCCCCTGCCCGCTTATCATCTCCCCAATCCCCTATCTGTCTGCTCTCCAGCTCTTTACAGTAAAAGGAATGTCCTCTCTACCTCTATTAATCTTCACTGCCTGCCAATATATTCATGATGCACAACCATGTGTGTGCGGTTCATCCCAAAATTCCTAATCCCCCTTTACCACCAACTTTTTGTTGTTTGCCTTGTGTCCCATTTTGCAATTCTGTTCTTCTTCCTCCCTCCTTCATCTATCCTTTCTCCCATCCCTAGTCAGTCAAGCAGGGCAGGTTGATGGGCAGTGAAGGTTTAAAAATAGCCCTGCTTGCTTGATACAAGGTGAGGAGAACTCTGAACACAAGAAGAACATCAGCTCCCTCTGTCTCGCCTCCTCACGCCGGCCTCCTTTGTATGTGCCTCCGAAATCTGTCCTCTCTCTGCTTTTACCAAATCATTCTGTTCTCTGGTTTGCTAAATTAATTTCTTTGTTCAAACACTTGATTTGACAAGGCCAGATTTGTCAGTATACTAAACTCATAAGTGTTTTTAAGACTGAGTTCATGTGCAAGAAACCCTGATCATGATCTTGATAATCATACTGTTCTACACCACAAGAGCTGCTCCCAGTGATGGTATCAGTGGGTGTTGAAGGCTTTGTGAATCCTATACTCTCTTCTGTCTTTGTTCTGCAATCTATATCATCTTATCTCCACCTCTATACAATCTCCGTCCACTCTGTTGTCTTTGTAGCTCAGCCTTTGTGATTTAACTCTATCTATACCATCGTAGTTTGTATTATATGCTCCAAAATCAAACTGCACAAGCTTGTGTGTGCACTTTGAGAATGGACAACCTGCAAGCATCTCACTCAATAGAGACGTCATTTGTCTGATGGAAAAAGTTGTCATCATGGAGCTTAGAAAGAGGCTTTTTCCAAATAGCAGGCGAATAGTACGGCGGGGAGTGTCCGCCAACGGATTTGCTTCATATAACTGTCCGTCTGTCACCCATGAAGTGCCCAGGGCTTAACTCCATATCGGGACCCCGAGCCATTATGGTGACAACTTGAAGTGGTTGAACCTGAAGTGAGGGTGTGCCATAAGCCTCTGAACAAAGAGGATCAGATTTGTGTGCATGTCATGTGTGACTGTCACAAGATGGAAAGATAACACAAACTTTGCATATAGCATAGTGCCAGAGTAATGAGTCACTCTAGAATCAGGCGCCAGTATTGAATCTAGATTAAACATGCAAAGTGAAACCAGTGCTTCAATCAGATCATTAATTCTCAAGGAATATGAACTATTCTGAGTTTTAGGGGCTTTAAAGAATATCCACTCCCTCATTAGGTGAACAGAAGTTGACTTGACCTCTGCTCTGCTTCGGAGTGTTGTGCAGAGAACCTATACTGACCTCTTTTTCTACTTTCTGTCTCTCTCCAGTTGTGACGGGAGCCACGGATGGAATCGGGAAATCCTATGCGGAGGAGGTGAGGCTCCTGGACCCTTATTTATTTCATTTCTTTCACGGGAAAGCTGTGACTCATGCATACACACACACACACATACACACTCTGATCACTCATAGGCCACGGTAGGGGAGAGCTCTTACAGGCCTATTAACGTGGAAGAGAGTCCTCACACGCATATGCACACACACTTCAGCAAAGGCTCGGCAACAAGAGCTCATACGGAGGTAACAGGCACACGTTGAATAGGGGCTACCCTGCCACGTGTTTGGCCCATACCAGTGTGGGCGTGCTGGCTGTATAATATAGTCACGTAGGGCCTTTGACTCATACTGTTGCTGTTGGTGCTACAGTGGGGCTAGCCGCTTGTCACGCAACGGCAGGCCACCATTTTACCAAGTGTATTATGCCACGCAGGGTTTTTAAGCATGTTAACATTTATACACGCAAACACACTAGTGCTGCTTCCACATGGCACATGATCAGTTCTCCTCTCGGCCCTAAAGCACATCATCTGAAATGATCGGAGATGCACACGTACATGCACGTACAGCAGCATGCCCACATATCCAAAGATCAACCTGGCTGAGCTTAGATATCATGTTGATTCAGTCTATTTGTTGTTTGAATTACCCCAATCATATGTAAAGTCTGAAGTTCTCAAAACTCCTTTCTGCTCTGAAGCAGTTAGTCAAAGTCTCTCTTCTGCAAACAAAGTGAGCACAACAAGTGTGCTTACGTATGCAGATACACACAGGTGATCGATCTAAATCCACTGGATACATTTTGGATGATAACTAACCAGTGCTCTGCCAATCATCTGATCCATAGTTGTCATATAATGTATATGTTATTCGCTTAATAGTCGCTTAAGTTTAAAACTTTGTCTCCTCTCACTGCCATCTGTAGTTGCCTGCACTCTGCATCTGTTGCTAACCTTTTTTTTTTTTTTCTTTCCTAGCTGGCTCGTCGTGGATTTGCCATGATGTTGATCAGTCGCTCTCAGGACAAGCTGGATGACGTGGCCAAGTCACTTGGTAAGTGTGTGTGTTTGTCTCCACAACATCATGGAAACCTTGTTCAGGTTGAGAGCACAGTGACTAGGCTGATGAGGATGTGTGTATGGGCAGCCAGTGACGTGCAACCTCCCACCCCATCGGCTACAGGGTTTCCCAGGCCTCGATAACAGGGCATGTCCTCAACCTAAGGAGTTAGAATTTATTCAGTACAGAAGGAATACGATATTTTGGAATACATGTTAGCATGAGTTTATTCTACTCTACACAAAGTGTTGCAGCAGAGTTGTGGATCTACTTTCATTTTCAAAAACAGTGTATTTGTTTCACAGAATCTGTAATTTTGTGAGTAGTTTCACTCTTCAGATTTATCTTGTAAATCCCATTTTTCACACTCTTCTGCATCCTGCTATGTCATGCCTTTATTTTGTTTGAGTGCTAGTGAATAGGAAACACGCTAACAAAGCAGGCTGTGTTTCATTTCCTTGCTGATAGTCTGAGGACAGATTAAATATCTGGGCTGATTAAGGAAACTTGTGGACCAACCTGTTCCTTTTGACATATTTCTTAAAGACCTTCCGTATTCAAGTCCACACAAATGGAAACCAGAAATAGTAAATTAGCTTCCGTATGAAAGGAAAAAAACTTTCTTCCCCCTCTTTGCTGGCCTGTCTCCAAGTTTGGACAGAGACTGAATGGTGAGTGGCCCCCCTTGTTCAAATAGTGCCCTCTCCCCGACTCTCTCTCTTTCCATCTGTCTCTGACGTCTCCCACAGCGCAATTTCCCCTGTCGTGCTTCAAGTCCACAGAGGGGGCTGATGGGTAGTCACGAGCGGGGTGCGGCGTGCCAAACTCTGGCACTCCTCCCTCACGATTAGTCTGACAAAACCCCCCCCTTCTCAGCGTGTAGCTGGGCAACCCACCCTGTCCCACCTATAATTTCATTGTTGGAAATGTTTTTCCGCTCTATCTTATGCAATCATCTCATTTGACTCTTGATCAACCCAAAATTACTCCTCCAATCTGGCAACCTGAGCTCTAATATTTCTGCTTCTTTGCCATCATATCTTAAACTGCGTTTATCATTTTCTTTGACATGCACTCACAGTGGTCGTGATGTCTTAAGAAAAAATCTGGTTATAGAAACTGGTTATAGATTTCAGGGAGGCTCCAACCCATAACCCCCTCTTTTTTTATTTTACTCACATCCCTCTCAGGTCTCCCCCACCCACCCCCTTTTTAATCTCATCTCAACTCTGACCAAACACACACTGACACACTACTGGTCTTTGCTGAGGCACATCCCAGGAATTTTCCTCTTATAACTCCCTCCACCACCTATCAGCTAAACGAGTCTTTGGACAATAAATTCTAATTGCAGCAGGCGCGTCAAACATGACGAGGGAGTGGAGGGAGAGAGGAGGGAGGCAGGGAGGGAGGAGGGAGAAGATTGCTCGGCTGGTTTGTTGGTACGCAGTGCCCTCTTCAGTTCGAGCCAGACAGTGACTGGTTTCATTTGAATGGATCCAGGGTTTTGAAACAGGGGAATGCTCTGTTGTTGGGGCCATGTAATGAGCTTTTTGTATGATGTGCCAGTCAACTTGTGACACATGAATGTGTGGTATGAGTGTGAAGTGTAAAGGCATGATCGTTCACTAAGATAACTGATATTAAACATGCATCCCTCTGATCTTTCATCTTCTCATGCCAGCTGAACAATGTTACGTTCTTTTCTACAGTTGAAAACTCTTTCTGTTCATTGCTGTGCGTCATTATCATTGTAAACTCCTAATTGATGGATGCGTGTCTCTCTTTTCACAGAAGAACAGTATAAAGTAGAGACCAGGACCATTGCGGTTGACTTTGGCAAGACCGACATCTACTCCAAGATTGAGGCGGGGCTGACTGGTCTAGAGATTGGTGTTCTTGGTAAGAGCTGACTTTTTTTTTTCTTTTTTTTTTCTGTCTCCTAAACTTCTGACACCAGGACAGTGTGTACATTCATCCCTCTGCTCCATCCAGTGATGACTTCATTTTAAATTGATGTTGGTTTTGTCTTGTCTTTAGTGCAGCAAACTAAGGACGTAAATGATAAAGCCCTATCCTTAAGAGCAAAGCAACAGCACAAGACAAACTGCACATGAGATACACCACGTTTGCTGCAGGAGTCTTGAGCATGGCCTCTGTCTCACTGTTGGCACTCCTCCCTTTTAGTGTAGACTACACTTATTAAAGTAACTTGGGTCATGTTACATTTTAAAATCACTTGTGTAGAAACTTGAATTGACTCTTTTGTAGTTTTGCCATCTGGGAAAGTTGGCAGTATGCACTTACTCTTGCCTTGGTTTGTGTTTAAGGTCTGGTTTAATTATTGTGACATTGTTGTGAAGGAGACATGTTGCCAGAGCAAAAACGGTCATTTTTCTTATCCTCCACTTCTCTGAGCCATGCATCCTTGCCTTCAACAAGCTTTAAAGACTTTTTAGAAAATGTTATTCTGACACCAATATCACGAGTCATTGTATAAGTTTAAAGTTGCACTAAAATCTCAGCTGTTGATTTTATTTTTAGACGTGCAGACTCTAAAGTTTGCATTGTACTTTTTAGTTGAACATTTAAGGAACTCTTTGTCCTTTTTTTATGATACCAGTTGTGCTCTGCTGGTTGTAAGGTGTGGCTGTGTCTAGTGTGGAGTAAATGCTCATCTGTATCTTGTCTGCTTTTGCTGCCACCTTGTGGTAGAAATTTAAGCTAGTTTGAGTTATCCAGCACCAGGTTATTTTTATGAAAACAGTAGAATAATGACTTTTTCCCCCTCTTTGTCTTCAACAGTCAACAATGTTGGTGTGTCTTACCCCTACCCTGAGTACTACCTCCACATTCCTGATCTGGACAACGTGAGTTTTTATTTCTTGTTATTTCATCTTTATGTGTAGATGAAAATTTTCTTTTGCTGCCAGTTTACTGTGATTTTTAAAGAATCCAATATCAACATATCTGAAAAAGCAAATGAATTCAGAATTTTTCAAAAGCTTCTCTTTGCCTCGTGCCTCGTAGTTTTGTAATATTTGATCTATTTTGCAAATACCTGCTACCTCTTTTTATCTTGGGTGATCGGTTTGCTCTGCGGTGTGTTAGCACATGATTTTATATGTGAGTGTTTAGCTGACCGGTGCTTTCTGTGTTTCAGTTCATCACAAATATGATCAACGTCAACATGACCTCAGTGTGCCAAGTAAGTTTGTCTCTTTTGCTCTTCAGAGAGGAAATACTCAAGAAACATTCAGCCCTGTGATTGCAAACTACATATTTATATCACGCCCCAAGTGTTTGTTTAAAGTTGATCCATGGGTATTACTTTCCTCCTCACCCCCCCCCCCCCCCCATTTGTTCTTCTCCTCCTCTTCTTTTTCCTCTTCTGCTGTTTCTACCATGGTACCTGCAGTGTCTCAGTTGTTCCCAAAGCAACGGTGGACTACACCAACGCTGTCTGTACTCGCCACCCACGCAACTCTCTCTCTCTCTGTCGGTCTCTGCCTGTCTCTCTCTCCCTCCTACTTTTAGTCTTTATATATATATATATATATATGTGTGTGTGTGTATATATATATATATATAAAAGTCTTTCCCTTCTTTTCCAATCCCCTTGTTCTCCTTCATGGGTTTTGTCATTGTTTTTGTGTGATGGTTGACATTAACTGAGCTTGTGTTGTTGTTGTTCTTTTAGATGACCCGCCTGGTGCTGCCCAGAATGGCTGAGAGGTGAGTTAAATGATAGGCTTCCATGTTTTGCGACATGACTGCAGTCTAATATCAGTGTCGTGAATGAGGGATTGTGGCACAGAGCAGCACGAGGGATCTCAAAATTAAACAAAAACCTTTTTGTTTCTGTAGAATATTATTTGGGAGACTACTGTTTATAAAGATGACTCTTTTATCGAGAAGGGGTACAATAAATCCTCCCCAAGCCCTTTCCATCACTGCATCTCTCTTTCCCTCTCCTCCTTTGTTCGCAATGCTGACAAGCTTTCAATTCACACAAAGTGCTCTTCCCACCCGATTGGCTGCTCTGTTCCCATGTGACTCCTGCTGGCCAATAACAGCTCAGGCACATTTGGTGCCGTGTGAGGCTGGAGCGTCGCTCCACTACATCACTGCAGCAACAGGCTGCCATGGCAACGCACACGGCCACTACCACACTGTTTTAGTGTGTGTATGTGTGTGGGGAACATGACTTTGTGTGTATTTGTCAGTGTGCTGAATGTGTATAGACACAGGGTTCCCACAGGCATGGGAAATCATCAGTGAAAGTTTGTGGATTTAAAGAAAAAATAAGGGCTTAAAAACACGTCTGAAAATAAATTTTGGCACAGCTCTGGGATCAGTGCTTCACATCTTGAGGAAAGCCCTGTGATGTAGATTTGTGTTATTGCAGCAGGATTGAAACTGGTGATTTTTACCAGTCTTTCCTGATTTGACAAAATTGAGAGTGAACAGTGAAGCCTCTGTGATGATCATTTTGACCTGGACTTGTCACTGCTGCAGCTCTGACTGTTGTCTCAGCATTACAGACATAAAGCAAAGTTCTTGTCTCAAATTTGCTTTGTTGTGTTTTTTTCTCAGGTCCAAAGGTGTTATCCTTAACATCTCCTCTGCTAGTGGCATGTACCCTGTCCCTTTGCTCACAGTCTACTCTGCCACAAAGGTATGTGCAACATCTGTCATTTTGTAAACGAGCGAGAATTCTCTCTGACAACGGATTTTCATTTTTAATAATATTACTTAGTATCTGCTTGTTTCTTTGGGGCAGCCCATCTTTTCTCTGGAGGCTGACCAACATTTTTCAGTCTGACATGTTAAATTTGACTCTCTCATCCTTCTCTGTGTGCAGGCCTTTGTGGATTTCTTCTCTCGTGGCCTTCAGGAGGAGTACAGGCGTCAGGGCATCATCATTCAGGTGTGTTTGGGCTTTGTCTGGAATTGTTTCCTGTCTTACACCATATATTTTTGTTGTTGTGTTCTGAGCTGTAAGGACACTGAGGATTATTTTTAGATAATCTATATTGATAAACATCAGCAACAGTAGCAATTGAGGGGAAAATGAAGGAAGAGAGAAAACCAGTGGAAGAGAAGATGTATTAAAGCATTTGTTGTGGACAGATACGAAAAGGATGTGAAATATTTCCCTCTGATGCTTCAAAGAAGTTAAAAAATCCAACTCCTTGCTCTCATCCAATCCTGCCTGAGGGGCAATAGAATAGATACATATTCATGAATGATGCCTCTCATATGCCATTTTTAATCCCTTTATTTTCAGCAGAGGCATTTTTTAAAATATGTTGTTCCACATAAGGCTTGTTTGTTCTGTTTTTAGCACCCTCTGTAGTAGTCCCTCATGCACCACCCTGTGGTTGGAGTGTGTACAACACTTTCACCTCAGCAAACCCTGAGTGTGTTTTCACCTGATAACCCCAGTCACCAGACCAGTTTTCACCAAAGATTTCATATATTTTAATTTTTAAAAAGCATCTTTCAGTGCCAGTGGTCAGTCTCACAAGAGGACACATTTGATCTCATTTAAATGCTCCTCATACACCTTTATGTTTGTGCTGCTTTGTCATTTAAGTCAAGTCCAGATTTTATACTAACCTGAGGAACAGGGAATTTCTGTGATTAGGCCAGGAATTCTTTTTAAGATACTCTTGTTGTTTAATCTTATTTTACATGTTTTTTTTATTCATTTGTTTTCTGCAGAGTGTGCTGCCTTTCTTTGTGGCCACTAAGATGACTCGTATCAGAAAGCCCACCCTGGACAAGCCCACCCCAGAGCGCTATGTGGCCGCTGAGCTCACGACTGTGGGTCTGCAGAGCCAGACCAATGGCTACTTCCCCCATGCTGTCATGGTAAGAATTGGAAATCTCAACATACTGAGATATAAATACATCAAGTAAACTTAGATGTTAGTTATGGGGTTCCAGATTTAACACTGAAATATTTGACTGAAAGCTGAAGTTTAAAATCATTATAAACCCTTACATCTTTGTTTTGTTTGTTTCCTCACAGGGTTGGGTGACCACCAAGCTGGTCCCGAGCAGCATTGTTATCTTCCTGGGAGCCAGGATGAACCGTCTGCAGCGTACCGGATACTTGCAGAGGAGGAAGCTGCGGGAGCAGAGGAATGGAGCGAGTCTGAAGAGCGAATAGGAAGACTGCTGGCGATTCTACAGGCAGCTGCTCTGTTCTGACGTAGTGCAGCGTTTAGGGAGGAGAGATAGTGTTTTGTGTGCGAGTGATTGATTTTCCAGGGTTGCCTGAGATTTCACCTTTGTGCCTTCGGTAAATATTGCAAGCTTATTTGTCTGGAGAGAAATAACCAAAGAAGGCAGGAGCTAAAACGATAATAAAATGCTGCTCTTGGGAAAGGACATTAATATTTTTTGTCACTGACACTGATGGTGGAATTTATACAACCAAAAAAATAGTGAGTTGTTAACCCTGCTGTTGTAAGCAGTGGAAATGGTGGTGGGCATCTTTTTTTTATATATATATATGTGTAATTATTTATTTTATATTTGTACAAACACATGAGCCAAACTCAGACCTTTTAAGACTAGCTTTCAACCTAGTCCTGTTTACAAACCATTGAGCCATTTAAAGATGGCAACCTCTGCTTTCTATCATGTCAGTTTACGTGCGTCACTAAGCTGTTATCGTCCACTGGCTCATTCCTTTTTTCCTAAGATGTTGAGAGTTTACACTATATTTAAACTGATACTTTGTGGTGGGTTGCTGTTGCACCAACGTATCGCTTGTTCTAAACCAAAGTTTTCATAGTTATCATTCACTGTTGCTTTAAGCACAAGTGCCTTTCTGCTGATATCAATGCTGGAAACTGTCAGATTCAATGAGCAGGTATTAAGAAGTTAAGATGAACTGTAAATAGATGGAATTCAACTGGTGCTGTTTCTATGTGAATCAAAATGTAAACCCAAAAGCCAAAGGAAACATTTACATTCAAACTAGTTCACACACTACTAAACATCTGCTGTAAAAACAGGGGAATTGCACATCTTTACAGTTGGTGTTGGAAATGGTTGAATACCCTATATGACTTGGTCTGACCTATGCTTAACTCAATGGCCTTGTGAATGTTTCCTTTGTAAAGAGTCTTTTAATGTGTTTAGAAATAAATTAAAAAAAGAATTTCTACATGTAAAATGCACGGTTTACATTTACCATGCTGATGGCAAATTATGTTTTCTACTATTTGTTAATAAAAGCTCTGGCATATACCAAAGTGTTTTGTCTTGCATATGTTTCAATGCACCCAAAATATATTATAAAAGTTTACTGCTCTGCAACCCTTGTGATAATACACTGTTGTCTTTATTGATGCATCAACATGGAAGCAGCTAAATGCAACATATAGGTCTTACTCTAAATACATGCTGTTGGATAGTTTAGTCTGAAAAAGCATCATATTTCATAAACTGATCCCATGCCATTAACAACAGTTGTCAAAGTATCATAAAATACAATATATCACCCTAAAATGTTGAGTTGTAAAAGGATAAAGTAGCTTAAAATGAAAATGGTCATGTAAAGCCCACGTATCTCAAAGCTGAACTTTAACAATTACTATCAAATAATAAATGTACAACAATGACGCGGAACTATAGTTTTGGATTTTAGTTCCGGGTAGGATTTATTTTGGTGAAACACACCTTCCATGGCTGTCAAACAGCAGGCGTCCCAGATTAGCTCTAACGCGTCTTCTCTATGAAAGCTGTGTTTGTTGTGTTTTAGCAGCCGTTTCGGTAAGTGATTTAAAGATTTGGATCAACATTAGTCAGCTGAACATTTGCTTTAGATTCTGAGCTTTTAAAAAAGTGTTTATAAAACTAACTTTGAGTGGGTTTAGCTAAGTTAGCATAGGAACGAAGTAGCATTTTAACCAAGGTTTTTCAGTCAGGTTTCACCAGCTGAAATAGGTACTCTGTGACTGACAGTTTCAGAAATTCTCCGAGTAAGTCAGTGAAGAATGTGTATATATTTATAATTATTTAAGAAGGGAGAATTCACATTAATTAAAACGAGTACTTGGGTCCGTCATGTAAATGTGTCTGATTTAGCCAAACAGCAAAGTCTTCATCTGCAGTCCCTGGCAGGTTGATAGCATATTAAAAAAACATTCAAAGAAAGGGTGTGGCATTGAAACGCCGCTGTCAGTACCTCAATGGTTAATATTTCATCACAGAATAAAAAAACAAAACAAAAAAACAACACTTGTGAGAACAGTCACAAAGGTAAACATAAAGAGATAAAGGTACTAAAGGCACATTGCACACAAAAAATAAACAAGTACTAGTCTTACATTCGCTCTGGAAGCCCTTTGCTTTTACAAATATTAAGTGTGTCTGTGTTTCTTAGGAGAAATCTATCAAACAATTGACAACAGATCAGCTGTATTTCTGTTGGCATGTGGAGAAGTTGTTTCCATGTTAATGAAAATCTGCTCTGTGTTTCTCACCCAGCAGATGTAATGTGATGTCGGACAAGCGTCAGCGTGCCAGAGTCCAGGGCTCCTGGGCCAAACAACTGCCGAAACACACAGGGCCAACAGGTAATCTAAGGCTCAGTGTGCACTGTTTTATTAGTAGTATGTGACTCCTCACTGAATTTGATCATTATTTGTATATTAATTATTTATAGCTATGATGCTGCTATAGAAGTTTTGTTAGTGTCTGGAAACACGTAAACATATAAAACACATTTTACTAAGTCCCATTAACCTGCCTCATATATATCTTTATTCATGTTATTCAAACAGGTGCAGTTCCAAACAACTGTCAACCCAAAAATGCCAACTCCGCTCCTGGTTCTTGGGGATGTGGGCCACAGAAGACACCTAAAACATTTGAGTTTCATCAACCTGCTAAGGTAAACAGTTAACAGGTGAAAAAAAGGAGTAACCACCTGATTTGGGGAAAATAAGTCTTTCAGAACTTATTGAAATGCATTTAAATGAAATACTCATTCCTTCTGTTTTCTGTCTTTTCTTCATTACAGCCAGTTCGAGATGTTCCACCAGAGAAGGTGATAGAGTAAGTTGCACATTTCTGTCTTTGCTGGATGGATGTTTTTAAATTAGTTTCTGTTGTTTTATGTGGTTTATCTTGTCTTGTCTACTGTGCACAGAATGAGTAATCTAGCATTTTTCTCTTGGCAGACAGGCAGGTGGTCATGAGATCAGCCATGGACCATCAGGAGTGTCCAGGTGAGTACAGTCTAAAAGAGAGGGCATCTCACTCAGAGGGAAGTGTAGCCGAAAAAAAAAAAAAACAAGTAGAAAAGAGGAGAATGAGTAATAATGAGATGGTACCAAGCGAGCAGATTTATAGCTGATGACAAATCTGTGATAGAGTTTTAAAACCACTAGATGGCAGTAATCCCACAAGTAGTACCTTATGCAGCTCCTGCTGAATACCATGTCCTCTACCCCACTTAGGATATGAGCCTTGTTTTTAATATATTGAAAATGTAGTAATATGTGCTGTGCATACGTCAAACTGGTCTTTAAAATAACAACCAGAATTTCACTCTACTTTATAGGCATTTAGATCAGAGTTTTATCATGAATATAATACAGAGTTTGAGCCATAGGAATCTTACAGTCAATTTGTGTGTGATTCTGTGACTGTGACCCTAAATTTATCATGTATGAGAGAAGTGCTATGGAACAAAGTCAAATAAGAGAAAAAAATGAACTGAAAAAGTTTGATATTTCAGTTTGAATCTGTGGAGGTCGCTGTCTGTGCCAAACTGCCCTTTAACAAGGGACATAATCCTCATTTCTTGAAAATAGCTGCATTGTTCTTTTGTTAGTTTTTCCAGTAGTGAATTCACCTTTCTGTTCTACTCTACATGAGAGTCTTACTCGCAAAGCTACTAGCCTTAGGTCATGTGCAACATTTAAGCACCAAGGGACTCTAACACCAGCCATCTGCTAAGTTCTGGTAAATTTCAGTTTGGATTGTTATTTTGCCAGTGAATTTTATTCCTTTTTATTAGAGAGTCGATAGTATAGATGACAGGAAAAGGTCCATATCCAGACTTGAACCAGGGATTAAAGATTGGCGCCCTAAACCCTTAGGCCATAAGGCTGCCCCACTTTGAACTGTCCTGTACAAACAATAAATATATGAGCTACATACTGTGCACTTCCATATTACTTTTATGAGTGCTTAGTCTGTGTCTGTGTGTTTTGTCTTCCATCTGTCCAGACTGCGGCTGCTGCCTGGGTTTCTTCCCCCAGAGGAGGCTGACTGGATGTTCAGTAAGCTGTTAGCAGAACTTCCCTGGTCCCAGAAGACCAACTACAGACAGGGTACGTACCAGAGGCTTAAGAATGAAGAAGCAGTATGGAAGGGGTGAGATGTGAACCTGTGATGTAAGGTGAAAGGTGAAAAGGGGTTCCCCACTGCAGCTGTTTTGCTGCTGGGTTTCTGTCTCTTCCAGCTTTGATTATAATGCAGTGGTGGACTTTTTTTTCTCCTCATGTTTAAGTTATTTTACTGTACATATAAAAATGAGAATTACTCAGAGAGTGCACACCTCTGCTAATCTTAACCAAAAACTGAAACTGCTGCCACTCTCTCTGCACGTGTACGAGTTGTGCCAAGGCTTAGTTTTGCAAAACAGTTGGCATTTTCCTTTAAAAGGAAAGAATAGCTCACACAGTGTACCCCAGACAGACTTTATACAGCAAGTCTGTTGAGATGCAGCCTCACTGACACAGAATCAGCCTTTCTCTCAGCTGGCTCTCATCCACCCCTCGTCCATCTTGTGTATTATACTGTGATAGCTCCATAGTACACAAACAGCATGATGAAGACATGATGATTTCTAAACACTGACCATAGAGACAACTTGTGTAATCCTCTATCCATCACTCCTCAGACTTTGTCAACAAAATCCATGTGACGCTTGGGTTAAAGAGGAAGCAGTGGAAAACAGATGTTACCCCTTCACCAGTCACTTCTCCTGTCATTTATCCTGACTTGTTTTAGAACTCGCCTGACTCAGTTTTTCCGACCATTGCTCAGGACCCTATTCTGGACCCTGTGAATGGGTTATGGTTTTGTTAATCTTTCTCCCCTGATAGCATCTTTTTATGGAAAAAGTAAAGCATTTGAGAGTTGATAAATGATCACACATATTTATAAATATTAGTTCCAGAGGCCCTGAATAATTCAGTGCCATAAAAAGTGATGGCTGCTCAAGTGGTTTGTTTTGGTTCCACCATGTTCTCGTACCAGAGGGCCAGCCAAATACACTAATGACAGATAATTGGTTCTTGGAAAGATCTGGTTGCTCCCAGAGAAAGAGAGCTACACCAAGACCCACAGAGGAGGACAGACAGAGAGAAATTAGATTTAGATGTTTACCTTATCTTCTGCTAGAAATAGATTTTTAGTGAAAAAGCCAATAATGATTTTACATGTGTATTAACACAGGAAAGGAATACTTTATGAAAAAAAACGGCGCCAGCTCTCTGCCTTACTTCTAGTTACACTCAGCAGAAAAGAGGTAGCTGCGAAAACAGACTCAATCCATCCTCTTTTGAAGTTGAAATTGCCTTGACCCAGTTACTAACACAATGTAGAGATGGATCTGTGCGCTTTTATTCCACCATGAAAATTCTCCACAGCCACTGCTCTTTGTAAAGGAAAAAAACAGTGCGTTTGAAGCCTGGAGGGGTTGAGTGTATGCTACTTGAGGAAAATGATTTTAGGTGGAGTATCACTTTAAAAGGCTGCAACATGCAGAACCACTTTATTGGTCTGTTTAGTCAATCATCAAATCACCACCATATTAATTTGGAGCCATCAATACTGAGGCTGGATATCAAGCCTCCATAAATTTTGAATACTAACTGAAATGCACCTGTAACACTGAGTATTGAAAAGTGTCAAAGTATAGAAAATAGTTGATGGATGCTTGATCAGTTTTGTTTACTTGATATATTTTCTAATCTAAATCACACTTTGTAAACGTTTGACTTTATTTTACTTGGGCAAAGTTATTTATTTAACACTGATGCACTGAATAGAAAGAAAAGAGAGATTTAAAGATTAAAGAGAGATAGATTTAAATGGGATTCATGAGAAGTTTGCTTTTAATTTTGTGAACCTGAAGCTGTTAGAGAAAAGAGGCTACAAAATGTTTTCAGCACAGTCTCATTTAAAGGTTTTTGTGTAAATGTAAGTGTGTGTCTGGTTGTGTTTTGGTCCAGGTGAGGCATACGAGGAGCCCAGACTCACCTGCTGGTATGGAGAGTTGCCCTATACGTACGCCCGCTCCACCATGGCTGCCAACTCACAGGTTAGATGGACTCAGTATAACTGCAACAAGACTCAAAGGAAAATGTGTTTACACAGCAGCCTCCACACATTGATTTTACACAAGTGTCCGTTTCTTTGTTCCTTATTTTCTTTACACTTTTTCTCGTAGTGGCATCCGTTGCTGTTAACCCTTCGTGAGGCAGTGGAGCAGGCGACCGGATGCAAATTCAACTCCCTGCTGTGTAACCTGTATCGGGACGGCCATGACAGCATCAGCTGGCACAGTGACGATGAGGCGTCTTTGGGTGACAAACCCACCATCGCTTCCCTCAGTCTGGGGGACACCAGAGTCTTCAGCCTCCGAAAGCAGCCTCCACCGGTGAGATGATGGTAGAGCACGGAAATCGTTTTTTCCTGCATGTCCATTTGTTGTTAACGAATAGGTGCAGCATAACAAATTTGCTGTTTAAATACTATATTATGCCTTTGAACTCTTAAAGTCTTGGTATAACATTTTTATACTATGTGTACACTCTACAGTCACAGAACATGTGCATTGTTAATTTTGAAAAAGTCTAGTTTCATCATCTTAAATCCAGCTCCCAGTGTTCATTAAAGTGGTCTCATAAAGTATTTGATTTGGCCTTCTAAAACCTGCAGACACTGTGTTTGACCTTTTGCTGCTTTTCTTGAGTTAGTTTGGTTGTAGTATTTGGCTCGCAGTCAGGGAAGCTCTTTCTTGTTTCCACCGCACACTACTTAATAAAGCAGAGCTGCTGTGCAAATCTTAATAAAAAGTGGAGGGTGAGCGCAGAAAAGCAGCCAAGGTGATGTAGGGAAAACTGGACACAGAGAAAAGTGTGTTTAGACTCAGCAGAGTATTTAGAGGCCTGTGTTTAATAGTTGTCTGTTATTCTAAGTGTTAAAGTACACACTTCTTAGGAGGCAGGCGTCATTAGTCACGATGAGTTGTACCGTCATTACGATTTACAGGTAACAGAATGTGCCTTCAACATGTCGTGTAACACTACATTGTGCTAAGTGTGTGTGTGTGAGACAATTACACATTGTGCTTTTCCATTTGTGTGTTTATGTGTTAGGAGGAGAACGGTGACTACACTTACGTGGAGCGGATTCGGGTTCCTCTGAGTCACGGGACACTTCTGCTAATGGAAGGAGCCACGCAGGACGATTGGCAGGTAGGCTCCACCAATCAAAGTGCAAGGGTCACATGCAGGGAAAATGGCCATTCATGAAAACATCAGCCACTGGACACAAGGATGGATAAAATACTAAATACGGTTATAAAGATGCTGCATTTTTTCTTTTTTCTTTTGGAAACGTACAGTATTTGTTGCGATGTTTTGGTTGCTGTGGTCACACCTTACTTACCAGACTTGTCAAACAAACAGCGTGAGCAATGCTGTATGACTTGTTTCTTGTGTTTTATGTTATTGTTAACACTTGCACAAACTTCTTAGGGCTTATTCTGTTTATACGAAACAAACTTGCATCCTGTGCATCACATGATTTATCTACCTCACACCACATGTATAGGCACTCACGTAAAGGCTGTAGTCAGCTGCATTGTTATAGGTTGAATCACAGCTGTATTCTATCAACAAACAATACAGAGTAGTACAATTAAAATATTAAATTCATGTATTAATACTTCAAGGTTCTTGTGGCTTGTCTCTTATTATTAACCCTGTAACACAATATCCATTTGTAATACTTTCTTTCGTTGGGACTCTTACCAGAGTAGACTTTGCTCCAAGCTGTCCTTAACTAACCTTGACACAAACAGTTACCTCATTTAACCCTGGACATTTACAGTAAATAGTCATGCACCAAAAACCTCATTTGCCTCAGCCAGGTGAGGTCAGGTGAAGACTGACCTCACCTGGCCCTGCCTCTGTGTGTGTGTTTGTGTGTGCATTTATGAGTGTGTGGCTGTA
The DNA here is from genome assembly GCA_033238685.1 of Lates japonicus. Taxonomy (NCBI): domain Eukaryota; kingdom Metazoa; phylum Chordata; class Actinopteri; family Centropomidae; genus Lates; species Lates japonicus. Next base: position 375,785 of record BRZM01000047.1, on the reverse strand, counting down.
CAAGTGGTTCTGGCCGAAACACACGTGAGAGAATAGACCTGTGTTCAAGGCACTCAGGTTCCTCCCCTGACTGATGGGTAGTGAGTATGGATGAAGTGGCCTGGAGAGAAGAGCAGAGCTTCAGCATAATGAGAGTCATTTGTTTTACAATCAGGGACAGCGACTGGGTTTATATGAGTGCATGAAACAGGATGGAAAGTCTGTGTGTGTGTGATAGAGAGTGTGAGTACGTAGCCTGTTTCTGTTAAAAAGAACTGGGTCACACTCAACAGTGAGAATATGTTATATTACAACAGATTGAATTTAATGATGACTAAATGATTTCAGCCTTTGAAAGAATAGATTAACACTTCACTTCTGTCTGAAATAGGTCATACAATTTAGTTTTACCATTTTTAGCTTTGTTTGAACAATAAAAAAAAGAAACATGGATACAAACAGCTGTGCAGGAGAGGACAGAAACATCAATTTAAGTATGTAATATAGACAACTGTAGGGTGAAGGGAGGATGGTGAGAAAAGTTTAAAAAGTGGGAACAGAACACGTCAGACACTTTGGTGTAGATAAAATCAGTGATATAGCAGAATGTGGATTAGAGCAGTTATTCATAACCAAACTCCTCCTCCTAGAAAATTGAAAATTGTCATTGGGAGGAGTTCACAAATCATTTGCACATCAGGTGCCGCATGAATGAATATAAGCACTCATCAGCATTTGGGAGAAAAAGAGGAGGTTTGCTTTGTAAAGATATTAATGAATAATGTGGCAATTACATTTTCAACATAAGCACTAAGCTATATGTACTAAAGTCAACTGAAGGGATATATTTTACTGACCTGCCTTATATTTTATTTCATAATTTTGAAGGTCCCGTACCGTAGAATCTGAGATTTCCTTTTCTTTTTTGATTATAAAGCAGGTCTAGGTGATATATACTTACTGTGAGAGTATCAAAATGCTCAATAAGATAAGATAAGATAATCTTTATTAGTCCCACAGTGAGGAAATTTACATTGTTACAGCAGCAGCAGGGATTGTAAAAAATAGAAAATGGCATAAATACGAGTAAAATTATATATTATATATATATTATATATAAAATATTATAAAGATATAAACAAAAGAACAATATACACAGGACTATATACATAGAAATAGATTGAACTGAATACAGATATTAAACAGTTTGAAATAATATTGCACAGAATGAGCTGTTTCGTCAGTGGATTTAAGTGCAGAGAAATGCACACAGCTTGGATTCAGAAACTGTTCCTTTAAACGAGCCATCAGGACTTTGTTTTACCTACAGCTGTCCCCCCAGCATAGTCCATCCCAGACCCCCTGTCCAACACAGGGGACACAAGACAGAAAAATGTTGAAATGCTGCACAATTGTTGGATGTCAGGAAGTCAATATTTGACTGCACAGGATAGTCCCAAGGATAGTACTTTTAAAGACCAGTGAATAAAAGTTATTTTACTAAGCTACAGTAGGCTACAACCTGTTACAGACACCTGTGTCAGCCAATCAGAAGAGAGGCTCAGAGACCGATGCAAAATGCTCTCAAAATGTGCTGTGAGAAGCATGAGAGAGGAGATGTAAAACTATACAGAGATAGTTCTTAGTTCTTAAAACCACAAATATATCCTCTTATGGATATCAAAACCTCAAATAAAACACCTGAAAAGAGAAGTAAAATATGGGGCTTGATAAGTAATTGGTCCCACAAAAGATCTGTGAAGGTGGCAAATGTGGATGCTGAAGCAGTACAGATGCTGCCATGTGATCTCTTTTCCAGAGCCAGGAAAGTAGAATTATATTTATATACTACACTAGCACTCTTGTGTTTAAGACATCTGGCTGGTCACACTAAAAAGTGAAAATTAAAAGGAGGGGGTGTAAAGAGAGTGAGGATTACAGAGGTTTAAGTTTACATGGGAAAAAAAGGAGAAGGTCACAGGTGTTTTATGGCGACACCTCCCTGAGTATCTTAACAAAGGTTTCATCTGTCCTTTAAAGATCTTGCCAGAGAAAGAAGATCACACCACCATCAATTCTCTCTCTGTCACTGCAGTCAAAGTCTGCCTAACAACCCCCCACCCCCACCGCTCAGGCAGAGAGGTTTGGAAGAGAGAGCTAAATATTTAACTAAACCTGTCAATCCTGCTAAAGTACTTCATTTGTTTAAAAAAGGATACAGGGTTATTTCTGCTTGTTCCAGACTCTTTCTTTTCACACCGTCATTGATAAGCAAACCTTTCACCTCCTTCTGAGATGAAGGTGAAGGAGGAGTGTGCTCACATGCACACATGGAAAAACAAGGCAGTTCTGCTCGTGTGCTGAAGGTCCAGGCATAAATGAGTTGAGCTGAAATTGTTTTTTGATATTCTAAAAAATATTCTTAGCACTGTTTTTGCAAAGGGGGACACGTTTGACTTTTACCCCATTTGTCAAATGGTCAGAAAATGGTGTTTGTTGTGTGCTGTCACATTTTCTGGCTGACCTTTGAAGGGAATGCAGAGGTCAGCTGCAAAACAAAAATACAGTTGTGTTTTGGAAACTCCTGACAAAACTGATCTTTCCTTTAGGTCTCATGTTTTTTCTTTTCTAATCTCAGTTGCATGCCTGTATCAGTCAAACAGCTAAGCCACTGGGACTATTAAATAAAATAATCCTTTTGCTACATAGATTAGAATATATGTATGTATGTATGTATGTATAATATAATATATGTATATGTATGTATATAAAATCTATATGTAACATTTCTACGCTTCTTCATCAGAAATGTTGATTTGTTAATTTATTGATTACATTCTGCACCTACCCCAGTTAACCTTATCTTTTTGGTAAGGAAAAGTAATGACCAGATTATCTGCCAATTAATATTTCAATTAATCATTTTGCATGTAAAATGTCAAAAAACATGTCGGTCCAAAATCTCCCATAGGTGTTCAACTGGTTTGTAGCATATGAGTCACATCATTTACATCAGCATCAAACCATTCAGTGACACCTTGTGTCTTACGGATGCAAAGGCTGCATATAAATATTTGAAAATTATTTGAAAAATGGATTTGATAGAATAAAAATTGACTATATCTGTCTCTTTGTCTCCACCAGCATCAAGTAGCCAAAGAGTACCATGACAGAGGCCCACGCATCAACTTGACCTTCAGAACTATCCATCCAGAGCCGGAGGGCCACAGGCCGGGGACCAAGCTTCGCTTCACTGCCAAACAACAGTAAACTCCCCTCAGTCAGGTACTTAAGCCTCAGGAAACACTGTGTCCAGACGGTGGTTAGGCGTTTCAAACACTGATCCAGTCAGTTCTAGATCTGATGGCTGTCGCTGGAGTGTGAGCCATGCTGAGGCTAATAAACGATGGAGATATTTTGCCAAACATGGCAAACGTCATTGTCCTTCTCAGTTAGCTTGCAAGCAGTTTCAGCTGTTTGAACCAAGAATTGTAAACACATCACTTAGATACCGACCGCAGTATGAATTACAGCTTCCTCCAGCTTAAACAGGGAGATTTGCAGCTCTGCCTGAATTCACCTGTTGCATAAGCGAAGCATAATAACACCTCAGTCGTGACCAGTGGTGATTATCAGACATCAGTGTTTTCAGAGAAGCTGAGCAGAAGAATGGGTGATAATAAGGGTGTTTAGGCTTGACAAAATGTCATCTCTGAATATTACTCTTACTTTATGTAGCCATTCAGCACAGACAGTTGTTTCATTTCAGACAATAATTTGATTATGTTTTGGGTTTTTGTGTGGGTGTAACTCAGCAACCAGCACTGAGGTGCCACTGAGCATGGCACTTAATGCCACACTACTTTTGTTGCTTGCAGTAAAAGTCTGGTTTGTATTAGGGCTCCCAGATGGCAACGATGTGGTATAAACAGAATGCATGTCTGTATCTTTACATTTGCCATGGTGAGACACTCATATTTAAGTTTTTTATTTTGTTTTGTTTTTTTGTTTTTTTGGTCAAACTACAATAGACAGAGTCCTGAGTCCTCACTGTACAACAGGCCACTGTTGATATGACTGTGAAAAGCCTTAAAAATGTAAACAATTTCCTGTCTTGTTTATCTTGGGCAGATTTTTGGAAAGAGCATAGTTGTTATGAAAAGAGAAAGAACAAGTAAAGTGGCCACTCAAGCCAATTACAGCTCCATCTGGACTAGGATTAGTTAATGAACAAGATTTGACCAGTCCCTCAAAGAAGTAGCTCAAGTTTTTAATAAACAGGAAACTTGTTGGTGACACTTAGAGGAGCTATTAGCAAAATCAGCAACCCAGTGAGCATGTACTGTGTAGTGAAGACTTTGATTTTCCAGTAGATTTAAGGTACTAAATCCACACATGCCTCAGTCGGGAAAATGTGCAGACATGACACAGTTGTAACAGGCGGGACAACAGTACTCATGTAACTGGCATATTAGCAGAGAAAGTTTTTGTGAAGTACATGTCTCAAAGGGGGATGCAGACTTCTTTAACAGCCCACATGATGGGATGTTCTGTTTATTTGTAACACTAAAGAGATGCATGAGTTCTTGGTTGCTGTTGTGAAATAAAAAAAAAAGTTTATGTGGAAATATTGTGTCATATGTTCCAAAAAACTGATTTTTGTCCATTAAACATAACATACAAATGTTAATTATCAGCAGCACTGCACTTCATCAAAATTTTATTTAGGACAGGTTCAGTTCAAATAGAATACCAGGTTGTGACAGGAGCCCTGAGAGCTGAGAGATTATGTAATTGTTGTTGTAATTATACCCAAAAGATGTGATAAGATTATTTTATGGACAACAGTTGGTCACCACCTCAGTCTAACTGATCATGTGCTGACCGAACTAAAGGCAAAGCATTCCAGAATTAGCAAGAATTGAAGACGGCTGCAAAACAGATGACCCACAGCATCACCAGGGAAGATACAGTGTCTCTGCTGATGCAAAGGTTTTGCAGCATAATGTCTTTACTGACTTTACTTGTCTTAATTTGTACAGTTCACTAAAAACCAACAGCTTCTATCCCAAGTCATTTATCTAGTGTGGATGGAAACACCCTCAAATGTGTCACTCTCCTAATAGTTTCTGGTGTTCGTGCTGTCTATGCAGATGATATTTAGCAAATAATTTCACTGGCAATTTTGGGAATATTTGATATACTAACATAATGACAGCTCTCTCGCTCTCTCTCTTCTCTCTGTCTCTTAGAAGACTCTTGCATGATGCTATTAAACAGTGTGATAAACTTATCCTGCTGCAGTTTTTCAGTGACAAGTCTCAGTAGACACAGCTGAAATATACAGACTCAATGTGTATAAGCTTCTTTTTTCACCAGAATCCCTGTAATGTGATTTTGTTGTTTGCACTGAGCTTCACTTTTTAGTATAATTAACGATTTTGCCAGAGAAACTGGGATCATAGATTTAAACAAGTGTCAAGACACTCCTCTAGATGATTCCTGGTGATATTTAATATGTTAGTATTTTTAGACAGTAGGTCACTGGCCATGTAACATCAACTTGCTGGTGCAAGTCCAATCATACCAATCACCCTCTATGTAGTTTATTAATAGTTGTTTGTGTGGTATTGATTGCTCCAATCTGAAGATTCATCACAGCAAAACAATCCCTTGGTAAATACATAGATAGACCCGACTCAACTGTTTGTTGCCAACTGGAAGATTGTTTAGATATTGAAGCTTCGTGTAACAGTTTCATGGCGCTGTTCCTCAGATGAGATGGCCAGATGAACAAAATGTTCTGCAGTTGCAGTAAAGGCTGTGTACATGGGAGCTCAAACAGTCAAGAGTGGTGTGAAAAGCTTTATGACAACCACGGAGGGCAGATAAAATCAAATGGATCAAGGACTCAAGATTAATTCGTGATGATATAATCATCTAGCCACCCATGGAGTAGAGTATCAACCCCCTGATGAAGCGTCTTCGATGACCAGAAAATAACTGCAGTTCAGTGCACAGATTGATTCTGATGTACCATAGCTGTCTTAATATAAGACAATATTTAAGGGTTGGCTTATTCTGGGGCCAGTATGGTAATTTTCACTTCTCAACCTGCACTCTGAACACAATAAACTTTCAAACCCTCAAAACTCAAAACTTCAAAACTTGAAAAATTTTACGCTTTAAATGTTTTGATATGTATATGCAAGTTCCCTCATACATACTGTACTGAAATGACCTGAAACCAGTTGCCACCTGGGAGACTGCTTTCATTATTTCATCCTTTTAAAGAACAAGCTGTCACCCTATTTTAGTTTAAGTAAGGTCCCTTTGCAAATTATTAGTGTTATTATTAGTAGTAGTAACTCTGTAGTGAGTGAATGAGTGGTAGGTAGAGGGGACGTATATTTGGCTCAGCCACTATATACTGATTGACAATGTGACCAGTAGAAGTAGCAGAATTACTTTATTTTCTCTTGAAAAAGGCCAATAATTGCTGTTGCAGTGATGACTATAAACTGGGACCAGAATAAGTTGAGTAGTTTATTAAGGTGACAGCTCATACAGTATGATTTACTAACCAAAAGTTAAGTGGATTTAGTTTTGAATTTAGCCTCCAAGGTGTTCTGTTCAGTCTAAACACCACTTGACACTGACAAGACACTGTAAACTCTCTGCAGCTTTTGCTTAACTCAATTTTCCATGTGCCTCTCCATTAGTGCAGCAGTCTCTGTAACCATGACAACTTCTTTTACTGTCCCATCTGGCTCTTACCATATTTACTCCTGGTCCACTGATGTTTTTAAGTCTTACATGAAAGCAATAATCTTTTCACAAACTCCCAACTGGCAGCTGCCTGACAATAAGAATCATAAAGCCGTTGTTTTCTTTGCCCCCACACTCACAGCACTGGTAACACATGACAGAACAGTCAGGATGCAGGATGTATTTTTGTGCATATATAAGGGGATTTGTGGACTCATACTGTGTAACAGGTTCAGCAGACACTTTCCCTGTGCAAGACCCTCTATGTGTATGTGTGTGAGGGGAGTGAGTTAATGAGGAAGACCCACAGTGAGTGCAGCAGGTTGTGTAATAGGTCCTAGGCCTTTTGTTGGTGCAGTGCAGGTGAGAAATGCACCACGCTGTGCCCAGCTTTTACTGGCTCCTTGATGTTGGGCCTCCAGAGGCACAGATTGGGACAATTTGTACCAGACAAGAACATCACATCACTGAACGTGAAACAGGTCCAGGCTGAACATGTGATTTAGTTTTGGGACAGAGCCTCGTGTTCAAGACAATGGGACCGGTGTGTTTGTGTTTTGGAAATGCCCTGGAGCCAATCTTGAAGCTGCTCACTGACTACAGGTTGTGTGTAGTCAGAACAGGGAGAAAAGGACTACAGGTCCTTAAAATGTGTAAAATATAATGTCCTACCATACACCTGCAGCCTCCTTTGTTCCTAAATGCTCAGTAATTTAATGCAGTTTTCACTGAACTTACAGCTGAGTACATATGAGAGCCAAAATTGTGAGCTATTCTTCAAGGATTACTCCAGGATTTTTGGCCTTACTTTCACATGTATGTAACTGTAAAGGTTTGATGGGGACAAAAATCCTTGCAATCAGTGCACTATACCTGATGCAAAAGTGAAGCAGCACATTTAAAAATCCTGCAGTTATCCCTTAAGTTTACATGTTTCATTTTAAGTTGGAATTACAGTTTGTAGAGTGCCTCAATGAAGAATTCCCACATGAACTCAGTCTGACTGAAATTACAGAGAAAATATGATTTAATTATAATGTCTCTGGCCAACTTAATTCCCACTACATATTCAGAATTAGACATTGTCTTCCTGTATCTGCAGCGCCTTCCCATCTCTGTCTTGTTATTGTTGACATTTTACAGTCTGCCCAGAAAGGAAGTTGGCATGTGACACCATAGCTCACTAACAAGCTGCCCATCATTCCTGTGTTAGCCGCTGTTTGCTTATTCCAGATCCAGACACCTGTTGTGCAGAGCTGGAAACATTTGCGCTTTACGGGAGCTGCATCAGGTTTGCCATAACCCTTTAGTTCCTTCTCAGCCCTTGAGACAATTAAAGGGGTCACACCCTACTACTAGGAGACCAGCAGTGTTCTGTCCGCCATTTCCATACCAGCTCCAGTAATCTCACATTGTAGCAGACAATGAAACATAAATCGCTGGACCACGCTTGATTACAGTCATAATGCACAGTATTATAAATGATCCACAAGCATATTGAATTAAATCCAGGGAATAACTATGTCTATTATGTAGATAATAGTTAAGAAATGTTATAAATTAAATTTGCATAATCAGTCTTAGGTAATGGCCAGCTGTTTGGAGCATGTGGAGCCTATTTTTATATGGCACAATGTGTCAGAATACAGAATAATCAGCCTCTGAACTGTTGTTCGTAATTGTGTGAAGAAAGCTCTATATGATCACAGTAGGGTGATGTAATGTTGGTCTGTCAGTCGGTCCACCCTTTTATTAAATATTTCAAAAAGTATTGGGTGAATTGCTGTGACATTTGTAAAAAGCACAGTCAGGATCCCCAGAAGAACAATTCAGTTGATTTTGTGATCTCCTGACCTTCCTCTAGTACCACCATGAGGTTGACATTTTGTTTTTAGTGAAATGTCTCGACAACTATCGGATGATTCCGCCAAATTTAGCTCCCAAGATTCATGCCTCTTAGGATGTTTTATAATCATTTCTTCAGCATTTTTCACCTTCACTAGTCACAATTTGTATAGTTTATGACAAAATACCCAGAAACTACCACATTCCCATCACTCAGGTCTTTGCTTTAGTTTTAATTATGATGAGGCCAGCAGTCCTGCCATTAGCTGTTGAGATTGTTACCTGAGCACATTAGACGCTGGTTCTTTAGCTCGAAGCACCACTGCATAAGCACAGCCTCACAGAGTCGTAGCATAGCCAGACAGAATATGATAGTTTACCTTGCATGCATTTCTTCTGTATGCATGATCTTTGAAGACAGAAGTAAACATGCTGGTTGCAATTTTCACATCATCACAGGAGCTTTATTTTCATTTAACATTTTCTTTGTTAAGTGGCTACTGGAAATGTAATGAAAATACTGTAGGAAGAGTTAGAGATGATGCTTCTTCAGAGTAACAACCTAGATTTGAAGCCTCATGATCACAATCACTGAAGACATGGCAACAACGCATTCTCTGTAATAAGACAAACAGGAAAAGTTGTCCATCAGTCCATTGCACAAGAAGTTAGTCTTGGAGCAGACTTTTGTGTTTTGTATCAAAAGCTGCAGGTGCTTTCAACAGCAATAAATCCTTTGCTGTATAGTGCAGCTAACTCATGTCTTCTTGGTAGGCTAAATCCTAAGATAAACAAGCTTGTTGCTGCAACAGAGTGCACCATTTAGAGGAGAAACAGTCCATTCACTTGTGTGTTCAGGCAGGATGTTTACAGTCAGTAACATCTCAGCACTGAAGACCAACACATGCCAGGGAAACCAGCGACCTGCATCATTTAGTTGTAATGGTTAAGGTTAGCTAAGGGGCACGTAATGCATTATGTCAGTGACAGGGCCCCACAAAGATAGGGGTGCAAGTGGTGTTTGTGTGTGCCTTTAATATAACCTATACAGTCTGAAGTCATGTTGCATTTGTTGGGAAGTTGTCGGAAATCGAGCCACCCATCACCACCCTCAGCTCCTTCTTCTTGGTGGTCGACTTTAGAGAGATATTAGACCGGTTTAGTCTTCCATAAATGTAGCTAACTTGAGGTTTGCTGGGCTGAGGAGACATCACAGTTTCTTCCCAATACTTAAATGGCTTCAGAGGACTTTTTCAGGCAGTCACTTCTGAAACAGCAGTTGACTATATGTTTTGGATCATATGAGGACAACACATCCTCTTCTTTGTCCAATTATCTGTCCTTTCCATTAAACTTGCTCTGTCTTTTGTGTGATTGCGAACGAATGAATGGAATAATCAGCCTCTGAACTGTGAGAGCTGTAATTAAAGAAGAAAGCTCTATGATCACAGTGTAGCACAGTAGGTGATGCAATGTGGTCTCAGTCAGTCCACCCTTTATTAAATATTCCAGCAAGTATTGGGTGAATTGCTGTGACATTTTTTTATAAACACAGTCAGGATCCCCAGAAGAACAATTCAGTTGATTTTGGTGATCTCCTGACTTTTCCTCTGAAATACCACCATGAGGTTGACATTTTTGTTTTTAGTAGAATGTCTAAATGACGCCGGTTCCCACAAAATTTAGCTCCAACATTCATGCCCCTTAGGATGTTTATAATCATTTCTTCAGCGTTTTCCCCTTCACCAGGTCATAATTTTGTATAGTTTATGACAAAATATATAAAACTAATGACATTCCCATCACCTCCGCTGTACTTTGTGTTTTAGTTTTAATTAAGGGGATGAGTATGTTAAACCGCTAAAACATTAGCTGTTGAGATTGTTACTCTGAGCACATTAGATGCTGTTTGGCTCAAGCACCACTTGCATAAGCACAGCCTCACAGAGTCGTTAGCATAGCTGTAGACAGAATATGAACACAAGTGACAGAAGTCATTCTGCATGCATTTCTTCTGCATGCATGATCTTTGAAGACAGAAGTGCAACATGCTGGAGTTGTGAATTTTCACATCATCACATGGAGCTTTATTTTCATTTAACATTTTCTTGGTTATGGCCACTGGAAAATGTAATGAAAATACTGCAGGGAAGAGCAGAGACTACGTCTTTCAGAGGTCACAACCTAGATTTGAAGCCTCATGATCACAATCACTGCAGTTATTACGCTAAGTAACAACGCATCTCTCAATAAGACAAACAGGAAAAGCTGTCCATTGTCCATTGGTGTACTGTTAGTGCCAGTCTTGAGCAGACTTTTGTGTTTGTATCAAAAAAGCTGCAGGTGTTTAAACAGCAATAAATCCTTGTTGTATAGTGCAGCTAACTCATGTCTTTCTTGGTAGGGCTAAATCCTAAGATAAACAAGCTGTTAACAAGCTAAACAACAGAGTGTCCATTTAGAGGAGAACAGTCCATCTGCCTCTGTGTGTTCAGGCAGGATGTTTACAGGTCAGTAACATCTCAGCACTGAAGACTGGGTCACTATTGCTGCGTTGTGGGAAACCGAAAGTGACCTGCATCATTTAGTTGTAATGGTTAAGGTTAGGCTAAGGGGCAATGTAATGCATTATGTCAGTGACAGGGCCCCACAAAGATAGGTGTGCAAGGGTGTTTGTGTGTGTGTCTTTAATATAATCCTAAGTACAGTCTGAAGTCATGCTGTGATTTGCTGGGAAGCTGCTCTGGGAACGAGCTGACCGATTCACTTCACCCTCTCAGCTCCTTTCTGTGGTCGACCCCTTAGAGAGATAGACCGGTTTGTGTCTCTCTCCATAAATGTATTAACTTGAGGTTTGGCTGCTGGGCTGAGGAGACATCACAGTCTTTCCCTAATACTTAAATGGCTTGTGAGGACTTTTTCAGGCAGTCACTTGAAACAGCAGTTGACTATATGTTTTGGATCATATGAGGACAAATACATCCTCTTTCTTTTGTCCACCATTCTGTCCTTTTCCATTAAACTCTTGCTCTGTCTTTTGTGTGATTATGAACGAAATATGTTTTAATGGACTTCTGAAAAAAGCAATATTCACTTTTATTTGACCTGCATTATAGCCTGTTTGGTATTTAACATAATAACATGAGTGCATGCATCGTCTTATCAGTTTTTCATCCAGCTATGTGCAAATACACTTGTATGTGCATTTTCATGTACATTAGAAACACACTATTTTATGTGATTGGTTTGTCAATATCAGGATGAGAAGTGGAGATAGTACAAAGGGTAGATGATAGATGGGTGGAAGTTATCGAGGTTGGCAATAATCTTCAAAATAAAACCCCTTTCCCCTTTTTGGTTAAAAGCAGTATTATTCCATGTGTCAATCTTTCATATTTTCATTTCAGTCGCTCGGTCTAATTTTGGAATCACGGAAAACATGACCTCAGCTGGTCTTAATGCGTCTCTCCCACTGTTTTTGATAACCGCCCCCTGCCCTGTGAAGTCACGTCTTTCCTGTGTGAGTTTTAGCAGCTGGCACTAATCTCATGTTAACAGACACGTCATAAATGGCATCTTGAGAACATTATAAATGATTGTGATGCGTCACCAAACGTGATAACACTTCACAATCTGATTCAGGAAGAATAATCCTATGACCAGAAGGTCACACATGTGTTGTTTCATGGACGGCAGCTTCTTATGAATGGTTCATCATCATGTTATAGGGATCAGTAGTGCATAGACAAGGACAAGAACAAGAGCTTGTTTTTGTTGGAAGTCAGAGGTACAGCTACCAGGAATCAAATCCTGGGTCTTTGCGGTGGTGGATGGAATCTGTGCCCCTTTGCCATCCACGTGCCTGGATCCGGATGGTAGTAGCCTGTCTGTCCATTCATGTATAATGAGTTGAATGAGATGGATAATACAACCCTGAGTTCGAACAAATTGCAATTCAAATCAGTAACAAACAAAACACCACATTTAACAGAGGTATGTTTCATCGCAAATCTGATAGAAGCTACAAACTTTCAGGTTTTATGCATTAAGACTTAAATGTAATAAATATAAGCTGAGACACATACTTTCTCTCTAAATTAAAAAATAAAAGCATCAACAAAAAAAAATCATAATTTTCTCTCTCATACATTTAAAGTATCAATTATCTGAGTGTGCACGTGGCAGTGTAAACAGACATGGTGTTCTTGGATGGGAATGCCTCGCAGTCTCCAAGTCTCAGTCTAAAAATAAACATGTTGTCCCTATGGTGTCTTACTTACTCAGTCTCAAGAGAGGGAGGGTAGAGGAGCCAGGCCAGCCCCTAAAAGGTGACGTGTTTATTGATTTATATTAGCATTAGTAAGTTATTCAGATAGCGGTAATTAACTGTTAGTGTTATAATATAATGGCCTCAAAAACCATTTAGGGGTAAGCAGCAAGCCTGAGTTTAATACCTCTAAAACTGACTTATTTAGACTCTATGAAAATAATTTAAGGTAATATAAGGTAAGAGTACTGTGTTGTAGCTATTTTCTTGACAAACATTATATCTGTCCACTCCGTGCCGGTGTGCAATGTCTTCAGCTATAGCACAGTTTGCCAGAAACCAGTCAGCATGTACAAGTTTTTGGTTTTGGTGTCTGTACAGACAAGATGGCACCAAACTTGGCAACCATACTGTGACTTCCAGACTGTAGGATGCAGTGTACAGTCACTGTGTCTGGCTGTTGTTCACTTCGAAATAGTTCCAGCACGTAAAGTGTGCAATCACTGGTGCCATGATATTTTAAGTGTGTCCGTATGCAGGAAGGAGGGGAGACATGCAGCACCTGAGCTGTTGTGTGACTTACCAACATTGCCCCACCCCACCCCACCGCCCCTTCCTGCCTTTCTGCAGTCCCCTGACATTTAGGTTGCTATGGAAACAAGGGTGTCCCATCGCAGTGGGTACAGGGTGATTTGCAGGTCCGAGAATGTGGCCTGTGGTGTGTACCTCACCTCTTGACCCCATGGACCTGGATAATGGGTTTTCCTGCCTTTTCTCTTTCTCTCTCTCCCTCTTGCTCTCTCTCATTTTCTCTCTTTCTCATCTCCCACTCACTGGGTGGAAAACATTTTTTGGACGTTCTTACAAATGATGTCAGTACATACAGTTATACTGTGTATGTATCCTAGCTAGCATAACTGGTTTATGTCAACAGGCTGAAGTTTGAGTTGTCTCACTTAGCACAGGCTGCATATAGTAAATACTGGTAACAGACATAGTCCAAACACACACACACTCAGAAACTTATATTGTTATTATAATGTTATATTTGATATTTTCTTCTTGTCATTTCTAAGAACAACTAAGTTCAGGCTATCGGGAAAGGGGAAACCCTTTCTGTTATCAACACAAAGCTGTTTTTATACATTTTTGGCGAAATTACCAAATAAACCAGGTTTATTATCTGATGGGAGGTATATTCTGTGTCACAGATATGATGCCAGAAAGTTCACAGAATCTGTGATGTTTGGGTGTATTTAGCTTCTGTAATGAGGGATATAATTGCTGAAGAAAGTTGTTGTGTATCAGTCTGTACCTAATATTGACAGCAGCTGACACTTGACTCCATTGCTTACCAGGTTTGTGAGGGTCTGTTCTACAGTATATTCAAGATAATCATTCTTTTTGTCCACTTTTAAACCCTATCCTTTGACTAAATTAACAAGAAATGGCTAACTAGTAGAATGGGTGTGTGTTTTTATGAGCGTAAGTTGTGCTGTTGTCTCTGACTGTGTATGCATTTGTGTGCCCTAATTAGATGTGTGTTAAAAGGGTCCTTGGCTGATTGAATCATGTTTGATTTTGATTGCACAAGTACAGCTAATCGTTGCATTGCCAAAGGCCACCACAGTGTCGGCTGGGGCAGGTATTCTTGTGGAGAGGATCATGCTGAGTGTTGGCTCTGGGGTTCTTGGTTCCTGTCTCTTCACTGTAAACATCAGGTTTAAACAGACTGTAATTTAAAGAACTGTTGAGTTCATGTGTGTCTCCATGACCACATTTAAAGTCTACGTGACATTGCACCGAGGGTGACTGACTTGTAATCAGCAAAAAGACGTAAAATACAGTTGTAAGTGGGTCCAGGACACACTTAAGATCCAACTAAACTTCTTCAAACATTGATTACACCACATTTAGGAAAAAAATTACCTTTGATTGCTGTTCATGATAATGTTCTTTTTTTCTGTGGTTTTAACTGTTTCTCTTGCTTCTTTCACTTTATCTCTTGTGCTGCTTAACCTTGCAGTATCTCTTCTTGTTTGCAGTGTACACAGATAAACACACACTTTTTGTCTGTCTCTATCTCCTGTGGCCTTGGTGTGACATAAATGTGTGGTGGAAATTCTAGAAATAGGTATTTCCAAAAGAGAGGTTGTTTTTCTGAATATTTATTAAGATCTGTACATATGCACATTATAGGACAAAAATCAAATTGGTTATTTCCTTAAAAGGTTACATTTTTACAATAGTTTGATGTTGGCTGACAGATAATACGTTTCTGTATAGATAACAAATAATTTCAAATTCTTTGCAGGGAGAGAAATCTATTGTAGCTATTGTCTTCCATGAGCAGTGTCAGTGAGAACTGATACATAAGGTCTGTTTCCCATAACAGTATTGAAAGATAGTTACACAAAGATCTGTTCAGCAAGACCTGGACACACAAAGGTCACATAGTCTATTTGAATATTTTTGACACAGGATTAATATGAAAAGAGATTTTTTTACTACAACCTTCATCGTATTAACGTGTGTTTCATACATGCAAACTGACATACAGTCAAAATATTTTGTGCCCCCAACAATTTCTGCCCTTTTTCACCACCAGAGTTACTTGTATTGGAGGCAGAATACTTCATCAATACTTCATGCACATGTCTCTGGCAACAGGCGTCCTCTTGCACACCGTCCAGATAACTCTATTCTGATCAACCTCTGACCTTTCAAAATCAAATGCATATATATATATATATATATATATATATATATATATATATATATATATGCAAACATATGTTTATCAAGTTACCTAAGTTACAGCTGCACTGGTTGATATGTATCAGTTCAGGTTACATTATAACTCTGTCTATATTGAGACAAACTCTATTGGAAAATTCTTACCATGGCCTATAGCTCTACTGGTGTGTAGTCTATGCCAATTAAAGTAATCCTGTACATTTAGCCTTGTCATGGACTTGTCTATCACCCTGTTTCCATGTATGTATATTTGAAAGGTAGATCCAGTATGCATGATGTGAAAGACTTTTATTGTCTCTGATATAGCAGATGATTCCAAATACTGTGAACAGTATCACTCAAATAATTAAATCATTCATTGTCTACACTGAATCTGTTTTCTGAGCTGAACTTTTGCTTCTCATGTCAAAATTAATGCTGACACCACAGATCTGTTTTAGGACATGACAGAAATATGGAACCGAGGGAATAAAAAAATCACGAACTGATTAAACATTTGTGTGTTTTGAGACTTTGAACAAAGCAATTGCAGAGTAATCTACGCTTTGTGGAGCATGTTGTTTTAAGTCCTGGTGAGCCAATGACGGCTGGTTTGAGATAAGTCCATGCGAGTTTCAAGCCTTATCAAACACCAACGCACTTGTATAGTACGAAGCTTATAATTTAATGCTATCAGACGTGATTTGCTAACCTGGAAAGCTGATTTACACAACACTTAACACCTGACTGTCTCTCGTGACTACGCCAGCACACAGACGCTTCAATAATTCAATACTTTCATTCCTCAGCGACTAACCAACACAACACAGTAATAATATGTCTCAGTCACTAAACCCGGATTCATTCAAGCAACAATATTTTCTAGTTTATTTACCAGACTTGTTTGAGGAAGGATGAGTATTAATTGCAATGAATTGTCCTGTCACTCTGTGCATGTGTCCTTGATGTTGCCTATGACATTACTAAAAAGACAGCAATAGTTAGGACAAACAACAGCCATCTTTGTTGAGAGACTGTAGAGTGACTGAGCAATTACATTTACTGGATAATAACAAAAGACACCACATCTATATTGGCTGTGATACCTGTGTCATGTTTCAATATTTTGCTGATATGTTTCTTGAGGCAGAACATAAGTTGCTCATTTTCATGGCAGCAGTAGAGATTTCTATTTCTGGAGCGCAGTAAATCACAATGGGCTGAGTGTCACAGGAAACCATTTGTATCAAAAATCAATGTTTCAGACGAGAACTGCGAAAATGTGACTCTGAACAGATTAGAAAACATCTTACCTGAGTCACATGAGAAGAAATCTGCATTGGCACAGAGTCAGCTGCAGCGTGGACAATCACCCAGCCAATGTACAGCAGCTCCCTGGTTAATTACGCCCCGCCAGCAGCAACACTGATAAATTTAGTCTGCGTAACAGTGAAGATGATATATGTTGGCTGGGTGATGCTGGGACGTTGATGAGTCTCCAGTGTTTGTAGTTGTGTTTTGTCTACTGTGATTTTGACTACATACATAAGGTCAGCTTCCTGTGTGACTGTTCGTGACCATCTGTCATCATGTTCTCTCACCTTCAAACATTTAAAAAGCTCTGCTGCAAAGGCTGTTTAAAATATGCATCTGAGAAACAAAATGTACCTTATACATACAGTATATCAACTGTCATGACTACTGTCACTAAAATGTTGTGCTTTAGTAAAACTATTAGTACTGTAAACACATTAAATAGCTAGTGTTTGATGGATGACAAATCAGACACATTTATTTAGTGACTTTTTCTGTTTTTCTCATATCACATTGATACTGTGATGATATACTAAAACCAAATGATCAAACTTTCAACAAAAAATGCAGTTTTGTGCTGTTTATATCCTCAGTCTCAGTCATGCTAAATGAAACCATAACGTTTGGTTCTGTGCTTCCGAGTATGGGGCTGATTCTAGGACAGGGTTCTCCGGCCACCTGCAGACACTCAGTGGTATTTATCTTAACTTCGCTTTGGTACAGAAACACCAAGATATCATTTCCATAACATTGCAGCTCTATGTGGTTTGTGGTCGTAAGGAGTGTGAGTATGTGGATGCCAATGTCTCATGGGAATACTGTCTCACACAAAGGCCAGAAAATTTGAAAGCTTTTAAAGGTTTATTTTGTGTGTCAGAAGAAGTCCAGATTTAAGAGACAGGATTGCAAAGCTGATAGAGTCCTGATGATATCGCTTTGTTTACATTAATTGTATTAATTTAAATAATTATTTAATGTTAACCATTGGTCATAATGTCCTTGGTTCACTCTGGACCTTTGTTGCATATTCTCTGTGTATCTGGGTTTCTCAGGCTGCTCCAGTTTCTTCCCACAGTCTTAAAGACATCCACGTAGCTGGATTTGTCCACTGGATTATTGTGCATTCAGATGATAGTTGTGTGCATGTACACGGTGACTGCCACATTAAGCAGAGAGATAGGCTGGTTGTATCAACACAGGATTGTAATAACTTCCTCATCACTGCTTTATCACTCCTGCAGTCATGTTTACACCATACAGTATTAACACTGTGAAACTTCCTTATAGACTGTGTAGGTTATACTGCCACAGATTTAAAACCCACATCAGGCAGACTGTTTCGAATCTTGAGTAATGCATGTAGAAATATAGGAAAATGTGAATACACAGCTCCAAATTGCCACAGAGTTGAATCACAACACCTCTGTACATCTCAATATAATCTTTTCTGGAAGGTAGTCATTTCACACCATACCAAGCAGAGCTTTGCACCACCCCAGTCTGTCCAGCATTTGTGGATAAAACACATAATAGCATTTTAGTCTTTCAACCTTGACTTTGATTTGGGGAACTTTTCTCCGTGCCCTAGTTCTCTTCTCTGCCCTCCCCCTCCCCTCTCCCAACTCAACTTACTGAACGTCTCACTCCATTTTACCGTCTCTGTTACCGTCTTGATTGTATTTCTCTGCCTCTGTCTCTATATATCTCTCCCCTACAACAAATCTGTACAAAGCCCCCGCACCCAGCACACACACACAAATATCCCCTTCTCATGTTTATTTTGAGGGGGTGACTGACTGCTCTGGAGGCCGGAACCATGACTGAGAGGGAAGGAGGGGAGTGGGAGGGACCTGGCAGGCACAGGGAGAAGGGAGAGAGAGAGAGAGACTGAGTGGCTAGTGAGCTGCTATAAAAGAGAGAGCTGGAGCTGCTGGTGGCATTAGCTTCAGCAGACAGAGATTCTCACACACAAAAGGAGAAACAACGAGAGAGAAAAGAGGCATCAGCAGAGTTGAAACAGAAGCACTCACACTGAGGAGTGAAGAGCAGAGGCTGATCAGAGCAGCTTAAGAGCAGTTGTTTCTTTAAGACTGGTAATCTTCAGAGTGCCTGGACTTGGAGGTTTGAGGAGTGTTTGTTTGGCTCGACTTTGGACGGACTCTCGCTTGGTTGCTCCTGAGAGACTGACAGACTTTTCTTCAAGTAGGACCAGGCACCAGAGAGAGGAGGGAAAGACAAGTTTGAGACTGTCTCTAAGCAGTCAGCTGTCTTCTTCCAGCTGTTTTCACACCTGGTGTTTCATTTGATTTAAAGTAGGTTTGATTTCGTATCCTTCTGGGCTTCTGTTCTACCAATGGCTGCTGTGCGTCAGATGGTTATGGAGGCCTCTGGCTTCCACGTCCTGCCTGCCCACCTTATGGCCTCAGCCATGGAGGAGTTCCCCCAGCAGCTGCCTGTCCCCAAGGGCCCAGCGAGGGGCAAGAGCCGCTCCCGCCGGCCTCGCGAGGCTCGCTTCAAAACACAGCCCGTCACCTTTGCTGAGATCGCAGAGGTAGAAGAAGAAGGTTCCTCGCCGCTGGAGGAGGAGAGGGCACGTCGCTCCTTCCTTCAGTCCCTGGAGAACCTGCGGCGGAGCACACAGACCCTCCACTGCCCGCCGGCTGCCCATCATCATAGCTGCACCCCCACACCCACACAGGCCAGCCTGGACTCCAGTGACTCCGACTCCACCCAGTGAAGGCTGGGGCACGCCCACCTCCCTGCACCCATGTTCCTCGCTTTTGCCTTGACGCCGCTTCAAATGGAGGCCGACTGAACTGAACCAAACTGGCCTGTCTGCCAGCCTGCCTGTGTGTGTAAGCTGCTGCTGTCATACAAAAGTCTGCATTTAATATATACTAACATATCAACATACAGTATATAGTTTGAAGATGCACTTGATGCATATCTGTAAAGGTCTCTACCAGTGCCACAGGCTGGTTATACTGCTGTATAGATATGATGAGTGTAAAAGTAGCAGATGACACAGTGTTGAACACGCCACTCTTCAAATGTATTCCTTTTCTACTGTAGATGTCTTTGAGAAAAACTTGAAAGATGGTTGATATTTTTCCATTTTAAAGTTGTATAGGTATTTTTGTTTCAATCCAGATTTTTCTACTCGACCAGTCACCATAGAGAGGACTGTTAAAAAACATGTTAAGTATTGTGACTTACCACACTGTAAATACTGAGACTAAGCAATGTACTGAGCATCAAAAGTGACCAGGCTGTCATTGAAGCAGTAGAGTACCATTACAAAGCCTTGTCAAGACTTGTTTTCCAGCCTCACAAATGAGTGAAATCTCTGCTCTTGCTTCAATTCCTGAGCAAAAAAAAAGCCTTTCTAAATGTCTTTATTTATTCTCTTATTTTGTTCATAACCACGTGATATTCTGACTTCTAAAGTTACCTTGACTTTCAAAGAAAAGCATAACCTTTATACTTTATTTTACTTTATACGTGCAGTATATGTTACAATGTTTGTGATATGTACTTTAATAAATATTTTCAAGTATTTTGAGTCATTTTCTACTTTCTTTTAAATTTTTGAATTTCTATTTAGGAAGCCAAGAAGAAACAACTATTTTAGTGGGAAATAAGATGCAACAATTTTGGTATCAACTGAGCTGACACTGTTAATCTAACCTGATTTACACTCTGTGAACTATAGAAACTAATACAAGTTATCTATGACAAGAGGTGCAATGGTCAGTAGGTCTCAGCACCAAGACAGATTCTGAGAAAACATTATTGATCCTAAAATGTTGATGTATGACAGACATGATAAGTGAAGAGAAAAAAAAAACAGTAGGAAAGCTTATGACAAAAAAGAGGAAGTCATAAAACAATGGGAAGTGGTATGTGGCCTTTGCCGGCTGTCCGCCTCCATTGTTATTGTTAAAATAAACTGATGTCTGACCCATATGTAAACACTCAATACTTGACCCCTGTCTGCTGCATGCTTGCTGGGCTGGTGACGCACTTTCAGCCCCCTGAGAGAAGAGCCCTGTGGAGCATCGCAGACAGCCGCTGCAGCCTTCCCTCCTGCTGCTAATAACCCTCCTCTGCTAATCCACTTTGTGACAAGTGAAACGTGATGCATGACTTCCACCTGAGTGCGAGTCAGCAGACGGAGGCGATGCTGCAGGGGCTGTAGTCGAGAACCTGTTTGGGTTGCACCAGACTTCAGTAAAAATAGAATCTGATTAAGTAAATCTGCAAGATGAGAGAGACGTTCTCTCCAGAGGTATGGTGGCTTAAGTGTTGGACTGTGATGCACGTGCTGTGAGGAGATGTAATCACTGAGGGATACAGATTGGAGGTCAGCATTTGCAAGACAGAAAGGGATCATGCAGGAGGTGACCATTTATAGTTAAAGGAGGAGGCTGGTGTTGTTCTATATTTTTCTTATATTAACAAACCCCCTGAAAAGACTTGAAAGAAGTATATGGCACAGAAGAAGAAGCTATATCAGGCTACGCAGCTGATACGAGTTTGGGTCGGCTCATTGGAGGTTAAGGTCTTCTCATGGTATTGGTTGACAGTAAGAAACACAGAATATTGCCAGCTTGTCTTTCAACAATGTGTAAAATTATACACACACTTGTCTTTATTTTTTGCAATAATAAATGCACTCAGCTCTTTTCGTACATGTGAGAGCAATGTCAACGGCATTTGCTATAGCAAGCAAAGCAGATCATCATGAACTCAAGTGCTGTGACAACCCTGTCCCTGCTGCTGTGCCACTGCCCTTCTTTTAACAACAACAACTTCTCTTCCAGTCAATAGAGAGGATGGAGAAAAACCAGCTGTTAGCATGTGAAAGGTCTCCATACCTCTCTCCTCATCTCAGACACAAACACACACATTAGTCATTGTTTGTCTAGTGCTTGTAGAGCTGTCATGCTTACTCACATCCACAGCTGAATTACTATCTGTTTTTATGTGTGACCCTGCAACTCTGGTGGCATTTGCGTCACTGAGATCCTGCTAAAGGAGTGTGGGACAGTTTCGAGAGAAGAGCGAAAAATAAGTGAAACATTTTTGACATTGTGTGCAGGGGTGACAGATTGATCCAATTCATGCCTCCACTTTCTGCCCTCCTTTTTCCAGCAACCTAGTTTTTATCTTGCAGAGGAGATTAGAGAGTGTGCAAGATCACTGAAATGAATCCAGTATTTTTTTCTCCACTAAATCACATATATAAGGACATTTCCTAATTAGTTTCACTGTCTGGTTGGAATGCATGACAGATGCTTAGTTTCCTCAAGCTTGAAAGACATGGTGTAAAGACTGATTCTAATCCAAATTTGTCCATGATGACTGATTTTTACATTTGTTAAGAGTCTGAGGACTAACAGTACACTCCTTGCACAAAATAAATTTAAAGCATGGTGCCCGGGCACCAAGGTAGCAGAGATTTTCAGACATCGCTCCAATTCAGGAAGTTCTGTGGTAAAAAACAGATGTAATTGAGTCCTGAAAGCAATCAGTTAAATCTTAAAGTCAACAAGAAACCAGTGTAGAGTCATTCAGAGAGGGGTCATGCGACCCTGTGACGTGTCTTTGTGAACAACCTGGCAGCAGACAAAATAGCGTAGAAGGGCAATCATCTGTTAGACAGAACCTGTAGGATGTTCAGCTAACTAACAGGCAACATGGCTTGAAAGCTGCGCTGAAGCTGGAAATACAGAATCTTGTTAAAGTGCCAGTGTTTTTTCCTGATTGTAGGTAGAATGGCAAGTTATTTGAAAACAACATCACTTTATGTGCACTGCTGTAATGACAATGTGTTAGCTGGTGTCTGACAAGCCAGACAGGATGAGACATGAACAACACAAACAGATACAAATGCCCAGCCTCTTACAATATAAACATGAACACATTTCTTCTCATCCCTTATTTGAGATCAACAACAGAAGAGTTTAAAACTTTGTTGAAAAGTAAATTACATAAAAATCTGAACCTGTGGGGAGCACTGTGCAAGTGGGTCTTCCCAGAATTGAGAAATGTTTTTATATTGCAACTGTAGATAAAACCATGTGCATTTAATGCTTGATGTTTTCATGTGATTAGTGAGCATCATTAGACCCTTAAAGTAAAGGTGTATATATGTGCTTCAGGGAAGGCCAGTAAATAAAAAAGACAAGATAAAATGATTTGATGTAGCCAAATGGTTAGGGTGTGTACCACATGGGCCTCAGTTCCCTGAGCAGCTGGTCTCCAGTTCAACTCCCGATCTGGCTGGACCCTTACTGCGTGTCATTCCCCTGCTCTCTCTCCCCGTTTCCTGTCTTCTCTTCACTGTCCTGTCAATAAAGGCATAAAAGCCCAAAAAATAATGTTAAAAAATAATTTGATGTGGATATACAAAACAGAAAATACTGGGGGATGCAACTATGTAGTGATTTCTTTTAAACATTAAGATCCTCAGATTATTCAAAGTGATAAAGAAATCCAGCTTAAAGTCATAAGTCATTTACTCAAATGGAAAGGAGTAAAATTTCAAATCTGACTTTACTAAATCTGCTTTGGTCCTCTCTCAGTACATGAGGACAGGTAAAAGAGGAAGTGAACAACAAACAGTAATGATTACGATCACCAAGATGGATTACTATCCCACACTTTGTTTAGGGTTACAACACTGTGGGTGGAAACAGTCTTATGTAATAAATCACAGAGCACTCTGATAGACTGGGCTTCAAGACAGAGACAGCTGTTGCATGTGAGAAATGTCAGTGCCCTCTAAAAAACAAACTATTACTAAACCTCTTGCTTTTATGTGAACAGGATATTCTGTTCTTCCTATGAGCAAATTGTTACGTTTTTTTAGTTAATAATAATTAATTCATTTAATTTTGCTGTGATCATCTAGTTTTACCTTATTCTCATTATTCCTGGCAGTGCCTACATACACATAATAAAATGTCCCAGTTATAGTCTTTTTCAGTCTGCATCTCTCTGGATGGAGTGCACCACATTTGCCACAATATTACAAGATGTTCCAAAAACAAGTAGAAAATGTCTAAAATGATCCAGTTCTCTGCGGTTGTTTGTAATACAAACACAAGCCAGGAGACTGGTCTGCAGGGACATTTTAAGGGTGAGAAGGATCAGAGGAGGTTTTCAAGATGGCAGTGAATGAAGACGGCCCCTCTTCAATGACGTTAGAAAGACTTAATTTAAATATTGGCAAGGCTATTCTACTGATGTGTTCTCATACATGGGTCAGTGTGAATAATATCTGGTACAATATTTGCTTTGGAACAACAGACCACTCTGCCAAGTTGAAAGCATCTGCTCAGTGATTCCACCTACAGAACATTATGCTAAGCCATCTGTTGATGTTGTGTGATTGCACTGTTCCTGTGTCAGAACTCATGTCCACAAACTCTGCCTAATTGCATTTTGATGGATCTATTCATAACATTTGCCATTTGCCTGGTTAAGGTATGCAATGAACTAACATGCAATAATATGCTAATGTTATGATAGGATATTAGTTTTAGATGTATTCTCTTGTAAACTTAAGTAGTGGAAATGCTAAAGGTTGGTCATGGGGATTCATCCTCTGGAGAGCTGAAGGAGATTTAATTTACTCAAAGATAAACCTGTGAAAACATGGGTGAAACCATTTAATATCCACCAAAGTTGTTCATGTTACACATGAACTTTGACCCCTGAGAGAGATGAGTCATTGGTGAGTGACCCAGACATAACCGTCTATGGTAGGGGTGCATTGATGGACAGTTTTGCGTGTGTGTATTATGCTTTTACACATCTTTCTATGTTTGTGTAGATGGATTTAATTCAAAGTGAGGACATTTCTGCCTTGTGAGAACATTTTCGCTGGTTGCAGTATGAGTAAAGGTTGGGGTTAGGTATTAAGTTGTGAGGGTTAGGGTAAGGGAGTAGAAAAAACATTATGTCAATAAGTGGCCTCACAACTATAGACGACCAACATATGTGCATGTACACATGTATGCACACAGTATTTGTGCACCCAGGTGTGTGTATGCAACTTGTTGTCTTAAGAGCAGCAAGCTCCTGAAAGCATCCCTGACCTACATCCTGGTCTCATGACTTAGGGGGAGTCTGGTGGGACTCACAAAGCAGAGTCTAGAACATTCAGCTTACTTCTTTCATCTCTCTCTCTATTCCAAAGCTTTTTCTAAGCTCTTCATCTCCCCCTGGTGCTGTAGGAAAGAAGTGATTACAGATGCAAAACAGAAGGTGACCCACATACCTCCTCTCACAGCTTCTATTTCCTTAAATCTTTCTTTTCCTGGTTTGCCCTCCAGCTCTGGGGAGAAGGAGAAAGATGTTACTCTCACTCTGTCCATGTGCTCTATATATACATGACTACATAATGTTGTGACTGCATTTATCTGCAAATATTGAAAAGATCCTTTAAAATATAAATGTTGCTGAATAAAGTTCTTCCTTTAATCTTGCATAGTTTATTGTTATGCACTGTACATGAATGCTGACAAATCTCACATTGAAAATCCAGTGAGAAGACCCAGACCTCTGGATCAAAGCTAAACATTGCTCTGAATGAGTTTTTCCATTTTAGGCAGTGAGAGATGAAGAATGGTTGAGGATGCCAAGCTCTCATTCTCACTGCTTTATTTGGCACACCAGAGCAAGTAAATAAATCAGTGGGCCAACATGATAAAAAAAAAAATCCTTAAATCTTTTGCCCATTTTAAATTTTGTCTCTTTCCTTAAAACAAAAATAGAGCAGGCAGCTGGAGCAGAATGTTTACACACTATACTAGCCAATGAACCAAATGAATCCAACATTTTTTACAAGGTCAAATGCCATTAAGATTCTTACACTTTTGACATGCTGGGTCGGCTAAGTCTCATCTTCAGCTTGGTTTACCTAAATGCCCCTGGTGGTCAAGTGACATGCAGCATCGCATGCCCAATGTCTTTTTGGAAGTTCACAATGTTCAAACTCAGTTTAAAATTCAAGCTTTCATTATAAGATATTTCTATAATTGTATCCTTGTTTCATGGCTCGTTTTTATTCTGTATGTTTGTTATGGATGTTTACGTCAACCTTTATTTATTTTGATATTTTTTTCATATACAAGTCTCCACCACTAATTATTTTATTTTCCTGTCATGAACCTACAACGTTACCCCTACAAAGTAGTAAAGAAGAAAGGGATACGGCCGTTTTGGTGTTTTTAAAAGTTAAATGCAAGCGGTGCCTGTCAGTCATTTGTCCCTGCCCGATCTTGTATCATGTGATGTAGTACGGTTTAGTTCAGATTTGATTGATAGCGCATTTGTCCAATACAAAGTCAGCATGAAGGCCGGCTTGCCTCCGCCTTATTTTGGACCAATGAGATTGGTGTTGATACAGGATGTAACCAATCACAGCAAAGCGGTGGGCTTTCGTTCAAGGAGCGCGAACGGTTAAGTACAAGAAAATGGCGAATGAAGTTTAGGTGTGCAAATAACGTTATGTGGACTCTTAATAGTACTTAATTATGCTCGGGCGTATTTTGTTTGTAGTGCAGTTACTAAATTATTTCAAACATCCCGTGTCGTACTAGCTGAAGGAGCTAACTTGTATTTACGTTAACTTGAGTCTTGGTGGCTACGACAGCTAGCTGAAGTTAGCTAACTGATGTTGGCAGCTGTAAATGGCGTCCTTGTGCCCACGCACAATGAACAACCAGTGGCATCAAGTTTATTAATGTAGCGACAGCGGAGATTAATTCATCTGATCGAGGCTGACCTGTTTCCATGGCTTATCGTTGAGTCAAGGGCTTTGAAGCCACTCGCTGTCTTTCGGGACGCCGCATTTGACGGTATGGCTTTACACAACTTGGTTTTTGTTATCGATGTGGATTATGGAGATCGTGATTCAAGCGATCAGCTGGACGTCAGGAATCATTTAGCGAAGCGAGGAATATTACAAATTCTGCTACATTTTGGTTACAAGTACGGATTTGAGAAAGTGCGCTGGGGATATAAATTTTTTCAATCCAAGACTGGCCGTAATGCCAGCCTCATATCAAGAGGATCGGACTTCAAGGAGCTTCGGCACAAAACTTTTGAGGATTTTGAACAAGAGCTTGACGCCAAGTTTGACGTGAAGGATAAACTGGGCTCTTCTCAGCAGAGGCAGCAGTCCAGTCAGTCTGCTTCAGTTCAAAATGCACTCAAAGAAACTTTGCTGGACTTCCAATGGGACAGACCAGACATAACATCTCCCACTAAACTGTCCCTGAGGCCCAGGAGGTCCAGCCGAGTTGGAAAGCCTAGTATTTCACAGGAGGATGATATTTCAAACAACGGGAGGAATGTGGTGTTTATTGTCTCGGAGTGTCCACGGTCCAGGACGCAACTTGTGGACTATCTTTCTTTGGGAAACCCTGACCTGCCTGCAGATGTGACAGAGCACGTTATATCCAGGGGCCTTCATGATATGATGGTTCAGCGACAGGTTGTGCTGCACTGGATTGACAGTAGATCACATGTCCAGGTAAATACAGCAGGCAGCTGGGCAGTAATGAAATATCACAATATTTATGACTCAGTACTTCAAGAAAGTGACAGTGTTTTGGTAATGTTGGTACAGTTATGATGGTGATAGATAATGATGGTCTTTAAGCACAAAATCATTGTTATGGATAAGAAAGCTATGCACAGTCAATTTTTATTTTACAAAGCCAGTGTAGTCAGAGAAGTTCATAAAACTGCATAATTTTACTGTAACACAGCTTTTAAAGCTAGAAAAACACATATCATCTTATGTTTGATTTTTATTTATACACAAACCTCCAAAAAATGGTAATTGTTTTCTAAATCCAAGGTAAGGATCTAAAAAGTCACTTTATTTCTCATGTGGCAGACACAGGATCATCAACTTTTGTGATTAAGAAGTATATAGTATGCTTTAAACAGCTTCACAGACATTCACCCAAACTTAACTCAGACTCTTTATTTTGTAACTTGTCAGTGTGAATTTTAGGATGGTTATAAACATCTAACAGATAGCTGCTTGCCAAAGTGGCTGTTCCCTATTAAACTGCAACCATTGTTTTATTGCAGGTGTTGAGGTGTGAGGACTACCTCGGCTCTGACAAGCTGTCTGAGGTCCTGGCTCAGGTGAGTGGCAGACTGATCCCTGTGGTTTCACTGCTGAACCTCTGCTGCAGTCAGGAACCAGACTTCGGCTTCAGGCCGGAGGACTTCGCATTCACGTCCAGCACTGGATACCTGCTGTCTTCTGAAAGGCTCTACCGTCTGGCTTTTCCTGTCATAGCAGGTATTCTGCGGTGGGAGCAAGGTTAGTAACATGGAAGTGACCATCATCTGTTAAACTCAAACATGACTGAAATATTCCAGTTGTGAAAACTGTTAATATGATCTATAGTTTAAATACAGGTACTAAATAGTCATGAGACATTATACAGTACAAGTATTTATTTGCCAAAATGTAACACATAACACAAAACAAATACAGATGCAGATGAATAGAATTCAGGGACCAGGGGCTGTATAACAGTATACTGTGTCAAAAGAAACTTCACATGAACCAAACACAACAGGAGACATGATATGAGATAAATCAATGACAAGCAAGGGAAACTAAGCACATTAAACATAAAGCTGAAAATGTGTTTCTCTTCATCCAACCAGGTGATGTGACACAGAGCTGTGACGTCATGGTCGAGCCGATGTCTCGCAGGCAGAGGCTTCTCCCAGAGTCGGTGGAAGTGTGTCTGAGAGGAGTGCTGCACGGTTGGGACTCCTCATCACTGACACAAGCCTCCGCAGAGTCATGGGTGCTTCAGTGCTCCAGCAGCAGTGACCAGGGAGCTTCTGACTTCCAGCACCTGCTTGTGGAACTGTCTGCTCATGCTCTGCATATGGTGAGAAAACCAAAAATGTCTGTTTTATTAAAACAGTTGTTTTAATAGTCATGTGTGTCAGCACAGTCATAGTATCAGATATGGCAAGTAGCCATGACAAGTTGAAGGACAGATGGCACACCAAAAAAATAAATAAATAAATAAAAATCACTAGATCTGCCAATAACTCTTAATGTCTTATAATATCCCAGTGGAGCAGAGGTTCATTTGGAGCATGAGCCAGCCATCACAAAGCTGCATCATTTGCAAAAGATATGCTAATTTTGAATCTCTTTCTTTTCTGTGTGAATTCTAATTCACATCTCCCACCTTTTCACTTTATTCCACAGCTTGCTGAGGTGAATGACAGCGGCCTGGTGTGCTCAGCTGTCCTCTCCCCCTTGTCACACTCTACAGCCCTGCTTACCATTCTCCAGCCTGGAATCACTCAACATAACCCGCTCCTGACTGCTGAAACTGTTGCCCCTGCCACAGCTGATACCTCAGCTGACCTGCCAGATGTTGTGAGCAGCGTTCTTGGAGTAGTGTATGACATCATGGAGGAGGATGGTGACCGTCTCGATGGTAAGGATCAGACATAGACTGATAAACTGGTCGGGCTAATATATCAGTTTGACATAAGTTTGTAACTGTGTGCCCACAAGGGTTCCCTCTCAAGATTGTTTGTTATGTACTTATATTAATTTATGTGTTATACCTCAGTAAAACAGTGAAGAGTAAGTGAAAGAAGTGAAATGTGTTGAATAGCAGTAGTACTGTTTTAATTGTGTTCATAATTTGATTGTTAACCATTTGTTTGTTTTTGTTTACACCTCAGACAAGCCAAAGGATCCTCCAGTTCCTGAGTGGGCTCAGCAGGAAGTCAGCCATTGCCCACTGACAACAGGCATGTTGGAGACTTGGTTTCCTCAATCAGACCAGTCAGGAGTAAGCTCTCATTTAATGGAGTCAATGAGGTAAGTGGTTTCTTACTTCACAATTTTTCTATTGTAATTATAGCGCCTTTGATACAAAAGTAACACACAGGTTACACACAAAAATAATCCATATTTTTACTTCCTTTGTTGCACAGATTGCTGCATGCAGTGCCAGAGCAGAAAGAGGAAGAGGAGTTGTCTGTGCTACAGCAGGAACTGATCAGTGGCCTGGCTGAACTGTACCAGACGTCCCAGGGCACAGACAACAAGAGGGGCAAAAAACGTATGAGCGCTACATCTCAGTTTTTACATTACATTTTTTGGCTTTCTGTGAAGATCAACAAGATTTCACATAATCCTTTTAGATACTAATAAAGTTTGTGTTAAAAATTGGTAGAAAAATGTTTAGTTTCCTGTATTATGTTGTTAAGATCTTAACCTCTCAGTAAATATAATTTTTCTGTGTAACATTTCCTGTCTTTGATCTACAGGTGGCGCCCAGCGCACGCCAGTAAAACAGAAGATGAAGACCATGAGCCGCTCCCTGCAGATGCTGAATGTGGCACGACTGAATGTGAAAGCCCAGAAGAACCAGGCTGAAGCTGAGCAGCAGGGGGCAGAAGGCAGGGGGCCAGACAGACCTGGGAAGAGTCGGTCAAGTGACAGGAACAAATCTGAGGGAATGAACACCATCAGTGAGTGTCACCATCAGAACTTTACAGATTATCACCCTGCTGTCACATGTGTTGAAACCAAGAGTCTTTCTCTGCAAGAAAGCAAATGTATATTTGTGTTAAACTATGTCATGTATGTCAATATATCAAGTGATGTGATCCCTCTGCCCAGGTTTCACTAGTGAGGCAGAGCTCTTGTCCCATCTGAAGTCCAGTTACGAGAAGACTCTGGTAGACAGAGACTCGTCCCTCCTCACTGGTGTCCAACAGCTTCTGACTGCTGTGAAAACCTTCCTCATGGCAGAATCAGATCTGGAGGTGAGACACATGGTAGCTTTAAATTTATTTCAAGATTTTGACCTGACCCACTTTCATCTTTGCAGCAAACTGCTTTTAATTATTTAATTGTGGATGAATTGATAGATGGTAGTCATACATTGCGATACACTGTGATTTGACAGATTAATTTGCATGTCTACAATAATGTAATCTTTACAGGTGAAGACCTCCTTGTTTGTCCAGCAGCACCTCCTCAAGACCAGCAAATCAATCAGGCAGCTCTACGGCACAACTGCTGATGTTGACAGCAAAGTCAGAGAGTGAGTGTTTTTAGAATTATAGTGGCTCTCTCCCGTGTGAGAAATGTGTACTTGAGTGTGCGTCTGTTTGTGGCCGGGCATTGCTGATAACATGTTCTATTCTTCCTTAATATATAGGGCTCACAAAGTAATTTTATTCTTAAGTCAGTGTTATATTTTTGTCTGCTGTCAGTAACATGGATTTTCTCCTCTAGGTGTCAGCTTCAGGTGGTTTTAAGGCTGGAGTTGTGCAGACTTTTCTCTTCAGAGCAGTCTGGCTCACTGGATGCTGATCAGATGGCAGAGGAGGTAAGATGCTCACTATTGAATACTCCCTGGTACAATTTTAGTAAGTTAGCACTGTCATTCTGTCATACTGATAAAAAAACAAACAAACAAACAAAAAACATGTGCTGCTCTGATAAAGATGATGGATTCCCTATCACCACAGACTTTAAATTGTTTTGAAATATTTCAACATTTAATATATTTTTATTAACATTTTGACAAGCAAAGTTTATGTCCTGAATTCCACTGACTGCACAACAGAGCAAACATAAACAAGTAAATTCAAACTTCTCCTGTTTCTCAGGTGGCTGAAATGCTCAGGATAATCTCTCTAACAAAAGATCCAGTTTGCCTGGCAAGGTTCCTTCAAGACGAGGTTCTCCCAGCGTAAGTTTGTAGGGCTGCAGGAATGAGATTTTTTTGTATTACCCTGAGAAGAATGCAATTATCAAGAACACTACAAGCTTTGTATTCATGATCATTTCTTGTTAAAATAAAATGAATACAAATATATTAAAAATACCAACTTGGTGCATCACAGCATCTATACTGAATTCTAATGGGAAACATAGATTCTACATGAGCCAAATATTTCTCATCTGTAGTTGTAAGAATCTAACAAAAGCCTTTCTGCATCACTGCAGGTTTCTGACTGCTGTACCCAGGGTGCTTGCAGACATCTACAACAGTCTGGGCACTCAGCTCCCTGAGGCTTTGGTGGCTGTTCTGCCCACTGACTTCTTCAGCGACGAGTCAGTTGCCAAGGACAGCGTCTCTCCTTCAGCGTATTCGTCTCCCCTCTCCTCACACGGCCTGGTTTCGGATGGAAAAGATCGCCTGCAGGACCTGCGTAATCGCTCAGCCAGCAAGAGGAGGTGAGGGGAGACTTTTTTGTTGGGATGACACTGCACTGACACTGTGGTTATGGCAAATCAGGAATGGCCTGGAATTAAAAAAAAATCTTAGATCCAGAGCAGAGACATTTGAGGGAGCATGATGATGTTGCTCTTTGAATGTCACTGGAATAGAAGCATAGTAATTGAATTTTTAGTACCAGTTGTCTAATTAAGCTGCATGAAATTATATATTTTGCAAGGTATATCTCCAGTTTTTTTTTTTGTCTCTCAGGAGTGGGATGCTGACTCGTCATCGCAGTATGACTGAATCATCACAGAGTCTTCGTCAAATAGAGATACCCAAAAAGACAACAAGAGCTGTAAGATGACCATAAATAATTAATCACCATTGATATATTTGTTGGATTATTATGAAACCTTGAACATGTAGTGTTTTCATCATATCTTTTTTTTAGTTACTGCTTCCTTAAATGCTGAAGGTGTTGTCCTTTGTGACCATCGTCCAACTAAGAGACATGATTTTTTAACCTGCCTTTTTTATGTTTTCATCAGTCCAAGTCAAAGGTGTGTGCTGCTGTGGAGAAACCAGTCGCAGAACCACAACCTCAGAAACAAGAAACACAAGGTATGTTCTGTTTCTTATGACGGTTAACAACATATTAACTTGATTGCAGTTGGTGCTAAACACTTGGCTAACCTACCCAAAGTCCTCTCAGTCTTCTTAATTTCAATGTTTTGAATATAAAGCTCAACGTCTGTAGGTTTGAATGTAAAAGGTTTATAGTTTGCCACGTAATGAAGGAATAGTGACCATAGACAGCTTAAATTGATTTGATTTAATCTGTGTCAGAAACATCAGGAAGTCAGCCACCTCTACAGAATAATTCACGCCTGTGCTGTCCATTAGTTTGCTCAGTGTGCTGTGAGTATTCATAGTTAGGCCAAAATGTGGTTAAACACGCCTCCTCTGACAGCGAGGCACTGTACCTGCTGAAAGAAACTACAAACTCCTTACAAGCTGGTGGGGAGGGGACTATTTCATTCTCTAAAGATAGATTTTGGGAGCAGTATCACATCAATAATATTTTTGGAAGTAGTTTTGACACAAAAACATTGATTTGACAGTGGGAACCATGTTGACATTACAATCCTAAACACAGATCATATTCTGATTATCCACAGAGGTGACCAAGGTGAGAAGAAACCTGTTCAACCAAGAGATTGTTTCACCCTCAAAGAAAGCCAAGCTGCCGAGGAGCCAGTCTGTGTCTGCCGTGGAAGGACTGAAACGAAAGCGATCTCATGAGTCTGAAGGTAAACTTATACATTATGACAAATACATTTAAATTAAGTACTGTTGTAGCTTTAAATAATCAACAGAAGATATAACCCCCCCCAATAATCTTTGTTTTCAGCATTTCAACTTGTTATTCAGATATTCCCTGCTAGACCATTAAAAAACAAAATTTTTCAATCACCTAGATATTTTTTAGTGAATTTGCTAACAGGAAATTCCTCCTTTTCAGAGAGACACAAACTTCTTACAAAGAAAGTGTGTGAGACACCACTTCACAAGCAAGTGTCCAGTCGCCTCCTATACCGGCAAAAAATGGGAAGGTATGTGGGACAGTTTCTTGATTAAAACATGTATGCCCCCAAAATCACCTGTACTTGATAATTACTGTAAATTAAATGTTTGCTGTCTTTTTTCGTTTTCAGGAGATCTGTCCCATCTGAGGAGTGCATTGTAGAAGAGTCACCAGTAAAACCCGCAGAAGGTATTTGACAGATATTACAATATTTATTCCTTTTTCAACACTAAATTGGCATTGATGTGAATTATGAAAAACCATATCTATCTATGTTAAAGTACACAAAAATAGTAGGTGCTGAAAAGAATCTGATATAAACGCAGCAGGAGGCTTAGGCACAAATGTATTTTTGTAAGTGTAAATGCAGGCCGGTTATTTTTGTCTTTTTTGTGCTTTGGTTTTGTATCAGACCTAAGAAGGAGTCCCAGGATTAAGAAGCTCGCTAGGAGATACTCCAATGCCTTCTACTCAAGTTCTCAACCTCGGTCACGCAACCTGGACAGGGCTCTCTCTGCGTCCCAGCTTACTCTCAGTGATGGCAAGATCAGTGAGGTTAACGTGAAAACTGTTCGGTCTCCCATGCGTCTTCTTTTTGGGGCTGCTGATTCCCCCAGTCGTCCATCTGACCAGTCTGGTGCAACCAGGGCCAGCAGATCACGGTTGTTCACAGACTCCAGTGTCTTTGAGGTAAGATTCATCAAGTGTCAGTACCTGGACCCGAAGGCCTTTTTTCTCCTCAGATTAGTGCAGAATGGGAATTGATGATCTGTCTCTGTCACAACATGATTTACCTATATGTCCTAAGAATACTGAATATTTTCACATAAATGTTTTGTAGCATTGCTGATTCAACACATCTGTAGAGCCATTCATTCAACTACATTCATTTATCAATTCATCCTCTCAACATCCAAATATAATAAACTATTCCCTTTACCGAGTTCTATGATTTTTTTTTTCAAGAAAAAGGGTTTAAAAAAAGGGCAGATTCTAATATTTTGTATTTTGTTTATTATTTATTTGATATGTGAGTCAAACTCAAATACTTTTCTGTTCTTGTTTTTAGAGCCCAAATAAAACACCAACAAAGTCACCCAGCAAACACGGGAGGGCCACTCTTGGGAACACGACTCCTAAGACACCCAGGACTCCTCGAACCCAAGGAACTCCCAAAACTCCACCTTCATCCAGGATGCGTGTTTTCTCTGTTGCAGAGAGCCCCGCAGCTGGGACTTCTCGTGAGCTTGGCATGGCTCTGAGGGGCAGTCCTTTCAGATCGCCAGCCAGAAGGAGTCTTGTTGTAGAGACACCTACTAAGCAAAGCCCTGTGATGAGCCCGCTGAAGGGTATTCTCAGGACTCCAGTCAAGGCTTTGGTTGAAAGCAGCTCCTCTTCTGGATTACATATGCTCAGTAGCCCAATTTCCAAGACTCCCAAGAAGAGCGTCACATGGTCCCCATCTCCACGAAAATTTAGAGTTGTGGATCACAGCGGTACTTTCAAGGTACCAGAGTCGCCTTGTATTGCATCCCGCAGTTCTCCGAGACTGGTGAAAACACCCAACCAGTTCAGCAGTCCTGTCAAAAACACAAACACTAAAAGAGACATTTTCAAGACCCCAGAAAAGATTTGTCAAGTAAGTCTAGAGAGGCTTTCTGAAAATACAAGCAGTATTATTTTGACACAGGAAAAAAATCAAAGGTCCTCTGAAAAACGTCACAACAGGAAGAAAACACCTGACAAAACTGACACTGGTAGTCAGCTGGAAATACCTCCTCCACAATCTGCACCACCTCTGAACCATCACCTCTCCCCTAAAGCCAACAGTAGAACTCAAAACAAGACCCCAAGTCCTCCTTACCAAATGATTACTCGCTCTGGACGAACTCCAGGCAAAAGTTCAAACATTGCATCCCCATGTAAGCCAGCATTTACACCAGTAGGAGGTACTACTGTTTCTGAAGGAGCAGATACTTTAGTTAATTCTCCAGCAAAGTCCCTGACAAGAACAAGGTATGGTCAAAGTGCAAGAACCACTAGACATAGCTTAATATCCCAGTCTAGTGAGAGTGTTCCCTCTAAGCTAAACACAGAATCTGATGAGAACTGTGACCTTGTGGAAAAGAACATGCAGTCAGATACAAAGGGAGAGGTACAGGCTGAACCTTCCCAATCCTCTGAAACTGACTCTAGCTCCCAAACAGATTCACAGCAGTTTAACTCTTCATATTTTAACTCTGCTACAGATGATGATAGTATGGACATTGTTGCTGCAGAAGTTGTAAAGACCCAGTTTAGTGGCGGTCTCAAGATGAACATTAGCTTTTCACGAAAGCCTTCAGTGTCTGGTGAAGACTTGCTGTCGAATACAGTTTCTCCTAAACCACGTGTGCCACACCAAGGTACACCTGGGCGAAGCTATGGCTTCCGGCAGACCCCTGACCGCCAACAGAGAGAGGCTGCTGCTCGTTTGGGATATGCAAATGATCCCCCCAGATTTTCTACCCCCAGAGGCCCTCCAAGATCTGGTCGACAGAAGGGCACAGGTACTCCAAATCCTCTGACTTATCAAGTAGAGATGGAAATGCAAACATCAGGACTTCCCAAGCTCAAAATCAAACGCACCGATTCCATGAATGCAGGCGATTTGGCCTCAGATGGGGGCCCTCGATCAGGTGCTCAGAGCCCTTTAGTTGGTGTGAAACCTTCTCAGCTGGAAAGCCCCTTGGCTTTGTTCTCTAAACACAGAGATCCTGGATGTGTCTCACCATCTGTCTGTACTCATGTCACCCCAGCCAAGAGTACGCCTGGAAAAGGTGGAAGTGTCCAAACTTACATCTGTCAGTCCTACACCCCTACACGCCATCCTGGGGGAACAATGTCTCCAATGGCAGCTGCAGATATCATTCCCCTGACTCCCTCACCTGTAGGGAAGGTGACTCCAGACAACCTCAACAGCTGGCCTCGCAGGAAGAGAGCTCAGGTTGGAGTGGTTGGAGGCAAAGATCGTGGCCTGAAGGGGGAGCCACTGCTGGAGGAGTTGCTGGAGGAAGCTGAGCTTGGAGTCAGCCGATTACAGGACATTGAGGACATGGATGAGCCGTCGAACAACAAAGCTTCAGTATTAGCCTTGACTTCCAAACCGTCACCTCCAGTCGCAGCAGATGCATCTCCTCTCTCTCCTCTGGAAGACTTGTACTGGATGGGGAAGCTGGCTGACTGCGCTGATCCTCAGAGAGCAGAAGAAGATATCTTCTGGGCTGCTACAAGTGGAGATGTCAAGTCAAGTAAGCTATTGGTGACACAGTCTGTAACAAAACAAAACACTGTTTCAAAATTAAAGATTAGATTAGGTTTAGATTACATCTAAAATATTTTCATTGTTCTAAAAATGTGTTCTGACCAAATCTTGAATTCTAGAC
Source organism: Lates japonicus (assembly GCA_033238685.1). Taxonomy (NCBI): domain Eukaryota; kingdom Metazoa; phylum Chordata; class Actinopteri; family Centropomidae; genus Lates; species Lates japonicus. Next base: position 338,609 of record BRZM01000047.1, on the reverse strand, counting down.
AATTTCACCTCGTGACAATTGACTTATCAAATATTAAATTAGTCTTTTAGAGCTGAAGCCACCATTTGTAAATGGATATTGTATTTTGTTGTGTTTAGAACATTATGCAAAGCTTCAGTGATAGCTGTTATTGAGACTTTTCTGAAATGAATGCATTAAGTTACAGAATAAAACCAAACTCTTGTCACTGCTGTTTCTTCTACATTTTTCAGTGGCGACTCCTCCCAGCTCAAAGGTCACGAAGCCAGTGACAGCGAGTGGGATTTTGGCCCTCACACACTCTCCGTTGTTGTTCAAAGGCAAAACAGGCTCTGCAAGTAAGAGAACACCAAATTTTAAAGGTAAGATGTACACTGCTTGTGTTTCACAGTAGTGTTTTTATCTTTACCAGTAGGGCGAAAACCATTCTTTAGATATAAACGAAAAGGTACCCTCCACATCCACAATCTAAAATCTATAATGCTCATCTCCTTAATGGATTTGTATATCTTTTACCACTCTGGATATCACCAATCAAATAAATCTAATACCATCAGCAGGAGAAAGTACAAGAGTCAGTAAATGCTTCAGTAAAAAATCTGCTGTATTATTTCAGTTACCATTTGTTTAGAAACTCTGAATATACTTAAGTGTCATGTCTGTGTGTCCACATACTTTTGTACCATGTAGTGTATTTTCTCCTTGCCCAGACGGGCTAGTAGGTCAGAGCTCTACTTACCTCAAGTATTAGTATCAATAAAATTAAAAAACACTTTTGGTATTTGTCTTCATCCTTAACTAACAATCCACGTTATTTTCTAAACTTGATGTAGATGATGCTGCATCAGGGAGGAGGATGGAAGTGGATGGAGTGGAGGTCTCGCCCTTCAGCCAACCGATCAGACGCTCAAACACGGGGAAGAGCTACAGCAGAAAGAGACTGCTCCACTGAACCACAAAACCGTCTGGCAAGCAAAGCAGAAAAGATTGTCCATTCTGTTTTTCAATGTTTTTCAGGCTCAAGTTGTGAGCCTTTCTTAGTCATACTTTGTCAGGAGTGCTTTTGATGGCAGATCTGAAAGATGTCTTTCAAGCACCACTTGAAAGGCTTTATAGATGAATGAATGTCCCTTTCAGTCTCTTCCACCAACACTTCTGACCCTGACATTTTCTGTTCTGTGCAGTGGCGTTTGTTTTAGTCAGGACTTTTTAAGATTCAAGATTTGAAGTTGAAAAGCTGTGTGGTGCCAAGGTGTTTAAAATTGCCCTTAGTGTTTGTATCAGTGATTTTTATCGTTCCAAGTATGCCATGTTTCCTGCATGGGTCTTTCTCAAACTAAAACCTTGGAGAATGGTGATGATATAAGTCATCATTGTTTTTCAAAAATGTAATCAGCCATTTTACAATCAAGTCAGCGACGAAATTTGTTGAAAGAAGTTTTATTCATGTCTATTTATTAGTTTGTTCTTGTCATAAAATTGATTTTAAGTAAAAGGGGAAGCCTTTGTGATTGAGTCATGTTGTAAATATGTTATATGTTGCCAAAGTCTTATGTAAATAAATATCCATTTTCTTAATTATATTATTGGAAATGTTTTTTGTAACACTGTTCTTGCTCTGCTTTGTCACAGTTCATGCTTGTTTTTGAGTGTTTGGCAAAGCAAAAAGACTAAAATCCATTCAGTAATGTAAACTAAAACTGTTCACTTTACTGTGCAGCCTCTCTTCTCTTTGAGTCTGACTTTTATAATTCCAGTTTACCAGCTGCTGGCAAATAAAAGGAAGTCTGATACTGTAAGTACCCACCTGTTCAAAGGTCAGTGTTCTAAAACTATAAAAGCCTTCATGTCATTTCAGTAGCTTAATGCTACACATGGGAGATCACAGTTTAATAGGTGTTGCAATGCCCTAAGTCTTATCATCCTGAGTATGATCTGATCAGGAATTTGATTATTGTTTTTCATAAGAACTGATAGATGTTAAATATTAGGCACCAGTTATTTTCTGTGACACACCTCTCACGTGTGTTGTGTTTCTTTGCCAGTTTAGATAAGCAACAAGAGCAGGTACTCTGCTCCAACCTGCCCCTGAAATAGGTAAGAGCTTCTCACTTTGCACTTTACACAGTGCCGCTGAGACATATTCTACCCCACTGAACAACGTAGGCCGCCTTTTCTTTTTACCAAAGACATTTTGATACATCAGATTTTTAAAAAAGTGAAATTGACTAATGATGACTGACTTGCATTCAGCTAATTTGGTTTCAGCATTGTGGTATTGTAAAAGCTGGATCACTGCCACACTGTCCTGGCTTACTAGACACTGGAATACAATAGAACCACTGTTAATAGTAACACCTGTGCTTTTTCTAGTCTGAAAAGTCAGAATGTTGTGCTGCTGTTAAGGCTTCTGGGGGCTCATTTAGGCCTTTACAGCAACTTTCAAATCCTGCCACAGATGTATGATTGTATTGAGATCTGTACTCTAGCTTGGCTTCTCCACAGCAGTAACATCTTTGTACTGTATTTAAGTGCATTCATGTGAACCTCTGCTTCCAGAAACCTTCCCTAACCAAGATCCCTGTAGCGTGAAGCTGCTACCACCAGGTTCATCCCTCACTGATTCCCTTTTTGCATGGAGGAAGATGAGGTAGGCCTGTTGTGGGCACAGTCACACACTGACACTGTACTGTACAGATGTAGGTGACCCATAATCAAATGTCACACCCTGATTACAAGCAAGTGATTTCTATTGAAATTATTATTTTACAACTCACAAGTAGTAAATCAATAAATGAGTTTAACTGGATTAAATGTGTAGAAATATCTTTTATTACCTGTGTTTATTGATTAATTACATTGACTAATTACATCTGGTGTGTTGTAAAACAATAAAAGCAAGTCCAAGTCAGATGATTTTTGGGGACTATAATTGACCACAGCAGGGTTTTTTTGTTTGTTTGTTTGTTTGGTTTTTTTTGCAGTAACATTTATTTTTATCTTACAGGTGATTGAAGTTCAGCAGAGTACAATATCTTCCTCTCACCAGTGAGTTAGTACCTCTTTGTTTTAAATACATCCTGTGTGTTGTAAACTCATTCTGTTCTCTGCACAACTGCACTGTGAACTTTGATCCGAGTACTGTATGACCACTATTTTCTCTATAATCCACAGATTACTGAATTATCCTCCGTAAGGAGCTCAGGCCCTGAATATAAAACAGTGTGGCCTCTGTCTGATCCCAAGTGACAGGAGGGGAAACTGAACAGGTCAGACTTGAATGAACAAAAATAAGACACACACATTAAATCTTAGTCTTCGAGTGCAGCTGATAAAGTGTTATTGTGCATTCTTAAAAACCATGCACCAAACATGTGACAAAAAGTCTAGTTAAGTCAGATAAAGTCACAGGCTACCAGTGAAAAACCAACTGGAGGCCTGTTTGTCCCCCCACAAACTAATAGTCGTAGTTTTTAGGTTTAATTTAGCCACTGTGGCTCACTTACAAACATTTATATGATAAAGATTTATATCAGAAAACATGTAAACCTCACTAAACATAAATGTGAGAGATCAGAGTATAATAGAAAATAAAGGGAGATAAAGCTCTGATATTTGTAAGGGATTTAAACAGATTTTTAAAAGTTTCTAAAAGGTATTGGTTTAGATATTGGTGAAGGTTGCTTGGAGGTCAAAATGGCATACAATGTCTCATTGTACTAAAGGAACCTAATATTCCCTTAACTAAAGTCATATCAGCCATGACCTATCCCTATGAGGAAGTTGCTGCAGTTTTTATGGTATGAATGACGAGATTAACCTCGTGATAAGTCTTCATGCGGAAAAAAAGCCTGTCTGTACTGGTCTCTTTTTACAAAGAAAGGATGGGTCCGAGGTTTTGGGACCGAGGTCTAACCCAGTGTTGTTGCTCAGTGCGATGTGAGACCTACAGCACCAGTGCTGCAGCCCCATTCACTCATGTCCTTCAGTATTCACACCACACACACACACACACACCCCTCCACCGCTGTCAAGCTGGTCAAAATGCAACTTCCTGTGCAAAGCAAATTTCACAATAAAACCCTCAGTGGTTATCGCTGTTGATTTTAGTGTGAGTACGTGGAAAGGGCATTAAAATGGATAACTATAAAATGTAATTTGAAACCACTGACGCTTTAGAAATAATTAGATTTATCTAGGTACAGAATATTTCCTTTTTTGTGATTTTCCTGTTGGTGTCTGAACGCTGCTCAAGACTCAAGGCTGAGGGTTGCTGCCCGTTTGCAGCTGCAGTTCAGTCTTATTAGTTTCGTTCTGAGTTTTTAGAGATAATCTGTATGACGGAATGATAATAAAAAGCCAAATAGTTTAAGCTCTAATAGTTGCTGAATTATGTGTCCGTTTTAATGTGACATCAGTGTCAGAGCAGATTGTATAATTAATTATATTTATTTTATATAATTCATGGTTTTGAGAAAGTTTCTCATTATAATGACTTCATCATACTGGGTTTCATACCAAACTCTGGCTCTTGCCACAATTCGTTTTTCTCCCCCATTCATTTTATTTATTTTTTTATTTTTTTAAACATTTAAAGAAATTCTCATTTTAATTAATTAATGTCTGTTTGGTGCACAGGTTGAGTTTACTTCTCTTTTTTTTTCTTCCAAAATCAACAAAATATGTCATTTGCTCACAAACGTGAGACTCTGTGAACCCTTCAGGAACCGTGTGTAATCCTGTGCTTCTATTTTTGAAGCCAGAGGTAAATATCCGGTCTCCTCCTGCGTCTCTGCCGCCACCTTGACGCCGCTCCGGTTAAATTTTGGCGTTATCATTCCATCAGAGGCACTTGATCACCGCACCGGCGCTCCCATCTACCTGTGCCTCCCTCTCCTGCGAACGTGGAAATAAGACACATTAAAAGAAAGGAATCAAAATGGCCAGCAGCTTTTCTAGGATTCTGTCCTCCAAACGGAACATCGGGATCCTGTCGCTGGTGGGAGGCTCGGTAACGGCAGGATTTCTGCTGCACCGGGATCATGTCAGCGCCGAACATGTCCGCAGGAGGTACCCCGCCAGGTAACGATACCCCCGCCGGCCTGTGTGGACGTTACACGGCTTTTTACACACATCACACATCTTTATGTGCGTTAATTAAGAAATCCAGATTAGTCACAATTTCATGTTATCGACGCAAATTCTAGGCGCAGTCGTGATCTTCAGAATTAAAATCAGGGTTTTTGTGCAATTAAATAAAAACAGCCAGACTGTAAAACATCAAACACACCCGGCAAGTTAAATATATTTAGAAAGGGACATTTTCCCGCCCTATCAAGTTCAATAACCTTGAAGTAAAGACATGTGCAACCTGTGATTATTTTAATACAATTACATGCGTTAATAGGCTATCATATCACAGTAGGAATATTAATAATGGATGCAATAAGAGATTAACCAAATCATAAAGCAGAAAATAGCTTTTAAACACATTACAATGTGTGTAATGATTTTTTAGCGGGGAGCAACTGCATGAAATGTGTTTGTTTTTTTGTTTTTTTTGTTTTTTTTGTTTTTTTTAATCAGAGCAACCAAAATTAAAAGCACAGGAAGAAGCAAATGTGGTGCATAAACCTAAACTCCTCCTAAAGTACAGAATGCACATACAAAATATTTACATAATGCACCTTCAGTGTGAAACTGAAGAAAGCTTAGATTTAATCTCGTTGATAAAAATCGTAGATATGAATAATATGTTCTATGTAGTGTATAATTTTCCTGTAGAATGAACTGGAAGGATGTCTCCTGCAGCTGACAACAGAGGAGAACAGATGGTTTGCGCCATAACTAGGCTACACTGTATTGATAAATGTGTTACGGTATGAGTAAGAGACAGCGGGAGGACGCGTACGTGATCTGCGACACGCCTGCATGCATTATAAAGCAGTGCATATAGAGAGATTAGTGAAACGTTATCTGCTGCTCAGATATAAAACCATGTCCCTGTGGTTGTTACATAATGGTCACATCAAAGGAGCACCTACAGCGCCAGAGAAAAGTAATCTATTACCCGCCAAATGTTACTATAGCAGTAAAAGGTGTTGACTCAGTTGTGTTTCAGTGGCGGTGGTTACCCTGGCAGCTGTTTACCGTGTTGATATAACGAACAGGCATAATCTCCTGCCGGTGGGACACACCCAACGTTATGTTATCAATCATTAAAACTGATTTCCTGTGATGTTAGGGAAAGATAAAGCTACAGAGAATTTGACTTTGTGGTTGATGGTGGGGTGGAAGGGTCAAGATGGGAAGAGAAGAGCCTGTGTTTAAGCTGATATAGGATTAGTGCCAGTGATGGAAAAAGCACTCAGATCTGTAACATTTTGAAGTAAATGTAATTATTACTCATAATGCATAATGGCCCACTTCAGAATAATGAATATTATATTATTGGATTATAATTCAGTAATTAATAAACAATCAGTAATGTCTTATCTTAAACTATAAATCAATGTTGAAGTATAAAGTAGCAGAAAATGAAAATAAAGAACAACTGGCTCAAAAGTGTACTCAAGTACAGTTCTTGCATAAATGTAATTAGTTGCTCTGCACCACTGATTGGGACCTAAAGTGCAGATTTACTTTTGATTGATATCAATATTGATTATAGTAATCCTTTAGTAATAAATTGTGTGGTTGCTGGAGCATCCTTGTGAACAGTTCATCAGTGAGCATACATTCATCCATCCCTCGTTCCTTTAGGACAAATGTGTCCTTAAAGAACCCTGAACAGGCAGCTTGCAGGCTTGTTTAAATGCTGCCATGAATACAGATCTAATGCATGTTATGTAATATGCAGATGTTATTGGATGATACTTATTTGAATCTGACCGGAACACCTTGCCTGCTCCGAACCCACAATTTGACTCTGTGGCCATCTGTGTTTTCCTGGCTCTGAAAACGTAATGAGGTGCCCTCTCGCTCATTTCCTGTCATCTCCCTACTGGTGCTGCCGAATACATGCCCCCCAAAAATAATATCATTTGTGATAGTGGACAGTGTGGTAGCACTGATAACAATCTTCTCAATTTATTGTTATGCAAAAAAAGGGGTGCTTGTACCATTTAGACAAGAAAAGACATTTCTCTGTGCGATGATGGAGCTAGACCAAGCAAAACTGACTTTTGTTAGGGTCTATACTGTATACCTACACAGTCACCAGCAATGCTCTGTTAAATTACAGTTACTTTATCATTTTATATTTAAATGCATTAGCCTTCTTGATCTTTTATCAGCAGACAGCAGAAAGCTGAAAGCCATAAACTACTTAGTCTGTGCTGCTTCTGCACTTTTAGTCTTTTGACAATCTAAGTATATTGTTTGGATAAAAGCCCGTCTGTGACAGCAGTTCCTTTTTGTTTTTCCATACCAGCCTGCATGAAAGCCTAAATAATTCATTTGAACATAGAGATGAATTAGTCATTAGTTAATCAAGCAGCATCATTTTACTAAAATCTCCATCAGCATAAAATTAATGGCAGTTTTAACATCTCATGATGGTTTAAATGTTGATGGTAGTCAGCCTCTTGGCCAAACAGTCAGCCAGCTTCAGTTTTATTTTTCACAGTGCCAGTGTAACTCATGGTACCAGCCTCATGTCCCCGTGTGCCCTGTTTGATCTGTGTCTAAATTAGTAGGCATCCTTTGCAGCAGGGTGTCCCATAACCAGGAGGGCACAGGTTTAATCTTGGGTTACCTGTGTACGTGCCATGAGGAAGTGTCCTTGAGTGAGTCACTCACTCTGAGCCTGCTCTAAGGGCATAGCTCCGTCATTAACCTGTGCCCACACTGCTAAAAAAAATTTTTCTCTCTCAAAGATCAATGCAGCAGTATGTTATCTTGCATTTCTGTTTGTACAGTGCGGAGTTCCCTGACCTGCGCAAGCACAACAACTGCATGGCCAGTAACCTGACACCTGCCATTTATGCCAAGCTGTGTGATAAAGCCACTCCCAATGGTTACACGCTGGACATGGCCATCCAGACGGGCGTGGACAACCCTGGGCACCCCTTCATCAAGACCGTTGGCATGGTGGCAGGAGACGAGGAGTCTTATGAGGTCAGACATCCTTGTACTTTTCCAGACACGCATACAAGCTCCTCACATTCAGGCAAAGAGAAGGCGCTGGCCACACCTCCACATGTATTGCACAGAGTCCTGGCTGTTCGTAGCCTCCCCAGGCCACCAGTTGCAGTTTGAGGTGACAAGAGCGACATTGATAAAGTCCAAACTTAGAGAAAATGGGAGGAAACTGCAATTACATAGTTAATAAAAGTACTGCAAAGTGGAAAGTGGTTTTTATTTAAGAAAGCTCCAGTCACATTCCAGTTCCAAAACAACTTCCTTTAACTCTCAAGATTTCAACACAGATAAAAACCTTTTAATCATCAGACTTGAGCAGGAAATGATTTTTTTTTGCATGCAGCAACTTCAGGGGATTTAGTAACCAATCCTCCCTGTCCTGTTTCAGAGGAAGGAGTATTACAGCATAGGAGAGGGAGAGTTTTAGGCTAGGTCATCTCTTCTGGGATGTTTAATAATCTATCTATAGTGAGGATCTAACTACATTTCCATTATAATTGCCTACTTCATTTAGGCCACAAAAATATCTTGGACTTCTTACAGTAGTCAGTATGTTTTTAAATTAAGTATGGAACGAGAAAACCAGTCACTGTGAGTGTTAAGGTTGCGGACGGATGAAAGCTTAGTCAAAGATTGTGTCATTTTCAAAGACTCAAGGTTGCTTCACTCTTAAATGCACCAGTGTACATTACAAGACATAAGACATATAAGATAGTGTTTCTCCTACAGTATCACAAAAATGTAATGCAATATATGATTCATCCTTACTCCCTGCTGTTTAAACATGGGTTTTTCTTTCCACTTGGGTGTGGTGTTGGTGAGAAGACAGAAATTCAGGGAGTGGTAACCCACACTGTGCAAAAAGAGTTGATATTATATACAAAACTCAGGGACTCCTACTCTTTGAGATGTTTTAAACTTGCATTCTATATAGCTGTAGAAAACTTTAATAAGCAGTGTCATGGTTTTTGATCTGGTCCTGTAAATGACCTGCTGAGATGCCAGGGGAAAACAGTGAACCAAGTAAGGCTCTGATTCATGGCGTTTCTTGAAAGCGGGAGTCATACATGAATGTCGGTCAGCGTAGCAACCGTAGGCATGAAAAACAAAAAGTCGGTTAAAAGAATATTCAGCAGAAACTGGAAGGCTGGCTTGATGAACTGTTAGTGCAAGACAAACTAGCAGCTGAAAAGGGGAGGGACAGATCTATATATGTATATATATATATATATACACAATAATTATTGATGAGACAAAAGTGACTTAAAAACTAATAATACAAAAGCAATAAATACAACTCATATGGTAAATGATTTCAAAATTGTGGATGTGGATAAAGTCAGATGTTACATATTATTTAATTATAGCCCTGGTGATTAATGGATAAAAAGTCTTGTATTTATATACTGTATTTCAGGTATTTGCAGACCTGCTGGACCCCGTCATCAAAGAGAGGCACTACGGCTACGACCCCCAATCAATGAAGCACCCCATCGACCTGGACTCCATGGGTAAACCACACCTCCTTAACACAGAGCTTCAACAGCATCGAAAGACTGTTTCTGCCGGTAGATGGTGATATGCTGCAGTTGACCCATAATGTGTCTTCTTGTGCAATAACATTTTTGAATCGTGGGGCCGATTTTGCGTGCTGTCGCCGGGGTGAGGACAGGCGCGTATCGGGCTGGGCCTGCCCCGCCTGCACGGGCAGGCGCGGGGAAGTAAGAGGGTGGTAGTGGGCAGCCTGCATTGGCTGAAGGGCGACCTGGTGAGGAAATACTGCAGTCTCACCCAGATGACAGAAAGGAGCAGCAGCAGCTCATTGATGTGAGTGATGCAGCGATGTGTATGCAAGAGGTACCACTGACATACAACACCAACATGGTGTGGGAAAAGAAGGGTTCATGCTTTATTAAATCTCACTGCTCACTGTTTACTTACATGAGCCTAGTAAATATTTAGAACAATTTTCTTTGTTTCTAGCTACCAATCAGCCTATTAAACCGGTTACTGGTTGAACTGGTTTTGATATTTTTGTCAGTGTAGCATATGTGGTCTAAATTGCACCCAGCATATTTTATAGTGGTTTGTCCTGTGTAGTGGTTATACTTATCCAGGTGATTAGAAAATAAGGAGCAGAAAAACTCATCATAAAAATCGAAATGGGTGTATACATATACTTATTTCTCTACCCACAATGAAGATTTGGATATTGAATTCTCAAGCATCTCCCTCGTTTTGTCTCCTTGACAATACTATCCAATCTAACGTTTCACCATTTCAGTCATAACCACTGTTGGCACATTGAGTGTAAAAAAAAAAACATTGGTTCTCTATATTTACAACAGGATACTTCCTGTTTGACCCAAATATATTCTTACTCTGACATGTGCAGGCGAAAACCGTGACTGGCCAGATGCCCTTATTATTTGATAAGTAAAACAAACTAGTGATACAAGTTTCTGACTACTGTTTGATTACTAAAGGCGGGGGTGATATTATTTGCAGTTGGCTGTTCCAGCTAATGCACAGTAGGATCTGGTTTATTTTGATCATGTGTATGAAGTCTTTCTGTTGTTTCTGTTGGTTATTCAGCGTGCAAAGGCACAACGAAATTTAACATTTCAAAATTGCTTTTGGGATAATTCTTGATTATATTTTTCAAATTAGAGCCTTATTTGGCTTTTAGTTCCAGTTCATCCAAAATAACAAATAGAAACTTCAGTCTTGTTTCTGTCTTTTTTTTAGAGACAGTGACTTCAAGTGTTTCTTATCTGTTTTTGAAGACTTGCTACAGTATCTATTCATTAAATTTTAAAAGTTGGACCACAAGTCATTGATATTGTTAGTGCAGTGCCTGTTGGTGGCCTAATGGGAGCGATAATATGTCTCAAGTCAAAAGTAAACATGCTTAGCATTGTAACAGCAAGTGCATTTTAAAATAAATGGAGGAATCTCTGTGTTTTGATTTTGTCGACAACCTCTCATCCAAAACACTTGACAGTCAGTACTGTACTTACTCGGGTCCTCAGCAATACACCTTTGAAGTTTGAAGCTGATTGGATGAGCGGTTGTCAAGAAAATCTAAATACAGACAGACAGAGATTTCTCTGTTTATTTGTAGGTCTAGGACTAGCTGTCCTTCCTCTATTAGTAGGACAATGTTTTTATTTATTTGAATATCAGTCTGTTACTCTGAATTACTCTTTGATTTGTGAATAAAAAATATATATTATGTTGAAAGAAATGGTTTATTGTCCTTTTTGTTTATTTATTTAAAGAAAGAAATCGTAGGGTGAATCTATGAGATAGTTTTTTATGTGCTGAATGACTGGGAGGCTGCGACCACAAAGTAATTCAACACAAAAGACTACTTGGGTATCAGAAGCAGCAAACCCATAACAGGTAGCTATTCTTCATTTTAACAAGAGATACGTGATATGAGATATTATTGCTTATAATATATATGATGATTAATAATATAAGACAAATTCTTGAAAGATAATAATTCATCAGATATCTTTAATTAATTTTGAGATATTGTGTATTCTCCTTAGCACATATTTTCAAGCCTGATCAAAAAGCAAGTAAAGTCAGGCAATTTTATTTCGAGTCTAGACCATGGCTTATTGGTTACGAGACCCAGCACAAAACTCATGAGCAGGCAGAAACAGGTAGGAGCCACCAGGTCATGGTGGATGATTGACAATAGTGAACTTTGAGTCGGTGTTGATCTTGGGTAACTCTCATTTTGTTTTTGATTTAAATGTGACTTCTTTACAACCTGCTGTAGACAATTTTTCTCTTAATTTTGATACTGACTAATTAGATCCGCAGGTTTATGACTCTATAATACTGATCTGGGATATTATTGTTCAATTCATGATCATCCTTCTCATCGGACCAATCTTTTATTGGTGTTTCATTTCATGTGTTCAGCAAATGTAAAAAATCTGGAGAAAAGTCTTTTAATTTTGTATTCTGAACTTTCCATCAATTTCCTCCTGGCATGGTTTTGGCTGTATTATCGGCTACGCTGAGCATTGGTTGTTTTGCAGCAGTCTGGTATTAGTTGTGCCTGCTTTAACCAAGGTACTGGATCATAGTGGACACAGCATTTTTAAGTTGGAGACTGCAACTGTAGCAGACATATCCATTCTGCTGCCATCAGACGTCTGTTGGATTTAATCAGCCAAAGAGAAGGGAATTAAAACAGTCTTAAAAGCATATGGTGCATGCTCGCAGAACGATAAAAAAGCTTGTCTTTACCCTGTCATGAAAATAAAGCCTGTAGACAGAGGCACAAAAACACACTGTCCAAACATGGCCATGCAAATATAAATTATTTATCCAAGCGGTCCCAGTTCCCCATTAGGGAAAGTGCAAAGGACAAGCAGTGCAACATCTGGTATGGCAGTGTTGCACACTGAGGGCGTGACAACTCTGAACAGTACACCTCAGTGCTACGTTAACGGTGATTTATCTCCAACACTTGGCAAGTGTTTGTGTCAGTCCACTCCCAACAAAGTTTATTTAAAGCTGACAACTCAATTTCTTACTTGTCAGCTCTGATAAAAATAAAAAACAACAGCTATGAACAGTTTCCTGTGTACGAACAGTATGTACACATCCATCAAACGTACCAAAGGTCAAAGGTTGTTGTATGAGTGAAACACACACTCATTGTGTTGTGACTGATTCTCTCCCCCTAAGGTGGAGCGTCTGATCCAGGAGAGAGGCTGGGAGTTCATGTGGAACGAGAGGCTCGGTTACATCCTCACCTGCCCCTCTAACCTGGGCACAGGGCTCAGGGCCGGGGTCCACGTCAAACTGCCCCTGCTGAGCAAGGTAACACAACAGTTGTAATAGAATGAAGCTATTTATTCTTCAGTAGATAGTGTTAGATCTTTTGTGTGACTATTCTCTTTGTGTCAAATATTAATAGAGCAAAAGTGTCTGCTTGGTCTCAAAAACCATAAAATTAGCTTCTCTTCTCAATCTGTATTGTTGTTCTCCAAAAAAGATGAGAATAGGACAAGAGTGCACCCAAATGCATGTGAACTGTTAGATTTGTACTGAGTATGACTATTACAAAATGACAGTTATATATTTTTTTCATTGCATCTGTTTTACTAAATGTAGTTAACATTATCACGCAGCATGTTCACCTGGAAATAAGCTCTTTTCTATATACATTCTATGTATGTTTCTGATAAGATTCTGTTACAAATTTCATGGAAACTGTCTTGAATAACTCCTTTCCCCCACCTCCCAGGATCCCCGCTTCAGTAAGATCCTGGACAACCTGCGTCTGCAGAAGCGAGGGACAGGTGGTGTAGACACTGCTGCCGTGGGTGGTGTGTTCGACATCTCCAACCTGGACCGCCTGGGACAGTCTGAGGTAGGGAAACCTGGGTAGAAAGGCACAGAGATGGGGGCTGAGTGGTGATGAACATTGTGAGTAGTTGCTTACCTTTCATCAAGAGAGCAAAGTATCCACCTACAGACTACTCACCTGGGGTGTAGCAAATACTACTTGGCTGTTGCGTCTTGTCTGCATCAGTGACAAACAGGGCATTGCAGGAACTTTCTCAGTAAATCTTCCCTGACTAAACAAATATTCAACAGTATTTATTGCATCATAGTTTTATTAGTGTAGCATTTCAAATACAGCAACAGAAACCAGACTATTGCCAAATTGATTGATTTATTTATGGCACAACACAGTGAGAGAGTTGTTATTATTTCAGACCAAATAGAGAGGAGGAGAGGAGAGTAGTGTTCTTGTCCGAGCTGTACATGTAATTTGTCTTTGTTATGTCCTTGGTCATGCTTTAATGCCTGTGTGACAGAGTCATACAGTACAATAGAGCTCTTCTCTATTGTTGTGAGTGTGTGGCTGCATATATTTTTCAGATTACATGGAGACTGGAGATGGCTCTTCACTGTGTCTGGGTGGAGTGCAGTGTACTAATTAGCGTTCAGATTGAGAATCGCTCATCAAATTTTTTTTACCGTTACATAACATTGTCTGACTCCAACCTCCACTTCTCTTATAAGTTTCTTTGGGAGCGTGGGCTGCACAGCGCTGTTTGGTCCTCCATCATCCAGACTGATGAGCACTCAGGAGAGGAGCACTCTCAGGCTGAGGTCCATGAGTTAAGAGATGGAGGGATGAGGGAACCGTGGAGAAGAAGTGCAGAAGGACAATAATGTTGTAGCATGCAGCTTTTCATGATGAGAGCTTGAGTAACGGGAGCTTTCTGTCCTGTGCTCTCTGTGTTCAAACCGTGCAGCTGTAACTGTAGTGGTCAACCCTCACAGTTCACACACCAAATGTTATTGTTGCAAATGAGGCAGGAAAGTGTCTGTTTTCGAGGTGGGCTGTATCTTTGACCATAGTTTAGAGGAGGCATTCCTTGAAAAGGTTATAGGCCTCTAGTTGATGCTTTTCTCGCAGCTCTGTTATGAGTGCAGACTGCTAGTGTTTATATTTGGTCATGTCTGTAGTGTCTGTAGATCGGATGCGAGGGGTTTGCAGATGTCAGGGACGCAGGCTGCTCTGTGTCTGTAGCTAAAAGCAAATGCTGTTTGCTTTTTTACCAAGACTTAGATTAGAAGATTGATGGCACTTTTGTGTGAGTATGTAGAGTATTTAACAGTGATCCAAGAACTGAGGAAGCCTCTTGGATGAGAAGTGAAACTTCTTCAAGTATCAACAACCAAGTCCAGTTGCCCTCGATTCAACCCTTGTTGAATTACCATGACCTGGATGACTGAGAATCTTCACAGACCATATACGAGTGATATTAATCTTCTAACTTAGCTTTCAGCAAGAAAAAAGCATATTTTCCCAAAATGTCACACTATTTCCTTAAAGATATACCCCAAGGAGTTATTATTAAACTTCCATAAAGTCAATCTCACTAGAGACCAGATTTTAAAAGAATGATATCCTGACTTTGAAACCCTAATATGAGTCAAATTCCAGCTATTTTTGTTAGACTCTTCTTGCCTGGTAAATGTCTTTTAAATCCAGTTTGTAACACAGACTTTCTGTTCTAAATTAGTGGCTTTAAGCCTAAATCAAGATAAACCTAATGTCATAATCAGGGTTATTTTCTCACACTTAACAAAATTCTCCAGAGCCCAAAAGACATTATAAAACATTAAATAACATGACTGTTAAACTGACCTTTATTTGTAAAAATTGATTGAGTTTCCATTTAATTAGGGATAAAAGATGGTGTTTGAAACATAACATGTTCTCACGTACTTTATTTACATTCTGTTGATTATTTTTCTTCTGTGTAAATGTGGAAAATGTATTAAAATGTGATGTGTCCCTCTCTCAGGTCCAGTTGGTGCAGACAGTGATTGATGGCGTCAACTACCTGATCGAGTGTGAGAAGAGACTGGAGAGAGGCCAGGACATCAAGGTGCCCGCACCCATCAAGCAGTTCAAGTAGACACTAATCCCTGACCTGGGCACACAACCCTCTGGGCACACACATATGCACAAACACCCTGCTCTGTACCCATAGATATGATAAATATCTATGTCATTGCCTCATTTATTACCACTACTTATCTAATCACCCTTCCCTGCCCCACGATATACTTCTCTATAATGTAACCTACATATATCACACGCAGCTATCTGGCTAAAACAACCAGAGTCCCAGAATACTGCATTGGGCTTAAGTGTGTTTCAGATGCATCTGAAGTTTAAACTCAAATTCAAACCTGGCTATAAAATGGCGGCAAAGATTAATGAAGGATGCACAAACGGAGCAAAGATGGCCGCCAGTTTGCCCGTCTCTGCATGGCCAAACAGTATCTATGGCTCTTCTCTCAAACCACTCCTAAGCCCACCAAACCTGGCTTTACCCTGCCTCAGTCCCTTCCCGCCGCATGTCCTTTACTCATACAGCCTTTCTCTTCCCCTCACTCCTGTGTGTTGATCGGTCATGACTACTATCTGGTGCTTGTATAGTCCATCCATTTGTGCTATTTTCTTCCATCGTGGATTGTGTGTACATAGTTTCTTTTAACCATTTCAAGTGGATTTTGAATGTAGATTAACAGAAGAGACTCATGGATTTGTACGTTTGAGGTTGTAATGTTATAGCACACCCTGGCCGGGCTGGGTTCTGTACTGTAAGCTACTGAAGCAATATCATTCCAGCTCATTACTGAATGTCACTGTAATGTCTTTTATTAAAGAAGTCATCTATTTAACAGTACCTCCTCCTCCTCTGTCTGTCTGTCATTTGTTGATAGAGTGTTGCTTTTTTTAGTTTCTATACACGTAATACTTTGGTATCCAAGAGGATTTTGCCTGAGCAAGCCTTAAGTAACCATGGTGATCAAGCTGGAGGAGCATGATTGCGATCAGCGTGGCTGCATAGTGTCATGTGACAGTGTTTAGTCAGAAGCATAACAGAACTGTATTCTGCTGAAAGGTTGACACAGAGAGCTGTTGTTTTCACACAGAGCCAAGACCTTTTAAATCTGGAAAGTGTCTGAATTTCTTGACTAAATTAAAGATTCTAGGTCTGATGGTTATACTGCCCAGGCTGTCTTATGCAGTAAGAATCAGTTAGAGGATAAGGCTGGTGATACTCCACCTTTTGGCACCTGGAAGTTGCTCGACATCCTCCTGGATCTATATCTTCTTTTAATATTTGTTACGATCAACAGTCCAAAACTCAAAAGATGTTCACTTTACTATCGCAAGAGCAAAAAAAAGCAGCAAATTGTGGCATCTGAAAAGCTGGAACCAGCAAATGTTTGGCCTTGTTTGTTTAAAAAATGACTGAAATTATTTATCTACTATCAAAATAGTAGCCAATTATACATTTTTAAAATTTGTTTGTTTTCATTGCTGCTCTACACTGTACTAAGAGACAGTCTAACACAACACACACACATAATATAATAGAATATCACCAGCACTATCCCTTAAGCTCCGTGATGAATTCATATTAAATCTGACTTTGTGTTTGTTCCAAAGCGAGTGCAAAGACGTCAGTGTTTTCTCTGCAGTGCAGGAAGTCTCTAACAAATGCTTTGTCCCTTTGTGAATGAATGCATATTTATTTTCTCCACCGATGAAAAAGGCAGCATTTTTTCCAGTGTTTTGGTCTGGACGCTGACAGGACAACAAGGCGTTCAGTGTTCTGAGGAGACGCAGCTGAGACGTCGAGTGTTGGTGTTGTGAGGCATGAGGAATCTGTTCCTCTCTCTTTAAGGATTTGGAGAAAGGGTCTGATGTCCTGAATACACACACACTCACACATTCTCTTCCTCGTTCCCTCCCTGTCTCTCACGGTACTCCGAGCATGTCACTAGCATAATGCTGCAGACCTCTCCTCTCCTCTTCTCTCCTCCTCCTTGTTCCAGATATGGCTGAGGAGCAAGCTGGTTGCTGTGGCAACCACTTCACGGAGGCAGTGGGGGCTCTCTCTGATGGGGGGGGGGAGAGGGGCTTTGTGGGTAACAGAAAACAAATCTCTACAGTGCAGGGGAGTGCTGCACATCACACAGCCACACACTAAAATGAACACGGGTTCCCAGGATAAAATGGTGGTTGAATGGTGATGACAGACCTGTAACAAATGGTGATTAAATAATGATGATGATGCTTTAGCTCTCTCTGCTCTGCAAAGGCAAAATGCAGTAATTATATATTTGGTCAACACTGAGTTAAGACCAGGACCTGCCTCTCTCACATTTTACCTCACCATAGAAATTATTATACCACCAACAAATAGCATGGAAAATTCATGAGGTAAAAACCAAACTGTAGTGGCTGTACTCTGGCTAGTTAATACCTGCTGGTGAGATAGCTTTAGCTAATGCTAATTTACCCATTTTTTCCAGGAACTGAATAAATAAGACACTAACTACATCTTACAGTAAATCATAATGAAGAGTACACCAGATAAACTAGTCCTGCCAAATGCTAACATATAGAAAAAGCATTTAATTAGAGATTAATATACTAAAGGAGAATAACTAGAACACATTTTATTTGTAAATACTGTGTCTTCCCTTTGTCCAGAATTAAAGGTTTACAGCTTACACGTCTGTTATAAGTCAGTGTTTCTAAATGTAGTAGTCTCTGCACCATATTTACTGTGATGTGTATAGGGGATATTCTGAGATGCTAGTGGGTGTCCTATAAGTGACCTTGAAACAGTACAGATGTTTTACAAAGTGCTGTGTGGTGCAGTCCTATTTTTGTACACACCTATACACACAAGCACAAACACTTCTACCACAGCTCCACTGACAGTGACAGTAACTTGAGCGAATACTCTGACCTTTTTCGCTCCCTAAATTATATCCATTTAATTCTTCCTTTTCCATCATCAGCTGTGAGTTTACAGTAAACGGTGGCTGGTCTGGAAGAAAGCAGCTCTGGTTTAAAGGATTAGCACGGCTGAACAGTTGACTGCGGATCTGCAAGTCTGAGCCAGAGAGATGAGGAGACTTTCTGAGGTGTTGCTGGTCTGTTATGTAGGTGAGGTTTATTGTAACTGTGAACTGAACTTGTACTGCACTGTAACTAAGATGCATACTGAGTGTGTAATACAGACTCAGACAACCAGATAAGGAGTATTGATTGGTCTCAGTTATTTTATCTGATCTGTACATGTGAAGAGCAGTGTTGAGTACTGACATCTTATGTGTTATATTCTAAATACAAACATTTGTTTACATAAAATAGGATCAGAAAGCTCTTTAAGTACTGGCAGGTGTTCTGTATCTTTATTTTAAATGAACATTTTGAGCTTATATGCAAATCAGACTGTACCTGTCTCCTTCAATCATATGGCTATACTACAGAGTTCACATGACAACTGCCTGCAAGCACAAACAGGTTACATAGAGGGATATATTGGCAAACATCAGACATGTTACTTTTGGTTTTGGGACATCTCACTAGCCACCAAAGTACCATGTAAAAGTGCAGGCTGTGGATAGGAATTTAGTCTGTCTTTTAAAGTTGTATTATGATAAATTCTGAGTACAAGTACTCACAGAAAAAGTAGAGAGAATACCTTTACCAACTGAGTAACTTCCCTAGCTAAACAGAATGCTTCAGACCAGGGATTGAGGAGTCTGCTGTCAAAGAGCTCCCTCTGCTGGCATGGTCATATAACTGCAGCTTTATCAGGATGGAAAACATTAAGTACATCCAGTGAGTAATGAATATTAAGACTCTGTACAGTGAGTATGCCTCCAGTTTCCCATTAAGTAACACATCACCACACATTGCAGCTTCATTGTTTACCCTGGAGACCAACCAGCAGAGTACAACCTGACCTCTGATCTCCTGTGTATCACGTCATTTGTGGTAATTCTGATGAATCAAAACTTCTTTTGAGAATATGTACCATGTGGACAGCATATAAACTGAGATAATAATGGTATTAAAATATTTTAGATTAGACTTTAATAATGCAGGACTTGCCTTGGTTGATACTGTTCTTAAGTGGTGCAAATTCTCCAACAAATTTACAACTGATCCAACTCGCAGAACCAATTGACACTTTGCTCAGGTGAAAATCCAGCTGTAATCAAAACTGACACAAATCATTTGTCATTGTTTTAAAGCACAAGTATCTCCTGTTGATGTAACGAGGTATGGGAGTTTGCTTACTTGTTGTTTAGCAAATATATGACCTACTTAATGATCTTGTGGTGCAGTGGCAAAACAGCAACAGAGAAGGCACAAATTTTGGCCTCCTCAGGCTGTTAGTGGATCAGGAAGCGTGGACGTAGCATTTGTTATATCAGTAATGGCTCCAGCACACTTTATCCTGGGGGCTTTGGTTTTTCCACAACAGATTTGCAACACAAAGAATAGAGAGACCTGCAGATCAACATGGTGATCAGAGTGTTTGACCTTCCCTCTGACATCCGAGACAAGGTTGTACCTTGGTTTAAAAGCACAGGGGACTGGTGCATTAGGACTTATGAGATGATAAAAGTGGGAGCCAGCTGTTTTTCTGGAGACGAATCTCAAAATAGGATCAATGTCAATATAAAGTGAATGAAGCTACAGTAGATTCGATCAATACAGGCTTTGAGGGTTGGGGAGCTCACAAACACTGGACTGGACCTGGAAGTGTTGACTTATGCTTTCTGAGACACCAACTAGCGCTGCAATGATCAGTCAGCAGAAGATTTATGTTTTGATATTAATACTTTTCAAGCTAAAATTCCAAATATTCTCTAATTCCTACCTCGCAGTTGAGACAATTAACATTAGAGTAAGAAGAATATCTCTGTATTTTGGGCTGCTGGTTGAACAGACATTGCTTTAGCTATGGGAAATTGTGATGGGTATACTTTGGTGCTGTCTGATGTTTCAGACCAATTAATAAATAGATTAACCAGGAAAGTAATTAGCAGGTTGATCAATTATGAAAATGATCATTAGCTGCAGCCCAACATGGAAACTTGTTTCTTGAGGTTCTGTGGTGCAGTGATTTGGAATATATTATCTCAGCTAAAAACAAAAGTAACACCCACAGTTTTAAAAATAAGATCAAAATCTGGCTTATGGGAAACTTGAGAGTGATTATCTCCTGATTAATCATTTGTATGTAGCTGTTTATAATTTGTTTTCCTGACATTTTACTCAGACAGAGGTGTAATGCAAATCACATTTATTCAAATACTGTGCTGAAGTAAGTACTTCTACTTGTGTATTTCTTCTCATGCCACTATACAGCTCTACTCCACTTCATTTCACAGAAATTTTTTTTTACTTTTTACTCCACCACTACTGTTTAACAGCTTTAGTTGCTAGTTATTTAAAGTATCAAAAGTAAAAGAACTCATTTTGCAGAATAGCCCAGGTTAGTGTTAAATCATGGAATCTCCTAGGTCCCAAAAGATTATAGTTCTTTTATCTTTTACGTACCAGTTAGTTTTGTTGTGGCAACTAATTTACATGTTGAAAGCTTCCTCATAAATCCCATACAGCTTTAAGCGGGAGGGTTCCAGTAATTTCAGTTTTGTTTAAAATTATTAATTTAGAAGAGTGTTTAAACGATCCATTTTGAGAGGCTACACTTTGTGCTGTGTTGTTCTGTTTAAATGAGGCTGACAGAAATAATGGGGAACACCTATCACCTTAGAACAAGCAGATTCATCCTCCAGTTGGTCAACATGGTTTCTTTAAACTGGGCATTATGGGTAGGTGGGGTTATTACAAGGGGCTGTTGCACTAAGACCTACGATGAATTTTAAGTCAAGATCTTCACCCTCACTAAAACTCACCAACTAAAAGTGTCCTCATTCCCTTCTATGTACTCCCAGTTCAGAAATTTCCATTTTGTCCCAACCAAATTCATTCAATCCATGACAACAGTATATTAGGTGTATTATAAACATGGGCTCAGGCACTTATGCGTGAAATAATAAAAACGATAATCAACAGGTTTTGGATCATTAAAGGCCCATGATGTCAAAACTTGTTAAGTTTCTTATAATCCATTTGAGACGTCATGAGCCAAGAGGAGTTTGATTTGTCGAGTCCGTGATTGGCTCAGAGACGAGTAGGGGTCCTCCGTTGCCCTCACTTCTCATTTATTCCTGACCCAGGGAAGAGTGGCCCGCGTCAGGAACGGACCAGCGTGGGAGGCTTGCGCTCAATGGTTAAGGAGCAGGTCCCCGCTGCCCTGGAACATCCATAACCTCCGTCCTCTTTTCTCTTTTCCTCTGCCGACCACTCTCCGTTTTGGCTAGGCCGAGATCCTGCTGCAAGCCTTGGCTTTCCATGTCGCCGAAGAGAGGCGGCTGAAGGAAGAGGGGCTAGCACGGGACCTGGTTACATAGCTTACAAGTTTTTTGTTTGTTCCTGACCAAAATTGAAGGAGCTTTCCGCCAGCGCAGGTGCGTACCACGATGTTAGGGCTCCATCTTCTGCAGCCGCCCTCGCCGGGTTCCACCCAGGCCGGTAATCGCTGGAAATTTTTGGACGACAATTCAAAGAAAGCAAGATCCAGGAGACCCGTTGAAGCCTCAATTCGCCGTAGGTTTCTTCGGCTCCACTTCGGTGAAGTCTTTTTCACGATTTGGTACCGAGCCTGCAGGTGTTTGACCTTGACCGATAACCTTCATTCACTTAGAACTCTCATTGAATGTTCAGGTTTGTCTTTGTCATTGTCTAAGTTTAAAATGCACCTAGGACGTAGTCATTCTTTCAAGTTGTCTCTTGGTTTATTCATGACCCAGTATATTTAGAAAAGGTTATGACTAAATGCTTCTTATAATTTATGAGGTATTCCTTTTAAGTGGTCTCTGTGTGTTTAATTCCTTCTGGATTCAATTTTTAGTATGTTTATTCGATACACATTACAGGTGGACTACCTACAGGAGGTTGGTGTGTCAGCACTCGATTGTAACGTTCCTGGTTGGCCGAGAGAGAAGTTTTTAGGTGCTCCCTCTGGTTGAATAGAAGTCTTATTGTATTAGGCCCACAGAATTGCCAAAACTTAGAATAAAAGTTATAAATCAACAGATCATTGAACTTTTAATACTCAATCGGAGGAAATGTTTTCAGGTAAAATAAAAAAGTCGTGAATTTTTTTAGCCCCTCCTCAAAATCATGAACAAATTGTTTCGTTCCTTAAGTTTTCTCTAGTTTTAATCAAAAGTATTTTAAGGATTTTTAGAACAGTTTGAGGAGACCGAGAGCAGAACAAAATACTTCCAATTTACAGCTCGCAACATTTTGATTGGTGAGCAGATGAGTCGTCAGCAAACGGTACATTTTAATGTCATTTTGAAACAACTACACTGAAACTTTTGGTCGGTCTTTGAAATTACAAGCCGTGTTTTCAGTTTTGTGATGGCTCACAAACACTGGATGGACGCAAGTGTTGACTTATGCTTTCTGAGACACCAACTAGCGCTGCAATGATCAGTCAACAGAAGATTTGCTGGTATTAATGGCTTTTCAAGCTAAAATTTAAATATTCTCTAATTCTACCTATGAGACATTAACATTAGGTAAGAAAGAAATATCTCTGTATTTTGGAGCTGCTGGTTGAACAGACATTGCTTTGG
Organism: Lates japonicus; assembly: GCA_033238685.1. Classification (NCBI taxonomy): domain Eukaryota; kingdom Metazoa; phylum Chordata; class Actinopteri; family Centropomidae; genus Lates; species Lates japonicus. The sequence goes on along the minus strand of BRZM01000047.1, from coordinate 315,398 downwards.
CTTATGGGAAGTAATGATGGGTACTTTGGTGCTGTCGATGTTTCAGATAATCATCAGCTCGATGTTCTGGGTCATTTTTCATCAGATCAAAATCCCAGCGGGAAGCAGGGATATCAGCTGTTTATAATTTGCTCAGACAGGATGTAATACCAAATCACATTTATTCAAATACTGTGCTGGAAGTAGAGTACTTTAACATTCTTTCTCGCGCCACTATACTGGCTCTCTTCCCTTCATTTCACAGAAATTTTTTTTTACTTTTTACTCCACCACTACTGTTTAACAGCTTTGGTTGCTAGTTATTTAAAGTATCAAGTAAAGAACTCATTTTGCAGAATAGCCCAGGTTAGTGTTAAATCATGGAATCTCCTAGGTCTCAAAAGATTATAGTTCTTTTATCTTTTACGTACCAGTTAGTTTTGTTGTGGCAACTTCATGGTATGTTGACTTCATGTAAATCCCACATAGCTTTCATGGAGGGTTCAATGTTCAGTTTTTGTTTAAATTGTGTTAGAGATGTGTTTATGATCATTTTGGAGGCTACACTTTGTGCTGTATTGCATTATATAAAATGTCTGTTGTTTAGCCTAGTCTCATTTATTTGAATGGGGCTGACAAAATAATAGGAACACCTGTCATCATAGGGCAACAGATTACATCCTCGAGTTGAATCAACACCTCTTTAACACGGTTTCAACACAAACTGAGCATTATAAGGTAGGTAGGTAGGATTTATTGCTGAGCTGTTGCACTAGACTGCATTAGTTTTAGTCAGATGTACCTACTAAACTCACAACTGAGTATCTCATTCCACTGCTGTACTCCAAAGTTAGAAGTTCTGTTTTTGTCTGACAATTGTTTGATCGCGGCAACAGTATATTAGGTGTGTTGTAAACGCATGGGCTGGGCACTTGTGCGTGAAGGAAATAATAAAAAAAACGATAATCAGCACATTAAAGTTGTTTGCAGATCATTAAAAGGCCATGATATCAAGCGGTGAAGTTTCAACATAATCATTTGGGCGTGTGACAGAGAGGAGTTTTGATTTTGTCGAGTCGTGATTGGCTCAGAGACGATGAGGTCTCGTTTGCCTGCTTCTCATTGGCTGACCCGGGAAGAGTGACGCGTCGAACGGACCAATGGGAGGCTGCCACACTGTGGTTAGGAGCGGTCCCGCTGCCTGAACGTCTCCGCCGCCTCCGTCTCTTTCTCTTTCTCTTACCGACCACTCTCCGTTTGGCCCTGACCGAGGATCCTGCTGCAACCTTGGCTTTCGCGTCGCCGAAGAGAGCTGAAGAAGGGGGGCTGGCACGGACACAGTTTGCAACACAGTTTTTTGTTTTGTTTACAATAAAGTGAAGGAGGCTTTTAGCCAGCGCGGTGTGCGATGTTGAGGCTCATCTTCTTGGCCGCCCTCGCCGGGTTCACCCGGGCCAGTGATGTGCTGGAGTACACGGACGACGATTTCGAAAGCAAGATCGGAGACCATGACCTCATTCTTGTGGAGTTCTTCGCTCCTTGGTGAGTCTTTTCACGTTTTGTGCAGAGCTGCTGAAGTCATTTGCAAACCTTAAATGAGCTAACTTGCTTCGGGGATTAGCTAACTGACGTTCACTTACAGAACTTATAACATTGTGAATGTTTCTCCGGGATTTGTTTTTTTAATTAACATAGTCGTTGTACAAGTTTAAAATGCACCTGAGACTGCTTCTAATATTAATAGAGTCGTTACTGTCAAGTTGTCTGTGGTTTATTGGCCAGTGACCAATGTTAGCATGTTAGCTACGGGCGAAAAGGTGCAAGCTAAGTAGCTGTATTTGTAGGTATTCTTTTAGTGGAGTAAAGATTCTGAGTCTCTCACACTTTGGCCATACATTAAACTGTAAAACACAATACGTTTGTTCATTGCAGATTTATTTTAATCTGTCTTGAATCATTTTCAATGGAAACTACGTGCGAATTAAGGCTACTAGGAAGTTGGAGGTGTGTCCTTTCGTTGTTGTAACGTTCTGATTGGCCAGAGAAGTTTTGGTGTCCACCTCTGATTGGGCCAGAGGAAATGTGACGTGGGCCCACGGTGCCAAACTTGAATAAAAAAGGATTATCAGGCTCGTATTTGTCAAAGTCTTAAGCTAAAAATACCACATAAAACTTTTTAATACTCCGTCAAGAGGGAAAGCGTCATTTTTCAAGTAAAGATGACTAAAAAAAAGTCGTGGTTGCAGCCTCTCGAATGTGAACAATTGTTCGTTCCTTAGTTTTCTCTGATTTTCAATCAAGTATTTTGGGATTTTGAACAGTTTGAGAGACAAAACGAGCAATACTGATTACAGCTGCAACATTTAGTTTTTTTCATTTTTGGCTAAACAACCCCCACACACAAACTTTTGGTCTTGGTCTTTGGGAAATTACAACTGGTATTTTCACAGTTTTCTGGCATTTTATTGACAAAACTACAAGTAATGCCTAATGCCTAATTTTGTTATTTATGTTTTGTGACCAAACAATTAATTGCATTAGCAACAGAAATGATTTTAGGTTTTGTGAATCACATTTTTTTCCTTAACACCACTTGTATTTTGTGTAACTTTTACAAACCCTGTTCAATTACCTCAGAGGTTTCCAGTTCCACACTGTGAAATCTGTAGATCTCCCTCAAGATCTTTGCTGAACTGAAACCTGAGTACAGCTGAGGTGTAACTTGTTCTACTGTTTGACTGATCCATATCCTCCATCCATGTCCATTAGGTGTGGCCATTGTAAACGGCTAGCACCTGAGTACGAGGCAGCTGCCACACGTCTGAAAGGCATCGTCTCTCTGGCCAAGGTATTGCATAATGCAGTTAACTTTAACTTTGTCCACTTTTGCATGGCTCTCTGCACTCTGTACTCTAGTGCTCTCTGTGCCTCTTTAGAAAGTGAATGATTTTCTTTCCTCTTTAGGTTGACTGCACAGCCAACAGCAACACATGCAGCAAATATGGTGTCAGTGGCTACCCGACCCTGAAGATCTTCAGGGATGGAGAGGAATCTGGTCCCTATGATGGTCCCAGAACTGCAGGTATTTGGCTGAAATATGATTTTACTTTTTATGTTTACACCTCACATTTGTTCACATAGTCCCTATCTGCTTATTTCTGTCATGTCATGGTCATCTTTACTTTTTTTTTTCCCTCTTCATCTTCTGCCCGCATCATTCCTCTGCTTCCCTCTCTCTCTTTGTAGATGGGATTGTCAGCTTCCTTAAGAAGCAGGCTGGCCCAGCTTCTGTGGAGCTCAAGGCTGACGCAGACTTGGAGAAATTTATTGCAGATCAAGATGCAAGTGTTGTTGGTGAGTTCATGTTTAAATTTTAGCCTCTTACACCTGTAGCAGGGAATTTTTGTGTTAACTAAGTCCCTTAGCAGCAACATGAATATGCATGAGATGTCTATTTGAACCCAATTTGGGTAATTTTTAACTGCAGGTGGCAAATCTGAGGGTATATGAATGCTGATCTGAATGATTCATCTTCTGTTCCCAGGGTTCTTTGCTGATGAGAAGAGCACATCACAGGCTGAGTTCCTGAAAGCAGCCAGCGCCTTGAGGGACAACTATCGCTTCGCCCACACCAACGCTGAAGCTCTCCTCCAGAGCCAAGGCATTGACGGAGAGTGAGTAGATCTTTCTGCATTTGGCCTAATCCTCAGCTAAAAATGCTTTTTTTTTTTTTTAAAACACACACTTGGACAGTCACACCAGTAGTGCAGCAGGTTTGTCCCAGCGATCAGGACTAAACTGACCTTTTCTCTGTTTGTTTGCAGAGGAATCGTCCTGTTCCGCCCACCACGTCTTAACAACAAGTTTGAAGATGGCTCTGTCAAATTCACAGAGGACAAATTCACCAGCAGCAAAATCAAGAGGTTCATCCAGGACAACATGTGAGTGTTGTTTTTCTTGAGTAAAGGTTTTCTTAGTCCACGTCCCTTTTTCACACATCTAGAAACTTCTGCCTAACAACCAGTTAGGCAACAGAGATGATGGTTCACTGTATTTGCAAAGCACAATCTGTTTACAGTGGTTGTAGTTATTGTTGGATGTGGTAAAACATCTTACGTGGTAACAGTGTATATTTGCGCACATGGCTGAGTGCCAACAGGACCTTTTGTCATAGGTGAGTTGTCCTCTGCAAACACAGACTCGGCTCTCACTCAGTTCTGATAGTATGGTTAATAAAGCATTAAGGCTCCAACAAAAAGTCTTTGGTGCTTGTGATGAGATGACTTATAATCTCTTTATATCTTAGATCCTAGTGTGATAGTGGGTCTTCCATTTTCTGAATAGGAAAGTCACAGATTAGATGCGATGTGCAGTCTGTGCAAAGCGTCACGAAGGCATCATCAGCTACAGCAGAGACACTGCTCTGTCTGTGATTTCAGAGTTAACAATACAGACTGATACTGTGCAGATGAGACCATAGACAATCTGTGTGATCCGCCTGTGTAATACTGTGCAATGTGATTTGAAACAAATGGGCACTCGTGAGCACAGCTAACCTTTTCCACTGATCGTATTAACATCTAAAAGTTGATCTAGCCAGCACCATATTTTAAAAATATTTTAAAAATTTGTCTCACTTAAGTTTTTAATAACACACAGCTTGGGCAGGAGTGTGAATCTCATTAGCATACAATTTCCTGTGTTAATTCTTTGCTCATTAGATTTTTTTTTTTTTTTTAATATAGTGACTGCAGTCAATGTGATTTGAAATGACTTCCATATATTCCTACATTATAAATTTTGGTTGAAAAGTAAATGGCATACAGAGTTAACAAGTGCAGTTATTTGTATATTATTAATTTAAGGGCAGATACCACAAGAATTTTATTTTTTAATGTTCAACACAGTTATTGATGAAATAGAAACAAAAGAGATTACAGTACCTGCACGAACGTCTCCTCTACATGTGGTTTACCAGTGCTCCCGCTAACGGTCGTGACAAAGCTGGCAGTTAACTTTTTTTTCCCCTATGTATTTGTTTTGCTTTCACTTGGTACCAGCCTATTTCTCAAATTCTAACCGCCAAATATCTGTATGTTCAATGTGTTGTGATCAGACAGTTTTTGGAGATTTTAGTGGTGTGATAAGATCTAAACTGTGTAGATGTTAAAGGCAAGGCATATGTATTTGTATCATGCCTTTCAACAACCTGGTAATTCAGAGTGCTTTACCTAAGGCTAAGACATTAAGGAAAAACTAAAAGTATATTAGCTTCTTGTTTTAACTTTCTTTCTAAACTGATCTTTCTTTCTTTTCACTCAGCTTTGGAATCTGCCCGCACATGACAGACGACAACAAAGACCAGCTGAGGGGAAAAGACCTGTTGGTGGCTTATTATGACGTTGACTACGACAAAAACCCCAAGGGCTCCAACTACTGGAGGAACAGGTGGGTGCCTCTAAACTTGCACCAGTGCAGTTGCTCCTGACTCTTTCAGTTTGAGCTAAAATGTTGTTGTAATCCCTAAATACTGCCATTGATTTAAGATGCGTCTTTTAAAACAGACCACACTCTCATTTTACAGGGTGATGAAGGTGGCAAAGGGCTTCCTGGATCAGGGCAAGAAGCTGAACTTCGCTGTGGCCAACAAGAACATGTTCAGCCACGATGTGTCCGAGTACGGCATGGACGGTAGCTCAGGAGAGTTGCCTCTGGTGGCCATCCGCACCGCCAAGGGAGACAAATATGTCATGACTGAGGAGTTCTCGTAAGTCAAGACAATTTTTGTTTTTATTGTTTGCCATTGAGTAGATTTTACTGAAATCAGATTCTCTGGTGTTGTTTTGATGTAAGTTGTTACTGGTTATAGAGAATTCTTAGATGTGTGTCGCACTGTACTCGCACATAACCAGGATAAACAGATGAACAGATATCTAAGGAACTAGGGAATGACAAATTTCTCCTTTTTAAATTCTGATTAATGGCTTCCACCACAAGCCTAAACTCAGACTTTGGATCGATATTCTTTTTCCAAACACTCAGAGTCTCTGATGATTTCATTGTCTGTTCTCCCAACAGTCGTGATGGAAAAGCTCTGGAGCGTTTCCTGCAGGACTACTTTGATGGCAAGTTGAAGCGCTACCTCAAATCAGAGCCCATCCCAGAGAACAACGACGGACCTGTGAAGGTAAGATGAAACATTCAGATGGAGTCATACATTTCTACTTAATGTCTGCTGGGGTACTGGGGTTTTGTATTTGTTCAGTTATTCTAAAAGTTGCCCCTTCATTTTGCCTGCTATATTAAAACTGATGGATATTAATAGATGTAAAGAATAGAAAAATAAACACAAATCCTTGATTCTTCAATGCAGTCTGATCGTGTGTTGCTCACACTTCCCACCCTCAGGTGTGCTCAGGGTTTAGACTGTGTAAATTTGTTTTGAAGGGGGACTTTATACCCATATATTCCCATCTGTCTGCCTCTCTCCAGCCACTAGAGGAACACTTACTAAAATATCCGACTTAAGTGGAGTGATTGTTTGATAAAAGTATTACAAGTATTAAAAGTATAATAATTATTGCAGAGTTTAAAATACAATAAAAATCTACTAAAAAAATCAACTCTTACTACTAAGAGTAAACAAGTAGTCCCTTTTTACTAATGCAAGTTATGGACTGTGATTTTTAGGTTGGTAAATGAGTTGTGATAAAATAAAACATGCAGTCAAAAGTAATGTATACAGTAATAATAATTGTAATGATAAAATAATAATACAGACTGGATGTATTTTTTGGTAATGTTAGCGCAACATCTTTCATGTATATATTCAAACATTAGACACAGTTTAACAGCATTTTAACTGTAAAATTGTCCTGGGTCAGATGTAATAGATGTGAATGAACGTTTAGTAAAATGTAACACAATCACTCATGACTCAAAGTACTTTCTTAATTAAAATACTCACAGCTACTCGTCAGTAAATTATAAACTTGTGACATCTACCGTTTGTTTTCAGGTTGTGGTGGCTGAGAACTTTGATGCCATCGTCAACGACGACAGCAAAGACGTGCTGATCGAGTTCTATGCTCCGTGGTGCGGACACTGTAAGAACCTGGAGCCCAGATACAAAGAGCTGGGAGAGAAGGTGAGGGAATGGTCTCCTAACCTGCTGCTATTCTGATATACTGTGGATAACAACAGCAGAGACCAGGTTTAAATGACTTGACAGAAATATTTTGAGGTTGAACAGTGAAGAGAACCTGGTGTTTCTGATTAATCTTTTGAGTTTTGTATGTAAAAAAATAAAATAAATGAAAGTTGGAGAAGCTGTAACGGTCAAATGTTTGATATTCTTGCTTGATGAAATGACTCAGATTATTAATTGATTATCAAAAAGATTAATATCGGTCATTTTAGCTCTAGCCCAGACAAAACAGACCGTTAACAGTTTCTCTCCTCTGCTCCTGAAGCTGGCCGATGATCCCAACGTTGTCATTGCCAAGATGGATGCCACAGCCAACGATGTGCCATCTCCATATGAAGTCAGCGGGTGAGTCATGAGTCATATTCAAGCTTCCCCTGAGCCTGGACAAACCTCGATGGTTTGTTGCAAGTCAGACTGTCTGAGAAAATGGACATCGGCCATCGTGCAGACATCTGCTGAATGTGGATTTGAACTGGTCCAACATCTGCCTGTCACCTGATTTGCCCCCTCAGACTACTACCTCTTCCCCAAGATGAAGAAGGAGCTCAGTGGGCAACCATTTTCTCAGACAGTGCTGACTTGAGATTTTCAATGACCGGAAATGAAAATACCACAAAAATAATTAACTTCAAACTTTCTGCATAGTCACTCAAAGAGTTGAACTGTGTGTGCATGTAACAAGAGAGTAAGACTGTCTGATGGTAAATTACAATATGAATTCTTTTTTCTTTTTCAGTTTCCCCACAATCTACTTCTCCCCAGCTGGACGTAAGATGAACCCAAAGAAATACGAGGTGAGTGTCACCCTGAGCATCATTAAAACAAAGTGAATTCATGTCTGTCCTCTCACTCTGCTAATCGTCCCGTCTCGCTGCTCTTGTTCCAGGGAGGTCGCGAGGTGAGCGACTTCATCTCCTACCTGAAGAGAGAGGCCTCCAACCCCTTGGTGATGCAGGAGGAGACCAAGAAGAAGAAGAAGAAGAAGGATGACGACAAGATAGAGCTATAAAAGCTCCAAACAGGAACTCAACATCCTTCCCCCCCCCCCACCATGACAGGAGGAGGAGGAGGAGGATTGGGGAAATCTGTGCAGAGAAAGAACTAAATTATATTCCACTCTCTTAGTGAACTACCGAATGCTCTGAAGCCAAGTCAAAAAGACTCGGCCCTCCCTTTAGGTCCTCCGCTGCTCTGGGAAAACCGTGGAAGGTGGAGAGGTGGTGGCCAGGGCCTGCCCGATGTTTAAAAACAAAAACAAATTTTTAGGGAAGAGGGGACAGCTTTTGAAAAATTGAGATTTTTATTTCCCCCTGGTCTGTCTACTACACCTCAGGCTGATGCACTTTGGTTTGACACCAGTCTCCTGTCATCTGTCGCTTTGGTTCTTGTTGTTGTCGTCGTCACAGGGGATAATGGTAATGGTGAATTTTTTTTGTTTTTGTAACATGTCTTTGTTTTTGTACATTTGGAAGGATTATGAAATAAAAAGGCCCACAAAACCAAAATGAACTGTATGATCTCATTCATGAATGTCATGGCAGGTAAAACGTTCTGCTTTCCGAACCTCAGTTAAACACTTTCCTGTAATTCACAATTTTAGTAATTACAATAATGTTTATGAAGTTATCTGACATTTTTCACCTTATTTGTAATTGCATTTCTACGTCGCATTTAGTGATTGAGAGACACATGCCCTCAACCATCTGTGGTGACAGCTTCAGATTTCTTGTTTTGTTCAACCAACAATATAAAAACCTAAATATATTTGATTTATTTAGATATAAAACAAGGAAAAATAGATATTCCTCAGATATTAAAAGTTTAAAATATTAGATATTATTTTTCCTGACTAATGTAAATACTCAGTTTTCAGAATTGGAAATTATTTTGTTCTCAAGAAATCAACTGGGTCAAATGGATGCAAAGACTGAGTAAAATTGAAGTTAATTTGGTGTGAAAATTACACAAATTGGGATAGACAAAAACTCATCAAAAAAGGTGATTAGTCCCATCATAACAGCAGTAGGAAACAACAACATGACAATGATATAATTGATTTTCAACAATATGAAATCTATTGTCTAGTTTCTGTAGTTTTTAATCACGTTTCCTCATGATGTCACTGTTTCTACAACATAATAAATTGTAGATTCATCTTTAACACAAAGCTATAATCACTGTCATTCGTTTTTAAATACATTTTGCAGTAGGTAACCTTATTTTAATTACTAAAACCCAGTTACTAACAAGGTTTTTTTTAATTATTATTGTTAATATTATTTTATGTGGTTTTATTACCAATTGTTCGTTACCGTGTGACTTAAACGCTCCTTTAACTTTTTAGTGTCTTTCTTTTTTGAAAGCGATCTTGTGGCAATGTCACGTTGAGCCTGTGGGTGGCGATTCCGCTGTGTATTAGCCGCCTACTGTGAAATAACAAGCGAAGAAGAGAAGGAGCCAATGGGATGAGGAGCAGAGTGGACTTGTACAGGCATGTCCAGAGTGTACACGTGCTGGTTCGGAAGGTAACGTACGAATTATTCCACCTTTTTATTTTCATTTTGTGTAATCATTTTGTGTAATCTCTCTTTTGTTAACCTTCTTAACAAACATTTTAATCTCGTAGTAATAATCTTACATGATATTTTCCTTTGAGAAATGATCTTTAGTGCCTTGTTTGACGTGGCTTTCTTAAGCTAGCTATTTTTTTTAGGACGGGACGCCAGACTCCGGTGAAATATCTGGCAGTTTAAGTCAGCCTTGACTACCGACAAAGTTGAACACCGCACAAACCACGAGTTCCCACTTTTTCTGAACACTTAGGGGCCAGTGTTCAATACGGCGTATGTACAGCTGACCAAGCAAGCACGCCTGCTGAATTGTCAACTGAAATAACGATAGCTGATCAGTGGTCACTGATCACTATTGTCGACCAAGGCCTCTCAAAAGAAGCAGATACTCAAATCAGATGTTCATGAACTTTTATCGGCTGAGTGTATGTTGTATTCACTGCTAGAGACTAGTAATGATGGAAAAATAACATCGGTCAGACTGTACGAGTGAAGGAAAAAGAAATCCCTGGCGAGCAGTGAAGCAACATTAAACAGTCTGATTTTTGAACGGAGTCTGGTACCTTTATCTTAAGCGGAATATCACAGAATAAAGACCCTCTGACTTTTCCCAAACGTTCATAATTTACCTTTTGAACTGTGAGTTCACTAAATTGATTGTTATTATTCACCAAGAGTCGCACAACCTGCACAACACAGTTGTAATGTGTTGCCGTCAATCATCTACCCTCTCAAACCAGTGGTATTTTTGCATGGGCTGTAAAATAGGGAAGTTAACACCGTTTCTGTAGCTCGTGTATAATGCCAGAGTTGGTTTTATTGGCCAAATGTGGTCTCACAAGCAATTTACTATTTTGTTTTGTTGTTCTCACATTGCAAGCACACACAGTGAGATAAGCACCAAAGTTATGCAACAGCCTACAAGACAAAAGGTGCAATGCTGTCTTTTTTTCAGAGTGAGTGTGTAGCTCAAAAAAGATCTTGGATATAATGGATAGTAGTGATCACCTACTCTAAAAATAATCTGTTTTGTTTTTTGTTTCTTTAGAATGACTTTAAGGCCAATTTCCTTGATTGATGATGGCAGAGGTGTCAAGAAAGAATAAAGCCTCCTCCTGGGGGCTTCTCAGCAACTGTCGGTATTTGTGCAAAGAAGCCATGATGCTTCACACCATGGAGAAGGCAAGAGCTAGGAATAAATGTCAGCACAAGATAGTAATCACCAACGTGAAGAGGAAAAGAACAGAGCCACTGGATACAAATAAACTGGTCAAAAAAACGAAATGGAGCGATATAAAGCAGGAAAGTCAAAGCAGTGTGAACTCTGAAAACAACACTGATGCATCTAAACCTGGGCTTTCTGTGAGTGTGCCTAAAGTGTCTGAACACACTAGTTTAGTCACAGCCCTCAGAGACCGCTGGGAGGTGGACAGCGGTTTCTCCTCTGAGGCCAGTCCTCCAGCCAGCGGTCGGAGTTCACCGTGCCTCAGCTCGTGCTCGATTACAGTGGTGGCGTTGGACTGTGAGATGGTGGGGACAGGGCCTGGTGGGCGCTGCAGCGAGTTGGCCCGCTGCAGCATCCTGGACTACCATGGTAACGTCCTGTACGATAAATACGTCCAGCCGTGTCAGCCCGTCACAGACTACAGGACCCCCTGGAGTGGCATCCGGAGGCATCATCTGCACAACGCCACACCCTTCGTTCAGGCCAGGGAGGAGGTGAGACCAGTTTCGCTTTAGCATGTCATCCTCTGTCACTCATTTTTGATTTCTTAGTATACAATGAATGAATCAGTGTCGGCTGTGACTATAAATACACTCAAATCTCAGCCAAGCCTATTGAACAGCCAACCTGCAGCAGCAGCACGGGTGAAATAGAAAGTACACAAAAGCAGAAATCTACCTTGTGTCTGGGAAATGTTGGCTGTGTTGTCTGTACATTATAAAACCAGTATAAGGCTTCATGATATATAGGTCAAAGCGGTTTGAACAGTCAACCCAGTCAAGCTGTCAACACTGAGTAAACCCAGCTGACACTCGGTGATGATCAGTAATTACAGGTAAATATCACGTTTATCATCTTTTGCACTTGCGTGGCTTCTCTCCTGTAGATCCTCAGTATACTTGAGGGCAAAGTGGTCGTGGGCCACTCCATCTACAACGACTTTGAGGCGCTGGACATTCCTCATCCATGTCACATGGTCAGGGACACCGGTACGACACGTCTCCTCAGCCGTTTGGCCGGTTTCCCCCGCAAGCGCTGCCCCTCCCTCAAAATCTTGGCCAATAAGTTGCTGAACAGGAAGATACAGGTGAGACCTAATGAGTGTCACGGGCCTCTTCAGTCTTCATACCTTTATTTCTACTAGAAGTGGCAGGGGGGGAAATGTAGGGTTTTTTGTTGTTTATTTGTTGTAGCATAGATATATATATATATATATATAGATATATATATATATATCATATATATATCATATATATATATATATCATATATATATCAACATCTCATATCATGTTGTATGATAACTAGGGTTTTTTATTGAAACTGCAAAAAGGCATCTACAAAATGTCTTTTAGCAGTTTTTGTGTCACCAACATTGTTAAAAAAAGACTTAGATTCCTTTCCTTACTTGCTTACATTTTTAACACCTTCTGTATGTGTTTGGGGAAATGATTGAATTTAAGTTAAATTTAAGAGTTAAAATAAAGTGCACCTGGAAATCTTAACTAATACAAAGTCAAGGTCACTGTTCTTGCTCGTTATTATTCCAACACAGATGAGTCAGGTGGAAATCTTTCATGACCAAAAGTGTTGCTTTTCAAAAACTATGTTTTAAAAATAATTTAACACCACACGATTTTCTTAAAAAGCCATGATATGGATATTTCTGTCCTACAATGACAATATGCAAGCTGATAAATAATAGGAAACGGTAGCGCAGAACTGTCAAAGATAATATTTGATGCAGTTTAAAAAGTGTCACCATGATGTTTGTCCACCAGGGAGCACTGACAAGTTTATTTTTAACTGTAAAAAGCCCTGGTTCAGTACATATTAAAGTCACAGCTCTTTAATAAACAAAATCAAGAGACGCCTATCAACATGTTTATTTACTTAAGTATCAGCAGATATAATGATAAAATCCAACATCAGTCAGGGTGATAATAATACTGTGTACATATAACTGAAGTATTCTTAGTACATCTGTAGTACCTGATTATACTACACTGACCCTGTCTGTGTTTTTCCGCCCAGGTTGGGAAGAGAGGTCACTGTTCAGTGGAGGACGCTCAGGCCGCCCTCGACCTCTACAAGCTGGTGGAGGGCGAGTGGGAGCAGGAGCTGCAGAACAAGCTGAGGGACGACGACGCTCCACACGAGCCCAGCTTCGCCGCCTCAAACCACTACATGCAGGACGAGTACTGGCCAGATGATGTCACAGCCGACAGCCAATGAGAGGAAAGTATTCATGAGACATTCAGTGGAAACACCTCAGAAAGTCCCTAAATTAGATTTTGGTATTCTTAGTCATCAGAGCAGATTCAGAGAACTCTAAATAATGTGATGATATAAATTACGTGAAGTCTGAGGAGCTAAAATTATCCACATTGTCTCATGAGGAGATGAACTGTATCACTTTAGGGAAAATAACTTTATTGTTTGAATGAAAACACTTGTTAACTTATTACTTTTAAACATGTTAAACATGGTTTGTGTTCCTAACAGCATATAGTTGCTGTGATATTTGCTTGCAGAGTTGATAAGAATCAAGATGGTTGTTCTAGACTTGATAATGTTTATAGTGTGAAAAGTGTTGGTGCTTTTAAAATGTCTAACTTTGGAGTTTGGCGTTTTCTGACATTCTCAGCTCTTACTTGAAAGGTTAAATGTAACTGTTAATAGGACACAAAGCTCTAAGGCCACAGATACATTTGTTTTTAGTTGTTTTTTTTTCCAAATGGTTCTGTTTACGAGCACATACGAATGCACATGTGGCTGCTGAGAGCAAACTCGAAAGCAGCAGAGGCTGCAGCTCTTAACATGTTTTTCACTGTCTACAAGGCAAAAGAAAGAACACAAATTTAAAATAAACTGAGGACAAGTTTTAAAGTGATGCAGTTACCTCCATATATGTATATGTGGCTTTAGGTATTTTATATTGTAACAATACAATATTGTTCATTACCTCGCACTGCAAGCTGCTCTTAAACGTCCTAATAAAATGGCATCTTGTTAAAATAAACCCCTGACTTTGATTTCAGTGAGTAAATGCGACAACACTATGAAAACCTTTACACATAGGATCAGTTGAGTTGTTATACAGAGAACTATAAAGCTTGTGAAGTTGTATAATATCAACTGTGGCTCTGAAGGAGTTTCGTCAGATCTGGAAGGTTATCTTGATCTGTGCTTGGATGCTAAAAATGGAAAATCTGTAATAAACCGGAGCTGTGGAATTTGAAAGAATTGGATGTTTACCAGTTAAGGAGGGTCTAACAAAAGTTCCCATTTAGTTGCATTTCCAATCACAGGGGGAAAACGTCTAAAGAGCCAGGTGGACACAAACATCATTCTGCTCCCAATCTGTTGGATGTGTTAATGAGCACCTGTTCATTGTGCATGTGATAATATGTCACGGTCATGTTTGCAGCTTAAGTGATAAACTTTTAAGTGTCAGTTACAGTTTTAAATAGAAAGCACAAATTGCATCTTAATGTGTCTTTTAAATGAAAACCTGTTGATTTGATTTCTCTTTCTTGTCAGAATCTTCTTAGCTGCAGTGTGATCAATGATCATCTCTAAATATAAATGTAGTCTGTGCTAATTGCAGTGGAAAAACGCCAGATCAGCATTAACAGCAGCTTCACCAGCAGGAGTAGAATTAATGGATGAAACCACGGCTCTGTCGGTGTTGAAATGTTTTGGGGATCGTCCAGACCAGTCAGAGTCTGTCACAAACACTGGATCAGCCTGTGAAATCATCAAATGGCACCATGTCCAAATAGGTTACAAAATCCACCACAGTCAAGGTGAGCTGACCCAGTATGCTCGTTTAATTTGGCAGAACGAGAGTTTAACGTGTCACTACAGCGAGAAGATACTTAGCGACACAAAAGCACCATTTTAATTTAAAAAAGAGTTAAAGTTGTTTTTCTGCTTTCTGAGCAGTTAAATCCAGCAACTGAAATACTTAAATCCATGTGAGTCATTGAGCTGAAATGCTGCACAGCTTCATGTGGTTGTTTTATGTTAGGTACAGGTCTAAAGATGTGGCCTGATACTAGATTATGATGCACTAGAGTTTATAATTTTACTTACATGCAGCGCAGCGAGCTGCAGGTGGAGCTCTACATTTTATTATGCTCCATTGCTCCATGAATGGCTTTGTCTTCAACGTCTTTGTTTCTCACTCAGACTCATGAACACACACATCCAAAGCCCTGGACTTGGCCCTACAGCTCAGGCTATAGGGCGAGAACAGAGAGGAGCATTGTTTGCCCCAATCCATCTAAATTTGTTCTCCAAATCGCTTCCTTGAGCAGATCAGGCCTGATTTAGCAGATTACTGGTTGGCTGCCTGCTCCTTCATCGTTGCATCAGGAGGAAAACGTGTGTCGATGACGTTGGTGCGACCGGGGTCAGAGGGAGGAAAATGGACATCTTCCAAACATCAAACACAACACAAAAGA
The DNA here is from genome assembly GCA_033238685.1 of Lates japonicus. Classification (NCBI taxonomy): domain Eukaryota; kingdom Metazoa; phylum Chordata; class Actinopteri; family Centropomidae; genus Lates; species Lates japonicus. Next base: position 299,949 of record BRZM01000047.1, on the reverse strand, counting down.
ACAACCTGTTGCTGGTGCAATGAGTCCACACATGGTTAGATACACCAAGTAAAGAGGAAAACTTTTTCAGCAGCATTCATTGTAAGCTGGGTAGTGGGAATTCTTGTGTGTAGATTGAAAAATATTTTACTTTTATGATTTACAGATTCCTTAACACATACATGCAACCACATGTTCCTCTCGCTAGATTACTTTGTAATGTTAACGGTGTATTTTGCTGTTTACCTTGTGGTCATCGTTGCCATGATAACTGTCCAAAGTTGCACAATCTTGGATCATACTCAGTTGTCCCAAGCAGCACGCCCTACCAACACAGGGCTGCCTTCAGTAAAGCTGTGTGCAGATGATGAGTAAGTTAATGTGTGGAGGCACAGATATTTGTCTTGTATGGAACAGAGGAAACAGTAGGGGCCCTGTAAGTCTTATCTACACCCCTGCTGTTGGCCTCATGAGTCTGGGTTTCTTCCACTGTTTTACAACAGTAAGACAAAGGCTGTAAAATCTTCTCAACACATGAAGCAGCAGTAAGTTTTTTGAATTAAAACTGAAAAATGATCAAAATAATATTTCACCCCCTGACCACAGCAAATACCGTGATTACAGTGCTGCTGTGTTTTACCATCCAGTGGCTCTTTGTTAATTTGTTTTCACGCACACCTCTCTGTTGCTCAACTGAGATTAATCTAGAGATTTTTTATTTTTTTACTCAGCCTCACTCAGTTGTGATTAGACATGAAGACTGAGTACATGTGTGTGATGTGATGAAGGGCTGATCACATTATATAAAACCTTTACATTACTCTCAGCTCCTAATGCTCATAGTCCACACACACACACACACTCACACTCCATAGAATAACTATCAAGGTGACTGGCATGTACACAGTGTCATTATGTGTCGTGTGCTGAGATATAATGTGTGTGTGTGTGTGTGAACTAATCTGATCACAGGGAATTGTGGATACTTTAGGGTCCATGTTTACTGATATGAATGCACCTAAGTCTAAATCCAAATCCTTGTCGTGAAGGTGAGTTGTATTGTGTGTGTGTGTGTGTAGTAGATATTTCTGGCTTAGAAACCAAGCTTCCTCCTCAGCCACAGTGTGATTTCTAGTTTTAAAGCAAAGATGTGATGATTATGAGGCACAGAACTGTTACACATTCAGCCTGATGAATAGCTTCTTTCTCTCTGTGGTATTTTCCTCTTACTTCTAATTGTCTTTCCTTTGTAGAAATGTAAGCTTGAATTTGAGGACTCGTTTAGCTAGTGGATGCAAAATCTGGCAGCATCAGACTTAATTATGCAGAACTTAATCCACACTTAATCTTTAAACTGCAGTGAGCTGTCAGAGTTCATGCAAAGATTGTTATAAATGGTCTAAAAATGTGGCATTATTATGGTACGTTTTATTATTTGCACTTTCAGAATATATATAATTATTCCAAGAGATGTCTGGGATGCTTTCAATTCATGAAAATGAATATACTAACAGAAGGTTACACCTGTTGTCTTTAAGAAAATATTACTGGTACACGAGAACATCAAAACCAGATTTCCACCATCACACCCTCTGAAATGATGTGAAACAGACTATCTGAATATGACTCCATCTTCCCTCTCACCCAGAGTGTGTTCACGGGCAGAACAAATTGGGAATCAGCTGTCACAATGGTCACTTTTCACTCCACCCAAGTCTCCTTAATGGTAATCAAATCCTCCACCTCCTAAACCACCTCTTACCTAAGTGTCTGCTCAACATTACATCATCTGAAATGTGCCCTGACCCTGCCTTTCATCATGGGGAGCACCTCCCACCATTGGCCAAAACCGCCAGCATCACTCCCCCACTGCATCCCCCACACAATTCTCTTCTTCACACCCTCTGCCACTTTTATGCTGATTGAAAAAGGAAAAACGAAATCTGTTATGTAATTCAGACGCCACTAACTCAATGGCCATAAATCATAGGTCCCTGGCCCACCTGGCCCACACAGACCCCTGTGACTCCGGCCACAACTTCACATACTGCCTCTAGGTAAGTGACCCTGCCTCCAGTGCTGAGGTGCTACTTGCCTCAGATGTTGTAAGCTCTTATTGAATAGCAACTGACCAGGACACTACTGTATGTTACAATATGGCAGCATGAGACTCACCCCTCTATCTTGTGCTGTTTGAGTGCTAAATCTGCTGGGAGGAGGAATGATGTTAAAATCTTTGCTCAGTATCATGGATTAACCATGAGCTACAGAAATCAGTTGTATTCTCTGCACTCAACCCTTTTACTCAGTGGCATGTAAATCTGATGGCAGTGGTCTTTTAGTTGTAACACAGGCACAGTATAACAGGTAGACATGTTTTTAGTCTCTCCTGACTTATATTTAGGTGGTGCCGCAAATTTCAATATGGTAGACAGATTAACTCACAATCAGCCTGAGGAAATGTAGTTTGTCTGCATATCAAACCATACAACAGTTATCATAGATATCAAATATTATATGTCAATTGAGAGAAATGTTTGTAAATTGATGCCAAGACATTTGAGTATCCTTTAAAATAATGTTGATTACTTCATCTTATGATGTTTTAATGGGGCTGGGGCTGCATCAGATGATTATTTTATTAATGAGTCACCTCCCTACACCTGATTAATAGTTTGGTCTAGTTTAGGTATGTGAAATAGTCATATTTTCTCAAAGCCCAGTGTACCAATGAGATAGTCCAAAACCCAAAGATATTCAGTTTAATTGGATATCTTGACAGATGAGAAGACAAATAGGTACTGTTATGTGTTTGTTTGAGAAATGATTATTAACTGATCATCAAATAGCGTAGATTAATTCTTTCTATGCCGACTACTTGATTAATTGGTTATTTCAGTACTGAAGTGACTATATTTTAATGATTCCACAAAACAAACAATTTAGTATATGGTTAAAACAGAATTTACCGAGTGTGAGCCTGTTGATTATGAACAAGATCACTGTTTCCTGCTAAATCAACTACAGGGAATGGGTGACTGCTAAATATAGCAGAATGAGGGGGTCCTGTGATGGAGAGGTGGGATGACAGGGCACATTGATTTAGCAGCGCCAGTTGTTTTTTTTTGTTGTTGTTGTTTTAACCGGGACTCCTCATTTTCTTTCCACATAGTACGAAGCTGATTTAAAGAGCAGAAGACATGGCTGTGGTTGTAAGTATCTGTACCTCTACTTATTTTAAAACTGTTTTGATCAGATTGCCCAAAAGACAAATTCAATCAATACCCCATATTTTACACTAGTGTCTTAAACCAACAGTGGTGTTGAGGAGAGCCAAAGGCAGGGACTGAGTCACAATCCCGTCATAAAACGCTCCCCCCGGGACAAATACCTTTTCATCTTCCTGTAACTATAAGGACCAGCTGCAGCTCACATTTCAAACCAAAGCTCATTGTTATGGATGCCAACAGCCACAGTAGCCTTAGCTGCTAATCTCTGATCCCTGCTCAGGCCTGCTAGTAGTCCTCACCATGGTTTACAGGCTTTACTGGACTCATGTGAGGCAGATTATCCAAACACTGAGGCCTGTTCATTGTGGTCCTGCAACACTGGTGGACAGGCATATTGTTCCACGTGGATTAGACATGTTTTAAACTGCACACAGGCACACAACTAAGTCTTGTGAGAGAATTACATACAGACACAGTGAGGCATTTAGCTTTTTAACCAAAAAAAACAACTTACAAACAGTCAGTAGGAAACTTTAGTGTTGATCTGCAGAGGCAGCTAAGTGTGGTTGTCTTTATGCTGACAGGAGGGCAGTGATGGTGACACCAGTAATTGGTCTTTTCACATACATCTTGCCAGAAAGCAATGAAGGATCTGCTCCAGTTTTGTGCCACTGCGGCTATTGTCAGTCAGCCATGCCACTTATTAAAGTTTCTGGACACTGCTCAATGGAACGACATATTAATGATATTAATTACACCTGTCCTTTCTACTATGATGAGATGTCAACTTTAAAATGGCAAAAGTGCAAATACATACTGTGAGTTTCCAGTCCACAGAGAGCTGTACAGACACAGGTTTCGCATCAGTCATTCACTGCCGCTTTCAATCCTTTAACCTCAGTACAAAAACAGCAGGAATTGGATCTTAACCACCAGGACCACTTGAGTTTTGTGATATGAAATGTGTCTGTAGCTTCAAGTGTTGAAAATTGATGTACAGACTTGTTGTCTTCTTCAGTAAAGATATTAATTAATATAAATCACAACGCTGTTCATTTTAGACTCAAATTTAATTGAGGTAAATTTCTTGTATGACTGTTTTGGTTTAGACAACATGAAATATTTGAGAAGTTGGTTTCTTCGACAGAGGGTTTATAGTTTGGGGAATCTTTCTTTTTCCCCAGCCAGCCATGTTAGTCTAGGTCAGAGGGTGATATACGACAAAGCACCTGTGAGGCAACATTGTATTTGTGACTGAAACTCTAAATCAAACATCAAGTATCTCTCTTTCCCTCAGAGTGAACTTACCGTATGGTGTCGGAGGAGGAGCAGGCTCAGGCCAAGCTGAACGCCTCACCGTCATGACCACGGGCCAGTGTTTGACCCCAGCTAACCTGTGGGATCACACCAGGCAGAAGGTACCCAGACAAATGTACATTGAAGAATCAGATTCAGACATTACCAGGACATTGAACGTCAAAGCCCCAAACATGCCCATAGTACAAGTGTTCTTGCTTTCACTACTTTTTTGCCCCCACGTGGGATAACTTCCCCACCTTTATCACTGTAGTCATGCAACATTCAGATTAGTAGAATAACCTACTGTAAAATGTGAGCTAACTGTCTGGTCTGGCCCCCCTGCAGGCCAAGGACGCTTGAATGAGACAGATGAGTAGCGGTCTGCTGTGAAGGGAGCTGGGCAGGGAATCATCAAGGAAAAGGCAGACGAGGTGATGATTCGGCCAGGTCTAGGACACCGGGAGAAACCAGAGAGTTTGTTGGTCCGTTTCATCCGCCGCCTAGAAGTAATGACGTGCTCCAGTTTCGAGCTATGTATGTGCCAGAAAATTAATAGATTAAGTGGCAGATTTACTGATGAACCTCCTCTGTCCATACATGCTGTAATTTACATACAGTATTGAGAAAGCAGCAGTAAATAGTAGATGATTATGACTTTTTTTGTCAAAATCTGCTTGCTGGTTTGTCAGAGATTGTAAATATGATTGACAGCCATACAAAAGGGACAGACATCAGTAATATGTAACTCTAAATATCAGAGATCATTTCAAAAGAAACAGACATCAAATGACACAAGCTTTTAGCTTATGCCATAATATTTAGCTGAAAATCTTCTGTTAAAAAAGACAGTGATCTTGTGTTTCCAAGACATTTGTCCTTCCCTGTCATGCGAGACACTAAAATTTGCCTGGTTAAATAGTTGTGTGAGTCATATCAGTGCCTGAAGACAGTGGAACCCAACTTACCTTTTTATTCATAGTGATAAACACTCAAATTTGGCTTTATATAATGAATTAATAAATTGTCATTAATTAAAATGAAAAATAATTACTTCACCTGCTAGAGGGACTTCTATCATTTCACAGTGTTTGATGCCCAAATTCCTAGAATTCAAGCTTCCGCTCTATCCAGGCTACGGCGCCCAGGAAGGAGTACCAGCTGTTTGAGAATCTAATTCCCAGAGGCCGAGACGTAACCATCGAGGCCGGGTTACCCCGTATCCTGCAGAGCAGAGACAAGTACGCTGGTTCGCTTTTCAACACGAGAATTAGACTGAGGAGACTGGCGAGGTGAGAAGTGATGGTGATCCCAAATCCAGAATGTCAGTATCCTTCTTATTTTGGCACAGTATTGTGCACAAGAAAAGGGGTTGTCTTGAAACAGTTAAACGTAATTTAGCTGATCAACACGGCATATGTCTGTCTGTGTGTGTTCAGATCCCACGTGCTCACTGTAAAAGATCCTGGAGAAGCTGGAGAACGAGGAGACTCAGATCAACGGGTTCTGTGCATCATCGAGAACTTCAAGGGCTTCACCATGCAGCAGGCGTCAGGAATCAAACCCACCGAGCTCAAGAAGATGGTGGACATGCTGCAGGTGGGAACAAATTCTTGCCCTGGAGTAGTTTGTTACTACAGGCTTTAGAGGGAGTGCAGAGATGCATACATTATACATTCTAACTGAGGGCGAGGTACAGTATATCTCCAAATTGTGACTTTCTTTCCACCAGGATCTATTCCCTGCCCGCTTCAAAAGCTGTGCATTTCATCCACCAGCCCTGGTACTTCACCACCACTCTACAACGTGGCCCAAACCGATAGAAGAGCAAGCTGAGAGAGTGAGTTATACTTAAGTTGATTCTAATAACAATGAGGACAATACAACTGCAACTACTGTTGCTTTTTCCCACATCCTCTCTCTCAGTTGTATGAGATGCAGTTATGATAGAGGAACAGTCAAAAGTGAACAGAACTAGTTTCCTGAAAAGGCGCACTCCGTAACTAAATTACATAAAATACAAAGGCTTCCTGATGTTGTATCTATGCTGATATCAGTATCACCTATTTTTAAAATAAGTTTTGTCGTAGTTAAGAGGAACAAAAAGGTTGCTACAATAGTTAAAAGTACAATAGTAGGAATATATTACCTGAATTTAGCTTATTCAGATTGAATACAAATATGCTTTTTTTATTTCCATGTAAATAATGTGCTGGATTAAAAATCTTTCATGTAACCATTGCCAAAGTTGATATTAATGCTAGGTTTTGTTATGATCAGCAATTTGCAAATTTTTTAGACTTGACTTAGACAGACTTTTATTGATCCGGATGACTCCTTGGGGAAATTAGCAAATGAGCAAAATAATGGTGTCTCAGACGACTTAACAGCTGCTGTCCTGCTCTGTAGGTGTTTGTCCATGGGACATTGGAACTACTACAAGGAGTTTGATTTGACATCCTTCCATCTGAGTTTGATGAAAAGGTTCCAAGTACGATCGGCAAGGCCACAGCAGCCAAGCTACCATCAAACATCCTCCTTCCCTACAACAGGCAAAAGTTATATATTTCCAAACCCCCAGACTGTGAAGACTCAAAGCCCAATCTAACTGTAAAGAAAAAGAAGTTAAGAATGAAAGTCATGAGTGTGAGAAGTTTAAGAGATGTTGTTTACCAGAGGACCCGACAAAGCACAATCAAACAGGAACAGGTAATTATACTAATTACACTTACACTATGTAATATTTATAGTTCTATTTTAGGCTGGGGATCAAAGCTAGTTCTTCTACCCATTGTTGCAGAATGGCGTATCGCAATAGATTTTCTCTAAAATATATTAAGAAATTTCCCACCTCCAAGCAACATTGATCACCACACCAATATAGTGTATTTTTATCTCACATCACACAAACAAAACCAAACATGAGAGAACTGAGAGCTTCCGAAAGTCACCGACAAGAAGAGTTTTCAACACATTACTTGCTCACAACTGCTTCACTGTAACTTTGAACAAAAAAAACAGTACTAAATGTTCATGGTGGTGAATTACCTGTTGTAAGTAGATTTCAATTCTTTGCAGGTTGATTTTATACCAGCCTCATACGAATGGAAGCTAATAGCTGTGTCATATTTCATCTTAAATGGTACATTAGGTGGAATATTACTGTAACATACACATAACTTCTGAAGTTACCGGGCTGAAATTTAGGAACATGCTTTGAGGTCAGTGAAGTCACAATGTCAGTATCACCTAATTTGAACAGACTAAGATTTTTTTTCTCTCCTCTGTCAAATGTGCTTTGTTTGGACCATAGTTCATCCACACAGCTTGTACGCCTAGATTTCGGGTTTCCACTTCCTTCAAGTACAAGGCTGATATTCCAAGTGCCTGTCTCTCATGTTTTTAGATTGTTCTTCAGTATTATGAATATGCGAAGTTTTACCCATTGTGCTAGCTGGTAATCAATAAGAATGTCAATAAATGTACACAACCAGATATAAATATAATTTGTAGTCTGTCCCATCCACAAATTAAAAGTAAAAGGAAGGATCGATTCAACAACAGATGTAAACAAGTTTGTGAAAAATGTTTATTAATGGGTGAGTTCAAATTGTCCAATCAGTCAATGCAGTGTACCATGAGAACAAAACACATTATGATTAGATTACAAATGCTACACCCACAAGCCGATACATACAATATTGTCTATACAGTACATGAACTGTATGGACAGTAAAGTGCAGGCAGAAGGTCCATCTTCGTTACGTCAGGACATATTGCACACACACAGGCGGAGCAGTGGTGCTTGTTGCAGCTGGGATCAGCTTGAGGCTGTGTTAAATCTGATAGCTGACATTTTGATTAATAATAAGAAGGGCGTGAGCTCAGGTGAGTCCACTGCATTTAAACATACACAGTGTCTGAGGATACCAGGAAACTGATTAATATCAACAGGTATTTCAATGGAAATGGAAAAACGCCAAAGAAAACAAAAAGAATTCTCCAGATAAAATTCACCTCTCATTGTGTCCGCGTTGAGACCTTTATCAGCACATTTCTTTTGAAATATACTGTATCATGACATCGGAGGAGAGTTTAACAGTTAACAAGTGAAAGAAACATTGTCATCGTCATTACTCCTCCGCTCACTGTATTTATTTCTTTATTTTATGTGTGACTCCACCCACTGCTGAGCAGCACAAGCAGCTTAAAAATAAACCCAGAATAACTGTGGTCACTATGAAACTCAGCACGCCTTTGTCTAATAAGAGACCTCTGTGTTTGAGTCAAAGCTTACAGTTTTTGGGTATGAGCCAAAATGCAGCAGGATCATTAAAAAAGACTAACAGTCTTCAGTCCAGTATATTTTTAGAGAATCTCCTGCCCTGGTTTGTAAACATGTCAAAGGACATTTACTGTGATAATAATAACCTATGTAAACAGCAGCATTTAGAAATCTCTTCAATCAGTTCAATGGCAGGAGGCATTGTTGTGATAGCTGTTATCTACTAGTTTTGAGTTTTTGTAGAAAATCATGGAATGAGACAAGTTGATCTGGAGATGCTGAGTTCAATGTTAAAGCTGGTTTTAGTCAACAACAAAGAATCGACTGTTAGAAAAGCATTGTTAAATAAAAACTAAGACGTTTGTAACTAACCACGGACCTGGATTCTTTTATTTTGAAGGTTTGGCAGCAAGAGTGCAGCTTGATGGGCCCACTGCACCCAATGAAAATTAGAAGTGAAAAATCAGTGTCAGAATGAGCAAATGCAGTCTCACTATGTATAACAAACCAAAACCAGATATATTTAGCTCATAAATTTCTGCAATAAACAGCAGAGTTTCCATGGGAATGTCAACATCATATCAAAGGACAGTTAAAATGAATAATGACTTTTAACACAGTTTTAACACAACATGTTATGCTGATTGGAACTCACCATCAGAATCATGAATCATGTCATACTGCTGTTCATCAGAGGCAATAATGATTCATCAGAAGTCAAAACTCAAATCTGTTGCAGACTCCACACCGATATCAAGGCACTTAAATCTGATCCAGGATCTCATAAGTTAAATAACCTGATGTGGGGTACTGTATATTGGCTAAGCCAGACTGGCCAAAAAAACAATGGGTCCTTCACACTAATTTTCCAGTTGTCTCATGATATCAGTTAGATTAGCGCCTAATTTAGCAAGTTTCATTAGTAACCTGTTTTGCCCCACACAGAGGTCAAAGGTCACACCTCCTTGCCAACTACTTCACCTGTCCAGTCAAGATCCAACACCTGCCAAAAACCAGCAGAGGCTTACCTATTATTTCCACTGGAGGTTAACTAAGAACAAAAAGAGAAGGAGCAGTTCAGCAAGGGTCATGTTACTCTCAAGGGTTTTACTGACTCGAAGTTGATTTCTAGTTTGTTTACCCACTTCCAATCATCCTGTTTTTGTCTTATCTATCTAGTGGTTTCACATTTCCGTGAATGACTTAGTTAACTGTAAGGCTATTAGTACCAAAGTAAAAATAGAGCAAATACAAGCAATATATGTCTGTGCGCTCTTCATGGTTTTGGTCTATGGTTTTAATTGTCAGACATGTCCAGTATGTGTTACCCATCGAGTGTTGGCTTCCTTGTGTTCTGCAGGTGTGGTGCCCAGCCCTGTTGGCTTCCTGACAGCCTGGCCTGGTCTTCTCCCAGTGGCAGATGGCGCCAGTACTCGACTATGACCTTTGTCCATCCAGGTGAGGGGCTGAGGGAACAGCACGTTCCCTCAAGAATCCCAGATGGCCTCCATGTTGGGTCAGGACAAATATCACATTGGGCATCTTTCTGGAGAGGACGAGATAGAGGGAGGTAAGATGATTCACTCCTTTTTCCTCAGTAGTATTTCTTTAAGTGTGGTATTATTTAGTACCAGCCCATTCATCCTTTTGAAACTTGTGGATACATAGTATTAGTACAGTGTTTGTCACAGGAAAAGTTTTGAGTTTTCTGTGTAACAGCTGTTTAAACTACTGATGTCATGAACCAATCCTCAGTGAGTCATCATCATTACTTCATATGTGTCATGTTCTTACCACCAACGAGATCCCATCAGCCCTTAGACAAATGTAAATCATTTTAATTATGTACAGCTCCTGACACAAACATCTTTAACAAACTGTTTCTCAAGGAGCTTATTTAAATATGCACACCAATTTTTTGATCACTTGGAAGCAGCAGAAACATGTTAAGTAAGTGCAAGATGAAGCACAAATATACATTTATTTGGAGTAATGTGAATCCATTATTCACCACCATTTTGATTCTATTTATAAATATCTGGCTTTTATCTACAAATGCTCCACTATGTTTAGCAGCTAAACGTTAACTTCTGGTCTGTGCTGTCTGCGCTGAGCTCATAGAGGTTTTTCATTAAAAACAGCTGCCTGTTGTGAATGAAAATAAATTCCTGAGATTATTGACAGAGAACCAAAACAAAGTTGTGCTAATCAAAATGTTATTGGAAGATTTTCTAACCTACCTGTAAAGCTGAGGGAGCTATAGAGTAAGTATAATTATCTGTGGGTTTGTCACTCATTTGATGCATTGCTATCATTAATTATTATTCATTGCTGCTATAAAGCTTCATTAAGTGTTTTTTGATCACCAGAAGGCAGAAATGGTCATATCACCCCTCAAAGAAACACAGCCTGTACTGATTATCACAGTGCTAACATGTTAGCAAACAACTACTTAGTTGCACATCCAGCAGATACTGAGCAACATTAGCATCCAGTAAGTCCAATATTTACTCTCCTGGTGGATCAGGTTTGGTTCCCCCGACTCCTGACAAAATGTCAACAGTACAATACCAAATCTATGTGCAGAAAGAGAACCAGTGCACTGATCTAAAAGCTGCAGAGAGCTTCAAACTGAGTGCTAATTCTTAATGACACAGTTGATTCCTTTTTCATGATTGCCATGCTAAGAGCTGTCAGAGGTTGTAACTATTTGCACTTTATTGTGTCACCTGTTTCCTTTGATAAGCATCTCCACCCATTTTGGTACCAGCGTTCCATCATGTTGGTGTGAGGGTAACAATTAAACTCTCCTACTTAGAAAGAGGGGATATCATTAAAATAGCTCTGACTGACTGTGTGGTCAGCGGTCAAGACACTCGGCTTCCGCACAGATATGTGCCATCCTCCTTTCCTCATGTTATTCCCACACCACCCACACACACCTACTCTCCTACCTATTTTAGAAAACACACCAGAAAGCTGCCAAACCATCATCACTACTACATGATTCTGATCCTGGAGAAAACCCTTAAAATAAACTTATCAATAAATCATAAAGTTGAGACTGAAAGATTACATCATTAATGAGTAACAAACAAACATTTAAAAGAACTCTCAAAATTTGAGTATGTACGCTCTCCTTGAAGTAGAGGGCAGGTTTAGTATTTCACTTGTCAAAGTCTGAGTCATTACTCACACAGGGGCCAGTGCATGTGACCTACTGAGGCAAGACAAGGCAGCAGGCTGTGGCCACACACTGGCACACACACAGCTCTAAATATATAATCCAACAGCCCAGGCAGATCACATGGCCCTGAAAAATTCAACAAGACTGTCTGGGCTGGGTGGCGCTGAGTAGATAGCTCCGACAAGACTTTATCAACACTTAAGACTTGGCTCCAAGGCCCAGCTCCAGAGTGAAGGACAACGGGGTTCCTTTCACTCCACACTGGTCTGAGTTTATATCACTGTGAGGACAATGTTTTAATGTTGTGGTCATCGCTTCAGGAAACAAAACATAACTGCATAGCAACAGTATATTAACGCATTCTTATTATATGCTGGACCTATTTGACTGGTTCACTGAGGCAGATGTTTTGAAAAAGTTGTTTAAGATTCTTTGTCACTTTATCACAAGTTAATCCATGATGAAGGGTTTTCTACCAAAATACTTTCCATGTATCCAATTGTAGCCCAAACCACATGATGAATTCTTTACATTATGACCAGTAATGTATCATAGCAATATGACATAACACCCCATATACTTCTAATTAAATACCAATAATACTATCAAGAATAGACTCGCGATAACCACAAACCTGAGAGTGCGCGGTGGAATAGCTAGTAGTGATGATGAACTAGCGGTCGTCTGAGGAGTTTACCAGGAGGAGAGAGGCACAGTGGCCCTGGACAAGACACAACAGTTTGTTTATAAAGGACTTTGTAAGGCCTGGACACACACCAAGCTGCAGCAGTAGTATAGATTAGTGATGTTTCAGTAGTGATTAGTCAGTGAAGAAGGAAGCAAAAGCAGCAGTGGTGTCAGCAGTAGAAGTAGCAATAGTCTCAGTAGTGACCAGAGCAACTTCAGTAGCAAAAGTAGAATTTTGAACATTTAATTCGTATCATTCATGAAATAGTTTTGACAATGTGGGAATTATGCTTATTCACTTTCTTTCTGAGTGTTAATGAAAACTGATATCATATTCTATGGCATAGCTACAATTGGAAGGTGATTAGCTTAGCTTGGCATAAAAGTGGAAAGAGAAGCAACACAGCCTGGTTTCGTTTAAAGTAAAAGAAAACATGTTTCCCATTCTCTGAAGATCACTACATAACATTTCTCAGTACAGTAATGTTGGTGGTACGAGTAGTAATACTGCCAGGCAACCAGCAAAAATAGTGTAGAGGTGCTGTTCTGAGAACATATGTTACAACTTCCTGTAAAAGCATAAACTCATATCTTATTTCTTTTTGTGTTATGATCAAAACACAAGATACGCTTGTGTTAACTAGAGTTAGAGGTGCTGGTATGTTTTTTTTTGTTTGTTTTGTTTTGTTTTTGTTTGTTTTGTTTTGCTGACAGAGACAGACAAGCCTTCCTGTTCCAGTCTATGCGAGGGTTAAGTGTAATCACTCCCAGGAGGCGCAGAAAAAGGTTGGTGGTACAGTAGAAGCAGTTGTGGTAACTGTAGTAAGAGCAGCACCATTAGTAGTTCTAACAATGCAAAGAAGGTTAATAGCAGGATGCAGCAGAGTCCCATGAAAGATGCAGAAGTTTAGTAGGCCACGCAGAAAGCAGCAGAAACTGTAGAAAAGTAGTAGTAGCTGTAACTGTGGTACTGGTGGCATGACGAGGGAAGTAGTATAACTGGAAGGCATGTCAGAGGTGATAAAAGCATAAGTAAAATTAGTAGATCAAACTGAAATCTAACCAACATTATATCCATCACAGCAGCTGTAAACATCTACACACTTGCTATTTGCTCTCAGGATGTAGTGCACGCAGCCTCCTTTCCGTAGTACTCCCTTCATGAGCTGTAGCCGTGGAATTTCCTGTAGCACAAATCGTAGATTACGCCAGTGTTGAGATATCTTAAGAGTTTGGAATAGCCATTTGCAGCCCAATTAAAATCTAAATCCACGAGGATTTCAGCACCTCATGATGCTGTCAATGATCTGCATCAGAGATGTAGCTGCATACAGCCTGCTCCAGGTCTGCCTTAATGTTGCTGGGAGCCTATGCCCAGCAAACTGCTCCCTGTTCCAATACAAATAACAAGGTATTCAGGAGAAATCTAGACAGGTGGTTAAATCTTTGTGTGGCTGGCAATCCCTAACACCCACCTGACCCTTTAACAATGGAGCGACTACCAAATCTAATAGAATGCAGTCTAAACCATTACCCTAATTTTTTGCACTTGGCTGAGTAAGAATAACTACAGGACAGATGTTGGAGGTCGTAGTATTGCTTTTTGTGAATAATGTTGACGTACTGCAGCAACTCAATACATCTAAAAGAAAGGATTTAGTTGCTTTCCTGACAGCAGACACACACACACAGGAAGTCAGAGCAGGAAGTCAAAGTTTATGTTTGGAATTTAGTCTGCAGAGATTCTCAGTCTCTCTCAATCAGCCCTTCTTGCTTCTGTAGCAGCTGTTTGTGGAACACACTGTCAAACTTGATGGACTGAACATTCATCTTTAACTGTTTTACCTGTGTGGACAGGATGAGAGTTTCTTCGTTATCCGCCAACACAAAGTTGGGTAGAGCCCGCACTGGTCCCACTGAAGGAATGTTTCCTGAGCCCCGAACAAACAAACGCTTAAATGCAAACAAAGAAATCCGTACTATAAAGAAAAACACCTGCAACTTTAAGATACTGCACCTTATCTATACATTTCAATCATCATATCCAGTCCTGGTTTTGTTCATTGGTTTTCAGGCTACCAACCTGAGGGCGCTTGTACCCCTGACAGACGCTGACACAGCATAGCACTCGGTCCTGGTTCGATCGGTTCCTCACCCAGAACCTACAGTAGACTTACGTTTCCACCAAGACTGAAGCCCACAACCACCAGCAGTGTCTGGGGAAGGCCCATTGATGTATCCTACCATGGTTGCATACTCCCAGGTACAACGTTCTTGAGGAAAGACAGACACCTTTTTATAACTGAGTAGTAATGATAAATACCTGAGTATGACATTAGATAAGAGAGGACAATACACTTGATCACACGTCATCTCACAATAAGGATCTTCTAAACTTCTAGTCATTTTCACACAGTCCTGTAACATGACCATTAGCTTTTTCTCTTGTGTCTGTGTTGCAGTACTTGGTGTCTGTGAGCTGAACTCTCTCTGTTTTTTTTTCATTTTGTCTTGCTTTGTTTTGCTTGCTAATTTTGTTTCTCAGGAGTGAGATTTGAGCTAAACACTCCAACCTCAGGATCTTCCTGTAAATCACTGATTCTTGTAGTTTAGGTGATCAAAAGACCGCGCTGAAGACATAAAGTGTTGATGGTTGAAATTTTCCAGCTTAATGAGAATAAGATAATTATATCACCCCACCCAGCAGCTCCACATCTACTAATTTGGGATCACTTCAATTAAAACTGACCTAAAACAAGTACAAGGGGTTGCTCAGTCTACCAGGCATCTCTCATGCAGTTATCTTACCACATCTCATCCTGCTTCCCGGACGACAGTAACCTTCATATTCTGCACTAACAAATACCGTTGCCAGAGTTTTAACTGGAACTCTACTAATCACATGCAAAGACAACTTATTCATCTTTCTCAAGCATAGGCCACCTCTGACCTGCTTGAGCTCATATGTATAAGGGCGTAACACTTCACAGTTCTGGCGCCTAATTCAACCAAAGGTGATCAGCACCAAACTATTTTAAACGCTAGCTAAAACACACCTTTTAAAGTGCTTTTACCATCTGTAGCTCGTCAAGCTTTGGGGTGTAACTAGGCAGCATCAATTTAAAGAACCACCATCAAAAACACAATGAAGGTAACTTCCTCAGCTAAAGGAACGACCGTTTTTATTTCTGGAGTCAACAATCATGTGGTATTCCTCTTAATGAGGGTGAACAAGGCTGGGAGGAGCTCCATGTTGGGCAGGGCACCTGTGGTTGAGGATTTGCACAGCTGGTAACTGCTGCTGGGAGTGATCCACAAAGGTCCTAATGTAGTTTTCACTATGGTTAATGTATCCCAGGGCAGATTATCATGTAATGTCATCTGATAGACACACAAAGGGGAGCACATGCACAAACATACAAAGTGGAGTCATGTGGGTGTAAAAGTGGGATGTCATGTGTGTGTTGATTTAATTACGTTGAAATGCATGGCATTTTCCCACGAGGGAGCTCATTAGTGGTCTCTCTGCTTTCAGTATACCAGTATGACTTGCTTTTTACTAGAGGCTGATGTACTCACAATCCAAACAAGCACATAAAATTCAGGAGGAAAGGCACAAAAATTAAAACAGTGGAACAAAATAATGATCAGTAATGTCTTCATTTTGCTACTTGACCAGATGGGCTAGTATCTGCCTCTGACCTCCTGTGCTGTGGTCTCCAAGTGCTTCGAAGAGGTCAGTCTGCCCCTAGGAGTAGAACTTGCGGACCCCGCAGGGCGTTGGAGTGTTGACACGTCCCATCTTGCCATACAGGGCTGTCTGTAGATGACCGCTCTTCCCCCACAGCAAAGGAGGAATGTATCTGAAGAGAAGGATGAGCTCCATATTATATCACACGGCCGTAAACTCAACCCTGAGGATGTTTCAACGTGGTCTTTGCAAAGGTTATCAGCCCACAGACAGCCACACATAACACTCCGACCGTAAGAGGTGGCATACAACTCCAGTCATTAACTGACCCGCCAGGCCAGCAGAAATGGAATTGAACTCTGAGCTGGAGAGGAGTGCTTATTTGTAGTTGACATTTTCATCTCACTAGATCATGCAACTCCAGACACATTATTCCTGTGTGATTTCGAGCCAACAAGATTGAGCATAACTTAAAGTTTGTAGCAATCTGTACACTTGTGTATTGTGAATTAAGATAAAAAAGATGAGACTCTCATATGTCAGGTGATTAAGACCCAAGCTACCACTTCAATCTAAATTCAGGTCATCAATATTTTAACTTTAACCCAGACACTCAGAAACACTCACTCTTTGGTCAGCATCGGGCAGGATTTGAGCAGGTAGTGGCTGAGCGGTGTGTCCTGGTAGGTGATCTCTGGTGGAGCTGTGGGACTCTTTAAGTTCAGACAGCGGACAATGACGTACAGGATTGTCGCCACTGCTGCCAGCTTCATGCCATCAAACATGGCAGGCAGCTCCGAGCTGAGGGTGTGCATGTCGCCGTCCTCGAGGGTCGTCATTGTAGATATGGTAGAGGACCTGCAGTGTGTACAGTGAGTTAGGAAATCATTTAACTTATACAGTGTTTAATTAGTGGATGTTAAAAAATTGGGAGTAAAAAAGAGATTTCTACTAAAACAGCCCCTAAAAACATAAAACTACTGCTTTTAATTATTTATTATTCATATGTGTGTTAATTGACCTCAGAGTAAACTACTGCCTGTTGCAACACAGGCAGAATAAAGGAGGGACTTTATGCCTGTTGAAGTCATTGGAGTCGCTGATTCACGAATGAGTCAGTAAATTCCCTTTTGCATTTCCCTTTTCCACTGTAGTTTCAGTGAGAACAGTCCACTTAAACACACAGACGTTTCTTGTGCCTTTCCCAGCATGTGCACTCTCTTTTTGACAGCTGCTAGTCCTGAAAATAACGTCTGCAGTCTTGTGTCAGTGGAAAGTGTTGGTTTCTCTTAATGGTAAAAGGACTGACAGAATCTGTCATGTTGTAAACAGACCGTCTGAGGCTTTAGAAAAACTGGCTCCCAGATATTGGAAGCTTAGATACTGGTTATGACCACCAGAGACTTACACTGAGCAATTTCCTCTTCCTCGCAGTATCATTAACCAGCAGAGATGCCTCTATTGATTCAAACTGTTTTACCCACCTCGCTGTCTTGACGTTGAAGAGAGTGAAGTGGTTTCAGTCCCTGCTTTCTGAGCCCAAAGTCTAATGATGCTCACTCAGTGCTGAAAAACACGCAGTTAAGAAACTTTTAACAACTCACTGACTTCAGGAAAAACATGAACGAATAAAAGAAAACATCATTAATAATGCATGTACGACAAAACAAGACAGACAGAAACTAGAATATAACATAACAGAGTAGAGATACCACCTTGCTGTGTTTGGTTAGCATAAATAAAAGTCCCAACAAGTCTCTCCTGGGCTTAGTTTCTTGTTCTCTTTTGTTTTCTCACTCAGGTAAAACTGTTCCTGTATATGAGGTCGAAGTGAATCTTAAGACTTCAGCGAACCCATAAACACAACACGGACTCCACATAAAGTACAGAACTTTTTAAAAAACTATAAATAGAAGATTTCCGGTCCTACCATCGTGTTTTTTCGAGTCAGTCCCGGTTCTGGTCGGAACCACCCAGAGTTGAGCTCCGTCTCTGAACACCGTCTGTTTACAACGGGGGAGCTGACTGACCAGCAGGGAACTCAGGGTGCGTTTAAGTGCTCTGACAAAGCTCCGAGTTTAAAAGCCGTAAATACAGCAAACAGTATAAATATGAGATATTTTATCTTATTCTTTACGCAGCTTTAGCTCGTTAATTTTCACGTACATATTAAATCGGTTATAACAGTTTATGTACGAGTACAAGTCCCACTTTCGAAGTACTAGTCCACTTCCGTCTTTGGCGAGTGTGTGCTCGGGAAAGCGTAAAATCCGACAGCACAGAAAGGCAGCATAAAAACAGTAGCAGTACAGCATTAATAACATTTGTTAGTGATAACAGAGGACTAATGTAGACTACCAGCTGCAGTTTTCATATTGAAGGCCACTGTAGGAATACATTTTATAACAAGAGCCAGACATTTATTATGTAGACGTGTAGACAGAGAATATTGGCTTAATCTTTATCAACCACTACCTAAACTTTAGAGCTGATTAACCTCACATAAACTTACAGTAGGCTACCAGATACTCAGTTTTTACACCAATAGACAGTTTAATATAAATTAAATAATATTTTTTATTCAAGTGTTTTACTATTAATGATACATTCAGAGGCAAGGGAAAACAAAACGTACACATAATCCACATAATGTCAAATACATTATACTGGATATATAGGTGGGTAGTAACTACCACAACGCAAGGTGCTTTTCTTTACTCAAGCAATTATGTTCAACACTACATTTACCTCTAGCCGAGTGCTTGTTCTTTTCAACACTTTTGGTTGAACAATTTTTTTCTACTCTTCTCACCTCTGATCAGATATAAATTATACATACAACACTCTCATATGCCGAAGGTAGGCCTTTAACAAAAACTACAACAGCAACAGATTCCTGTTTGGTAATTGTATGTTCAAAGCAGGTTTAATTCCTATTAACAGAATTTAGAGCAAAACCTTCTTTCAATGAGTATTTTAACCACTGGAGGGCGCCATCCACTAATGGGACATACAGTAGAAGTGGTACCACATTTATTCATAGTGACCTAATCATACTTGTGTTTTATACTGATCTTTGTGTACAATCATTCTAAAATTAATTATAGATTCATTATAATTTATTTATGACATAGTTACACTTTATTTATATGTGAATATTTTTACAGACCCATCACATTGTTTCTCTGCTGTTGGCAGTTATTTGAAATTTAGTGAAAATTTATGAGAAATAGAGAGTTAAACAACTGTGGGGATACTTTACAAATAAAGCCACATGTCTTCAAAGGAAATATAGCCACAGAAACTCAATGCTCATTAAAGTAAAGATGACTTACTCATTTCGAAATGCAATAAGTTGAAAGAAAAATACATGGATGACAATCTGCCGAAGAACCTTTGATTTATTATTTAATCTAATGAGTCCAGTAGTTATATCTGATCATACTCTGTGGATCTTTCTCAGTCCCATCAGCAGCTGTATGAACTGTGACTGTCAAAAGAGGGTTTCGGCTAAACTGTGACTGTTTTACTTCCAAAGAAATTAAACCACAGCAACCAGCCTCATCCTCAATCATTTTCACTTGCGTGTTACGTGTGACTCCTCACTCTTGTTTCCAGATGGGAGACAGAAGTGAGAGAGGGCTGGGTTGATTCATCTTATTTTTTGTGTGGGACACAGAAGTGAAATTGTGGTGGATGTTGCCAGTAAACACTCAGCACACATAAAATAAACACTCAAAACACTGACAGGTTGAGGAGTAAAATATACCGTACAACATAGGAGACAAGCGCCGTCATAAGAAGTCAGATGGAAAAGTCCCAGTGAAGTAAAATAAAGCTTTTCTACCTTTCCTAAAGGCATAGAACTAGAACATGATTGGCTGTTTACCCAAAAACAACAAGATATTAACCACTTACCAAGAAGCTGCAAGCTGTCCACACTTAAAGTTATATTACAGTTCCAGGAAAAGGGATCTTCACAAAACAACATCTGGTTCCATTCAACATTCCTCAGGTAAAAGCATATGAACAGAGTGAACAAAAACACAGTATAAATGATAAACAAATGATTCATACTAGTTTTACTTTCACAAAATTCAGTAATAAATGAACAAATGGACAAATGTCATGAGTCGCATTCCCCTTTAACCGTTCCACATGTTCACAAAGTTTGAGTTTACAGGATTATGCTACACTCCATATTGAGGATTAGGATCAAACAGGCCTCTGTCTCATTGAGGGTCCATCGAACCATCATTTTGTGATAATTAACCTCCTCCTCTGGCTCAGACTTGTAGTAAAAGTCAGTCATGAGAAGAGGCTTTGTCTGATAGAAGGGGAACATCAGAGGTCGCTGCCATTGTAGAGTCTCACCACATTTGACGGCTGCTTCACGTCACCCAGCCACATAGTGCACATGACTGTCTGATCTGTGCTGATGGTTTCATTACTGTATAAAGCATTTTTTTTCTCTCGCAGTTCGGGGATTTTGATGATGTGCTTTTTCTGAAAGAAAAAAAAGGATCGAATACCTTTTCTGAAGTATACTTTTACGTCATGAGAGCATTCGGCATTAAAAAAAAATAGCAATACTTATGCTCCTTAACATAATGGGAGCCTCCAGATAATAATGCAAGTGTTCAGTTCATATTGTGCTTTAGTGATGTGTAAAGTATTATCAAACAGATTTTCAATCAATTATCAAATAACCCCAATGTATGCCACACAGCCTGGGGGCCCCAGGTCAATGTGTCTGCTTTACCTTGTATGTAATCCATTCATCACACATGTGCATAAATAGAAGAATGTACTGTGATGACACTGCTGCTGTAAGTTTCCCAGTGCATCATTGGTTTGACTTGATAGAAAATACCCCAACTAACCTTTTAAAGGATAGAAAGAAGAACATGCTTTTCCCAGGTGTATTTAACTCCCTACAGAGAAAGATTCACTTTCATTTCTCCTTCATTTGTATGTTCCTCATCTTATCAAGTAGGAGTTGAAGTCAGGGAGTCCTTTAATTCCCACAGTACAGTATACTCACCCGCTGTTTGACCTACACTGCTCATCAAACTAATGAGTGGGAGTAAAAGAGGAACTTGGTATCACTGCATACAGCCAGAGATTTAGCTTTGATGTTGAAAGGTCATGTGGGAGAAGGATCTTTTTTTTCTGCAGTCCTGCATGTGAGAAGAAGGTTTATAGGTTTCACACAGGACACATTTAAGACTGGACTATCTCTACATTTTCAGCTGTATTTGATCCCCGAAGAGAGCGGTAAACCAAGCACAAGACATGTGATGAGAACGGGCCATCAAAGCGCAGCAGCCTTTTTTATTCTGTATTTGAGCTAATCGCCAAGCGTGAGATCATTTTAAGCTGCATTTAAATCACTTTGGCTTGTTACTAGGCTACAGAAGGGTAAATTTTACCCTGCCAATCAAAATGGTTAGACTTCATCTGAGAATGTCGTCGCTGCTGTTGCAGAATGTGCTTCATTTTATGCCACAGGGAAAGAAGTGTAAAGATGAGAACTGAAAAGATACTTCCCAGGCCATAAAGCAGGTATCCTCCTTTTAAAGTTGATAATCATGTGACTGTTGTTATATTGTAGCCTAAATTTTGAGCAGGATAAAAAAAATCCCAGCAAAATCATATCCATCCATGCAACAGGAATGAGATGAAAGATGCAAAGATTTAAAGGGTCTGACACTCTTGGACATTGCTCATAGTCACACCCATTAAAAACAATTCTTTGCTTCACACCCACTCCCTCTGACAGCACAAAAATCAACTCTGACCCACTGCTGGATCTCGGCGCAAGAAACGCCCACAGATGAACCTCTCAGCTTCCTCCAGCCCTAATCTGCATTTCAGAGCAGGATTTCATGCATGGCACCATCATGGGAATTTTCCCAGAACTGTTAAAGAATACGCAACAACATCGTCCAAACAGGCTCAGCCAAGAAATGACATTACAGATTGAAGGTGCACTGACGTAACCAGCTTTTTCTGATTAAATTTAACAGAGTAAACACATGCAAATTCAGTCTTAATGGGGTGCTACACAGAAAAAAAAACAGGGTTGTATTTGTTGTTCCTAAATGAACACACTTTGGGAACATTTTTCAAATAGTCTACAGTGTGTTAAAAGCACTTATTACCATTCTGAAACATTGCTAGTTAGTTGTGTTGACAGAATTAAGCAAATATGCTGCTTTCTGTTTTGGTTTCTGTCTCACCTCTAGGGGTCAGGGGGCAGAGACACAAAATGACTGCGAGGACATGCAAGATGTATGAAAGTATTTTGCATAAGACTATGAAAACACCCTTATATAACATCCTTATATAATATATTATATAATTGTTCTTTATTTATGCTATACACCGATCACAGCCACAACATTTAAACAAGTTAAGCGTTTTGACGTTGTGGCTTATCAGTGTATGAGCATGATATAGCAGTATGATATAGGTATGCTAAAAAATGACCACAAAAAGATGCAAAACGACCACAAACAGAAGCAAAAATAACCATAAGACACAAAATGATGACAAATGAATGCAAAACAATGACAAAAAGACACAAAATACCCATAACAGACACAAAATGACCACAAAGAGACACAAAATTACCACAAGCAGATGCAAAAAGACCACAAAGACACCCAATACAACCACAGAGAGGTGCAAATTGACCATGACAGACACAAAACGACAACAAAGAGGCACAAAATAACCAGAGAAGAATCAAAACATCACACAGAGACAGAGAATAACCATTTAAGACACAAACCATCCACAGCTGACATGGCTATGTGGATTTGGGGTCCATGTCCCTGGTCTGGGGGTCCAGCTGCTATGCAGGAGGGGTGGGGGTCCTTTTATGTGTCAGGGGCCCATTGTGGCATAATCCCTCCATGGAAACAGTAAATTAGGTCACAGTTAAATGTGACTGCAACTGCCAAAATTGAGAAGCGATTATTCATCTCTCAGGGGTTTCAAATTAAAGGTCTTAATCAAGACATTCAATTTAATACAGCACATTAGCTACAAAAGCTCCTTGTGTTTCCATGGTAATTTATTGACCTCGGAGTGTGTGTGTGTGTGTGTGTGTGTGTGTGGGGGGGGGGGGGTTCTTTTCCATCAACAACAGCGGGAAGGAGGGGGCGTGGCTACAATTAAAGGCCAGGCTGCGATTGGCTGAGAGCGGAGGCGCACGTGCTCCTGCTCTACGCCTGCTGCCTGGGAGTTTAGAGCCGCACAACAAGCCCGAGCCTCGGTAGCAACAGCGTCCAGAGCGCCGCTGTCCTCCAACCGCTCCCGGTCGTCCCTTTAACTGAAACCAACTACAGCCACTCAACCACCGACTGAAAACAGCAGCCATGAAGGAGCACACGCGGTTTTTCCTTTGGCTGCAACTTTTCACAGCGTGTCTGGTGTTCGGGGTGAACGGTAAGTTGCCTCTTTGTGTTTGTTTACAGTTCAAACCGACGCCGTTGACGTCCCCGGACCGTTGCTGTTTCAGTTGAGTTGGTGGTGTAGCTGTTAAGTTGCTCTCTCCTCTCTCTCTCTTTTAAATTCACCCCACACGAATTATAGTTATTTATTCGTTTTCATTTGTTATTTATATATTTATAAATTCAGGAAGTGCGTTTGGTATGTGATGATTTAATCTCAGCCTGGCACAATTGTGTTGCACCGTCAATTCATCACCAAAGTAACGGAGCGGTTGTAGGTGCACAAGTTCAAGCGATCCTTGAATAAGTGGACAGGACGTGTGGGAATGTGGAGACTGAGCCATTGTTTGGCTCTGAAACTGCAAGGTTAGACTTTTGTTATGTTAAGAGCCACGACATTTAAAAAAAATAATAATAAGGCGAGGATATGTGCATGTTTTTCAAGTTTTCTTGGTCTCTTGTTAAGTCTGAATGTATGGTTACCTAAGGGCAATTTTGTGCAGAGTGACCCTTTTAAAGAAGCACGACACATACAGCCTGGCTATTATACTTCTCCAATGTTAACCTCGTGCCACTGGCGCTTGGCTTTGTTTGCATTTCCATGCATCAAACACATTTAGGCCGATGGACAAAGGGTAAAATGGCCTGATTTCCCTGCCTTCATTTCTGCTCACAGAGCTAGGAGGGAAGGCATCGCATGTCACACAAATGTTTTCCTTGGTATGATGATGTATTTTCCAAATGTGAAAATGTCCCTGTTCCACTCCTTGCACATTGACAAAGAGGAGAATTCATAACTTGGTTTGGTGCTGTGCGAAAAACATTTGGACCTTTGACTCTTTCCAGTTGACAAACAGTCAACCTTTGACATTTCCTCCGGGCCTCAGGGATCAGTGCTCGATACCAGAGGTCAGGCATTTTTCAGTCTTTCATGGATTTATTAGAAAATGTGCAGGAAAGTGTTGTATAAAATAGTATTACCTCAGACACTGATTTAAATAGTCCCCTTTGCTCATGAATCATTTTATTGAGTCTGAATGCAGCATTACATCAGTTTAGGAAACCCTTGTTAGCCCCTAGTAGTTGACAAGAACAAAGTCTTTGCATTTCACTGCATCTTTTTTTAATTATGAGTTGTGTGCACATGGTTTTCACTGCTTGTGTTGATCCACCATGCTGACAGATACACTGAAGGCTGCAGATGCAAGCATGAGATTAGAGCTGCAACAAAAGATAATTTTTTATTATCGATTGATCTGCAGATTATTTTTATTAAAAAAAACGCCTGTTACATTTTCCTGAAGCCAAAGATGACATCTTTATGTCTTCAAATAACTTGTTTAGCCCAAAACAACAACAACAACAACAATAAGATATTCAGTTTTCCATCTCATTAGACAAAGAAAGGCAGAAAATCCTCACAATTTAGAAGCTGAAACAAAGGAATGTTTGGGATTTCCTGTAGACAAAAATTACTCAAACTATTATTTGATCAAAATAGTTGCAGATTAATTTTCTAAAGCAGCTAACTGATTAATCAGATGATCTTTTTAGCACCACATGTGACTTCAGAGGCTTTTCTCAATTTGTAGATTATACAAATACTTCATTTTTGGCCAGCCAAACTTGATGACTACTGCTCAAAAACTACTGAATCTCGATTCGGACTGTATTTTCATTCCTTGTCCTGTCACATCTTTATGTAGACCTGTGTGACAGACAGGCTGCTACATTTCCCCTGGCGCATCACTCACATAAATGTTTGAAACACTTCTTTTTTTCCATCTTTTTGTTTGAACTGAAACTTAAAGCGTTTGGAGGCTGAGGAGAAGCATTACGTCCCAGCGTGTTTGTTCCTCGAGGCTCAGGGACGGGCCGGCCGTGTAGAATAGGTGTGGTTACCCTGACCACAAGGTTGAGTCACTGAGTCCGGATGCAGCCGCCAACACAGACATGCCAACAAACGTCCACCCACAACAGCACTCGCTCGCTCGCTCGCTGCGACCTTTCCACACTGTCAGGGAGTTTGTTGGGGGTTGTGAGGGGTGGGATGGGACTTGTTGCTGCTGTGTCATGCAAAATGTTTACAGGGCAGAATAAGAGCTGAGGGGAGAAGGGATTTTTCCCCCCTGTGTTTTACCTGATTAGGCTCAATTCAGCAGATTGTAGCTCACTTGTCCTGTCTGTTAGCTGCTGAGGAGAGAGAAGTGGAAAATGGTGTTCTGTGTCAGGGCTGAGGCAGTCTCTACTCACAAGACCACTTAGGGCAGCTGAGTGAACCAGGGCTAAATATAGCCAGATGCTGGGCCAATGGTGTGGCAGGAGTGTGTGTGTGTGTATAATTTGTGGATGTAGGCAGGTGCATAGAAACACACTGCAGTTAGAATTAGTGCAAGATAGGGTTTAATTGCCAATATATCAGGCAGTTATTGGACTGACTTAACCAGGAATTTAATTTCCTGCTAATATGATGGATGTCATCATGCAATGACAGTTTTGCATGATTTATTTAGGGTCATCTGATGGATTCATTATACTTTTGGTAAACTCTTCTTGCCCTTATTTCTACTTACAGTGTATCTTCAGACTAATGAGGATTATTATTACCAAACAGGTGCTGCAGCTCACTGCCTTACAAAATTCATTTAAGTGGTTTTCAGTAAAGTGTTTTATAAGATTTCCTTCTGGTGGCTGACACAGCTCAGTGCACACACAATACAACAAAATACAGAAATGTGCAGCGAAGTAGCACAGATGACAACTGAGGTGTTTCCAGGGGAAACAAAAAAGTGATGGACCCATTTTTGTGTCCCATGTTGTTTGAGCTACCTGCAGCTCATTTGTCTGTTTGGTTGTGTTGTGTGTATTTGCAGCGCATGTGTTGTCAAACTGATGAAGATGTTCTCTTAACTTGCTTGTGTTTTGTCAATCTGCATGTGTTTTCTTAAGCTGAGCTCTCTTGGCCACCGTACTTTGTACCCTGAAAATAACAAGATTCTGGAAAACGATGATTACAACAAATCTTTTTTGATTGAGCGTACTAGAATTGGAGATGAAATTAGATTAAATATTGAATAGTGGCCCAGTATAGTCTGGTATCAGATATTTTAAACCTGTCAAATCAGACTTTAAAAGCCCACAACAACCAAACTGAAGAGTGGATTAAAGCTGAAACAATAAGTCAGTTAATTGATAAGTCCACTGAAAGACAATTAATCTTCAACACGGTTGATAATCAGTTGGTTTTTCTGCAATTTTTCAAGCAAACATTGAATGTCTTTGGGCTTTGATTGTTGGTTCAACAAAATAAGACATTTGAATGAGTTCTTGGGCTCTTGGACTGTTTTTCATCATTTAAAGACAAAATTCCAAATCAGTCAATTGAGAAAATAACTGGTAGATTAATTAATGATGAAATGATTGTTAGTTGCATCCTTGAATGTTTTTATTTTTTAAATTTTTTTTGGTTGAGTGCTAACACCCTGAGAAAGTTGAATGTGTGTGTTTCATTGTCAAATTCAGCTCTCACCATCTGCCTGTGTTGTGTCTCCCCTTCAGGCGTCTGCACTGATGACTTTATTATTACTTCTCCCACCAAATCCCTCAGGACAGAATGGGCTCTTATTCTTCCATCTGAATTTTGAATGGCTTCCTTAATCAATGTTTCATTGCAATATGGAGTATCTTCTAATTTGGGCCACTTTATTAGTGTCTCTCGCCCCACTTTCCAATCTGCCGTGTTGAATATTTTACATGCTGTCATGTGAGTTTAAACACTGAGCCAAGGACAAAATCGTCACCGCTTGAATCCAAGAACAGGAAATGTTTACACACGATCTTTGTCACTAAATAGACTGTGATCATATGAACACAGTATTGACATGTAGACACAACTCCAGTCAGTTGAGACTGTTGTTGTTACTCCAGGCTCTATTTCAGTGGCAGTTCTTCAGAGAAAAGCTTGTTGCTTTGTTGATGGTGCGTGACGCTCGAGTGTATTTTTAGCAGTTGGCTATCGTTGTCTTTTATTTTTTTGGGAGCAGCAGCAGATGGCTGTGCTGCTCTGGAGTAGCACTTGCAGGATTACAGAAAGCTCACCTGCAACTGGAGTCCTGCTGATCTTCATATTTAAACAGTTTGGGTTATTTAAGGACTCGAGCAGACCTGACCTTGATAAATCCACTTCCTGTTACACATGTCTAGGTTCCCCTCTCCTTATGTCTCCAGCACTCAGCGGTGCAGTTTGGCAGTGGCAGGCCATCAGACTTGATGAGCACTACACAGGTCTCAAGCCTTCTTATTATGCTTCAGCACATCCTTAACAGCTTTAACAAGGACTCGACTTGTGTGTGTGAGTGTGACGCAGGCGTCTCTCCTTTACTTTCTGGAACACTGAGTTCCCACACTTGCCTGCCAGCCTATATGCTCCATCGTGCCAGTGTGTGCGTGACAGAGCAGAGGGCAGAGTGTTTACTGTGTTCAGGCCTCAGGACACAAAGCACTGACGTAACCACACACACACATGCAGTCTATTCATTCATATGTATCCTTTCCTGTGTATTTATACAGGCCCTACACAATCAGCAGGTTTGTAGCGGATGTATGGAGTCTTTAGAGCTTTGACTTTGTAAGCTCACTTCAAACAAACCTGCCTCTTTTCATAGTTTTAATCAGTTAATTCCTTCAAATTCCCTGTCTTGGTGTATTATGTTTTTTGTGTGCCGCTGATCTCCACGTCATCTTCGATAAGAGTAATTGAGATGAAAGAGATTTTTGCCCATGGCCATGCACTGTGTGTGTTTCCCTAACACAGGAAATGGCATGCTTTGTCAGTGAACCCTCTCTAAAACACAGCAGCCCCCAGAACTGATTTTGTTTAGCATCAAACTGATTTAAGATTCGCCTGCTCACTTATGTCAAGGTGGTTTTTCTCCAAAGTGCTATCTCCGTGACCAGTAACTGTTTCTCTAATAAGGGCTGCAGTAAGTGTCCTCAGAGAGTCCACTCCCACCCCTTGTGTCCTGAAATGGCTCCCCCGTCTTCACAGCAATGGCGCAGAGCCCTTAAATGACTTCCCAGAGCAGGTATAGGGGCTTATGTGTCCTTTTGGTCCATTCACCTGGGATCTAATACGGTCAGAGGGCACGTGTGTGGACTCGGATCCCTCAGATCCTTCCAGCTCCAGCAGGAAGCAACTCGTAATTCTTCAGTGAAGCTTCTACAGGGAACATGTGCGCTGTGCGTTGTGCTGCCGCCCATTTGTTTCTAAGAAGTAAACACAGGACTTGTCATGGTCACTCATGCCAAACCCAGCCCTCCTGCAGCAAAACAACAGTCACTGTAATCATGTTAGATACAAGCCTGGCTTTCTGAAGGCTTACTTAGCCAAGCTGCAAGTGGTAAAACCCACTGTATGTACAGACGCAAAAATAGGCTGACACTTGTCTGCACAGGCTTGCTTAATTGGTAGAGTTAATGAATGTGTTAATGAAGTGGCTGCTGTCATCAGACCATCCTACGAGATACTAAGATACTAAAACACCTAAATTCAGCCTTTGGGATATTTGATATCTTTTGAAGTGTTTGCATTAATGAAAGGATATGAACTGATATGATAAACAGCCTCAGCCGCGTCATCATATCTGACATGCTTTTTCAGAATCACACCCTGTTGTTGGTGGGTCTCACTAGGGACTGAATCATTATGTGTTGCTGGTTTTAACTGCTCTGTGTTTTTGGTCTGGTATTCGAACCTCATTCTTGGGCTGAGGCATCATGGGAAAGGCACAGACCATGACTCATAAGGAGGGAGGAAAGCACAATGTCCTGTGGAAATGGCTTGTTCTGCCAAACATAACTCCACATACCTTCCTAATCTGTCACTGTGGTGGAAGTGGGGCACTATGTTGGGTGCTCTTACCACTGGTGTATTTAATTTGTATTTAATGTGTTTTTATACTACATTATTAAATGCTATATAAATCGGTTTGTGGCTGTATCCTCAGATGACTTATGACTTTGGGAGTTATTTTGATTCATGAGAGAGGGTATCAGTGCGTTTTATATAATGAAAACAACTGATATATTGTCATTAAGGCTGTGTTTGCATGATCACACCCACATTAAATTGAATATCAAGACAACATGCTAAGGCTTGTTTTGACTGTGTTTCTAATAAAGGAATTTAGGAATCGTTACCTCAGCACATGCAGGCAGATGCAGCATAAACAGGGTTACTGTAGAGAGTAGTGAGACCTCTGGACAAACAGCACAAACTCATGCTTGATCTTTTTCTGGATAACTGATTAGTTTTGGGAATTTTTCCTCGTATAAGCAGCTGCAGCAGTGTAGAAGGTTGGTTTATCCACATAACCAAAAAGCATTTATCACTTACATCTACGGTTTCTAGCCATGCAGATAGTTTGAGTTTTCTTTGTCCAAGTTATGACATATTTCCGTTGCTTCCAAAGCACAGTGGAGATGAATGGATCCAAATTAAACAGCAACATTTCTGTGTCTGTCAGCAGGGACTATATCTCGAGTAGAGAGTATTTTCAATGAAAACTGAGCACCAGAGATGGTGATTCTGGCATTTTTCAGTGTTGTGAACGCCACAAAGGAAATGCCATTCACCAGCATTGTATTGGAATATAAGCAAAAATCTCAGAGATGGACAATGCATAACGTAAGCCCATAAAAACAAAATCCTTCTTCTTGAGGTTTGTTAGGAAATGTCTTTTTCTGCTTCGAAATATGAGTGAACTGACCCTTTAAACCGTGGTGGGTTAATTAGAAGCCAGAGCTTGTTTTCCCTTATGGATTTCACAATAAACTAAACTGAAACTACAGCCACAGATTTCCCTCTAAATATAAACGTATCCTTATCTGAAGCAGCATTTGTCTGTCAGCTGTTCATGTAGATAATGGAGAAGAACAAGTCTCTCGTTTCCTCTGAAACAGCAGCAGAGCTTACAGTGAATGTGGGGAGGAAACCCCAAAATACATAACTGAGTGTTTTCTTTAAGTGGTTGAATTCAAAGTCAGATTTTGTTTTGTGACCCTTGTGTAATGCAAAACCTGTTAAAATCCCATCGTTTTTTTCATGTGTTCTGTGCGGATAGGGGAAAAATAAGCACTGTTTTCCTCATTCCTGTGTAAGTTTATACTGATGTGGTTTTTACTGACAGTGGCATCACTTTGGGGATTTTCAAGGAGGCTCTGGTGGTTTGACCACTGTCTCTTCACTGACCACCTTGGCTAATACGTCACTAATTTCATTTCCTCAATAAACCCAGGCAGTCTCCCCACGAAATTACCCTTCAGTCAGAGCAGACCACAAGCATCGTTTACAGCTTTGTTCTTTTTATTTGTTTCTTAAACGTTGTGAGTTCATCAGTCAGACTGTTCCAGTAAGATATGAAATTTACTCATATCTCAGAAGGTCATTTGTTCATCTTTGTTATTTCTCTGCACTAAGATTGTTTCCTGAATGGAGCCGTCTGTCAGGGTAAGGAAAGGAGGTTGCATTCCTTCCGTTAAGATAAAAAGGCAGGAACTTTTTGGATAAGGATGCGTTGGCGGTGCCAGCCAAGTATGTTGCCTAACGGTCCCGTGAGATGTGAAAGCACTTGAAGACCATGACACTGGATACAACACTGATATCACTGGACATCCATGGGAAGTGCAGTTCAGTGGATAAACAGCCAAACAGGATGTTGGCAAAGTGGATCGCTTTCTCTCTCTTTCTCCCTCCTCCCTCAGTGAACATGACACAGATCTACCCTACATCTCCTCTGTTGCTAATGGATGATTAATGGGGTCCAGATTTTGTACATCAGTGGTTAAAAATAGAACTGCAGTCTGCAAACTATACCATAGTCATTTGTAATAGTTTTTTTTATTATTCATCTCTCTGAGGATCAGCTAGTTAGGCCAGAGTTCACTGTGAATAAACTTCTCAGTGGCTCTCAACCTTGAATGTTTTGAACATAAAGAAAAAAGATGTCTGTGTGTGAGTGTGTGTGTGCAGTGTGAGAAAGATGGAGAGGACACAGCGATGCACAGGAAGTTAGAAGTCTCCCTGAAATGCCATTTTCAGCTGCGGCCCTGTGGCCTCTTGAGAATTATACCATCAGCAGCACTAAAACTGCACTTTTCTTTACCGTAGAAGTCTAAAAAAAGTATTTATCTACTCCCACGAGTCCACTTTGGTTGAGGTTGGAAGAGGTACCCTGCTGAAACAGTGAAAAAAATGGGGTCAGAGCTCATTTTTAGCCTGTACTGCAGACACTCTGGTTCTTGAACTGCCAATTTCACACTTGGGGTCCAACCTCAATTTCCTTAACAATTATCCAAATGATAAGTGTTAACTTGGAAATGCCATCCCTGTCTTCTCGGGTGTTAAACGGCTCCCAATTATTTACTTCCTCCATATTTTAAGTGACAAAATGGTCATATGAGGGTATAATTTAAAACTTCATTTCCTCATTGCTATGTATCCATGTGCAGAAAACTGTAATTACATGTGGTTTATTGTTCACACCATATATAGAGCCGTTAGTCTTTCTATTCTGTCAGCATCTATGGCACCTAATTGAAATGATTATACTTAAGTTTTCAATTTGTGATATATCACATAGAAAAGAATATGTCCTTCTGGAGTAAAACCCTTTGCCAGTAAATCATAGCTCATTCAGTCTGTGCTGTTGAAAACCACTACACGCCTCTTGGTTCCTCTTTTTCTCCACCCAGTGCTCACTGACATGATTTCCCTCGTGCCCAGAGAGCTGCCAGATTGTCAGGATCAGGCCGGGAAGCAGTGAAGCTGGTGGAAGCATCCAGTGTTTGTGTTGTGTTTACAGTGTAGTGATGGCTTACTCAGCTGTTCAGACCATCACATCCAACCTGCAGCCGGCTGTTTACTCTTTTATTCAGCAGCACAACAAGGGAATGGAATGGCAAATGTAATAATGGAAGAAAACATGATACGTGTGTCACACTTTCTTATTGAAAACTCTCACATAACTGGTTTTAATGCTAATAAACTACTCTGCTAAAAACCACTTTCAGGTCCCAACTGCTGCTGAATCTTCCTGTCCTGAAATATGGGCCTGGAAATATCAGATGTTTGTCGACAGGAAATCCTGAGCTGTCAGACATTTATGAAATGACGAGTACAAACCACAGCTGGATCAAACTCTTTGCTGCTGTTTTTCATTTGCCACACTACACATTTCAATGTACACTCATCCAAAAAACAAAAACCCCCTACTATCTGAGATGTTCCTTTTCAATAATCACTGTGACAAAAACTAAGCTCTGAGAATCTTTCTTTTGTTTTTTTTTATAATTATTTCTTTCTCTTAAAACCCAGAACAGTATCTTACCTGCCACAAGCCATTGTCAAATATCCAATGCCAGTCTTTTCAGTTGGGACAGTGTGAAATATTTTTATTATATCTAAATGAATTACTCTCTGTATTCATGAGGTTCTTTTGTCTGAGAAATACTACCGTTTTAAATGGGAGAATTTCTTTCATCCTGCTGCTACATCAACTTTCTGCTGCTCTGCTTCAGCTGTTTGTAGATGATCAAGATTTACTTTGGTACTCAACCTGTCATTCCCTCCTCTGTCTGCAGGTGATTACTGTGAGGTGAATGTGTGCAGTAACGGTGGAACCTGTGTGACTGGAGCAGGAGCTCCGTTCATCTGTATCTGCCCTGACGGTTTCTCTGGAGAAACCTGCAACGAGACTGAGACTGGTAAACCCTGCCTCTGACGAGTTCTTTTTTAAAATTTGCTGATGACAATGACAATACAGACAAGTGGTGCTCGGTGTAATCTTGTTAAAAATAGTCAGGAATTTAAAATGAGAGCAGGTTAGTAAAACTAAAAGAAAACTAGGAGATTAATCGTGTTTTCTATTATTTACATGGATCAAACCTGTCCTTCACCTAACCCAGCTCCTGAAAAATAAATGTTTATTAGAGGTTACAGTGCACAGTGCTGCTCAGCCTCTGTTTAACCTGGCTGTCACCTCCTTACTCCTATCTTGTGTGTCTATCTTCTCCTCCAAAAGGGCCCTGCAACCCCAACCCGTGCAAGAATGACGCCATCTGTGAGGTGACAGGCCAGTCCCGCCGAGGTGACGTCTTCAGCGAGTATGTCTGCAAGTGCCAGCCGGGCTTTGATGGAGTCCACTGCCAGAACAGTAAGTCTGTGCTCATAGTTTTATGAGGATTATATCAGTAGCTATTCAGTAACTATCAGTGTCTTCTGTGGAGTTGTGTTATGATCCAGAGATCAGGGGTAATCATCTGGTTCTGAAGCAATTCAAGATTATTTCCACTGCGTCATATTTAAATATTTATATCATGATCCATGGAAAGTTGTTCTGTACTTTGGTTTTGACCAGATTAAAAGATTTTCCGCGTATTTACATTTTGGCTGTTTTCAAAGTCTTGAGCCACCACTGGTGTAAAAAATACATGGAAAGGTTGACAACATTACAAAATGTCAGAGAAGTTCAGTTGGTTTGTCTTAGACGCCATTTTATACTTACAAAACATCTCTTTAAAGTCTAATTAAGATAATTTGTTGAAGTATTGAAAACGCAATTACTAATCATGGTCATTAGTCTTAAACAAATCAAGAAAACTCTATTATTTTTGTACCCAGTCTCTACAGTACTTCACTGCTTTCAGCCATAGCAACACACCAAAGTAAGTGTTAGTGCTGCCTTCTTTTACCAACTGTAGATATGCATTCCTATACAATTAATTGGCAAGTCTAATGAGGTCCTTGTTTATCTGTCTAACCTGGTGCACTAACTGGGAGACAGCTGCTGCGAGTGCTGGCCACCAGACAGACAGCTGTCGTCCTTATGGGCGCTTCATTCACACGTCACTCAGACCAGGTTGGTTCAGTCAGGGTCAGCCCAAGAGAGAGAGGCAACGGTGGGAACATGTGCTGCGCTCCTCCAACTGCCTTCAGCCCTGCAGACGGAGACAGATGGCTACTGTTTGCACGAGAAGGCGGCAGAATAACAGTGGCCAAGTGTGCACAAAGAACTAATTTAGCAGGAATCAAGTGGGACTTTAAGGAAAAGCCTAAGTGGATCTTGTGTTTGATCATGTATGCCTTTTTATCCTAGGTGTCCAAGGGGCAGATTTAAGTTCGAAAAAAGGTAACAGTAAAAACTGGGACTTAAGGAGAGAATGGTGTGTGTGTGTGTGTGAGAGTGAGAGAGTGTGTGTGTTTTGTGCTGTGGTCTCTTTTCCTTCTTGGATCCAGGTGCTCTCTGTTCCTTTGGCTGCATGTGGAGGCAAAGGAATTCAACAAACACACACAAATACACAACGTGCACATACACTATATGCACCCACATACACATACTCGCTCACAGACAGGGAACCGCTGAGATCAGCACTATCTCTTCTCGTCCCTGAGTCAAAACCAGCAGCAAAAGCAGCAGTGAGGTCTGGTCAGCATTAGATACGCCGCCTTTTTATCAGTTTGTCCTTTCATACTGAAAGATTAGGGGTTTTTTTAACTCCCTGGTATATCAAAAGTTAGTGAAACTATTTATATACCTTCTGAGCCAATTTTTTCAAGCTGTTTTAATGTTAGTATATATTTTAATGTAAAAAATACCGGCCAAGTCATCAGCTTGTGTTTTTCTTTTACCCCTGAGAACTACAAATCACAGCTCATCAAAATCCATACAATCACAAGTCCTTTGGCAGGTGCTGTAAGTTAGCTGCCAGAGTAAGAGCCCTCTGCAGAGCAGGCATTTACATTAATTAGATAATGCCTCAAGGATAATGATGAGGAGAATTTATTTGGCCGTGCTGGTCATGAGAACCCCTCTGAGGGCTGTCCAGGTCAGGGAGAAACCCCTCCATTCACAGCTACTGATCACTGTGTTGTGACAGTTTAAGTGTTGTATAATTTGTGTGTGTGGGCAAGGAATGAGGATCACGGCAGCCAGCTCCAATGGTTTGTGTGAAACTGAGAAAGAGACTGGCTGTAGAAAACCAGTGACTGTGGCGACCCTGGGGAGGCGTAGTGTTGTTAAACATTTAACTAGCATCCTCACGCTCACTTCACACATGGAAACACATATAGAGACAGATATTTTGGGGCAGCATTTGATTTAAAAAGTTGAGGAATGTCACTATAGTCCTCTCACTGGTCAGTTGTAAGGATGCATAGCAGCAGAAAATAGCCAAATGCAGAGTCTGAAAAGTAGGTGTAGGGAAATTGGAGCCAGATGTAGAAAAATATGTTGTCCTCACACAAATTACTGCATCTAGAAAAATATAAATAGCAAATGCAACAGTAAACATGTGGAAGATGGACTAGCTGGGAAAAGAATAGAGTTGAAAATAGCACCATCCACTCCTTTAAGGTTCACTGTGAGTTATCAGATAGAGGGTAACAAGAGGAGGAACAAACAAGTTTTTTTTATGAATATGTTGTTCAAATGTATTATTTCATTGCTGAATATATTTTCCCTTAAAGGAAAATTCCTCTGAGAAACTGATCAAAGGAGCAAAAAAAAAAGAAAAAAAAAGGTCTCTACTGGTGAGGGCTAAATCACGTGTGCGCTGCACATCACATCCCACATGAACAACCACACACAGCTCATGATCTCATATACAGACTGTTTAGCATACACATACACACATGGTTTATCCCTCGTGCCAGTCTAGCCAACAGAAAGTGGCGGTCCACGCTGAGCGCTCACAACGTCAGCGCTGCTACTGTTGCCGGGCGAAAAAGTGAACGTGGAGGCGGAACGGTGAATTAAGTCTGCCCTCCTGACAATGTCACACTCGCTACTCAGGTCTGACTGCAGCTCTTCTGAGTGTCCTGTCAAATTGGCCTAAAAGCCTTTATGGGTTGCAGAGAGGGAGTGTGTTGTGGGGGGGTGTGGAGATGCAGAGATGAGAGAGAGAGAGAGAGAAATGTCGATAGCTGTTCACTTTGGGCCAACGCAGATGGATGGAAACAGTGAGGGAAGGAGGAGTCTTTTTCTTGCTAACAGTCTCTAAATCCCAGATTTTCATAACAGATTAAGGCAGTTATTTGCTTCTTGGAAGTCGCCAGAGGGTGTGTGTATGAGTGTGCCGCTCTCAGTTGAGTTTTCAGCTCCTCCCAGGATGTGGTAGTGTGGGCAGACTGGGCTCCATGCCCCCTATGGAGTGCAGGGAGCGTGTATACATACATAGAATATATACATGTTTTTGTCATGGATCTGACTAAGTCTGGCGTGCATCTCCTAGTTTACTACTGTCTGCTGGATCGGCTGACTATATCTGCTTACCTGAAATCACAACATTATCTTAAGTAACAGAAGCAGCTGCTCTGTGTTTTTACTGGAGAGGCTGAACCTTCACAGGTGAACAACAACTTAACACAGAGGGAGCTTTTATAAAACTAAAACCAGTGCAGATGATATGATAGTTAAGTTAGATATAGAAGGACAGTTTTTGGTGTAAACTAAAATAAATTAAGAGGAATGGTCTTGTAAAAAGACACGCTTTTTACAAGAGAGATTTTATCCAGGCTTGGTGAATGCTGAGTTCTGAATTTCCAGCTCTGCCATAAAAAATATTGATTTGATTCAAAATAGACAGTAAAGCCAGTGTGCTCTGTTTCCTCAGCATTCTGGTATTCACTCATAAAGTTAAGTACTGTATATTCACATCCAGATCTCTTCTTTTGACCACACCATGCAGTTTGGGGTTGGATGCTTTGCTTGAGATCCTTCAGAAACTATAATAACCATATATATGTAAATATGTAGCCATAATGTGGCATTGAGCAAAGGAGAAATCCATTGTTCCACTTTCAAGATTTACTTTTATTCATCCAAGGTGCAAGGACATGAAGTCATGACTTAGTCAGAGAAAACAAGTGTCATCAAACTGACAAAGATCTTCTTTAGGTTCCCTCTGTATATTTGCAATAAAGAAAGAGCTGATGATAAACATGTAATTTAATACAGTAAGTAAGCTAAACAAATATGCACTGAGTTAAGAAAAGTTGATATTATATTACATTTTTGAAGTTCAAACGGCAGAAATGCAATAGTTTAGATATTACAATTGCAGCAGACGTTGCACTTTAAAGAATCACAGCTATCATTTAGCAGTGCACAGGATCTAATGTCACTGTGCCTTGATCTCAGACTGAGTGCCTAGAAACACAGCTTTAAATAATATGCTCTGTAAATATACTTTATGACATCAGAAGTTTCAACTTGGAGCTGTGCATCCCTCCAGCAGAGAGTGACACCATGGCAGAGATCCGATTTAAAGCTATTCTGGCTACTGCTGCTGTGCTCTCTGGTCTACTTCAGCCTGTCCAGTCCACAGCAAATTACACATCTGGAAACCTTTCAGTCTTTTTTCATTTAATAATGCCATTGTGGTTTTGTCTGGTGACCATAATGCATTTAGAGCACCCCCCACTTGGTTGCTGTACCATGGCAACAGTGGGAGTGGTGATTAAAATATGTAATTTCCTTATTTCACTTTGTCATTAGTTGGAAAAAAAAAAGACTTAACTTTGCTTGTGTCATTGTAAAGTCTAAAAGGTGGACGGTTGTCAAAGATTAATCCAAAATCCATTTAGTACTTCAATACAGCATTGGGCAGTACTTTTGTGGGGACAGAAGTTTCTTAACTAACTTGTCTAAGTTTCACTCCTCACACAGTTACTGCCCTTTGACTTTGTAGGGAAGTGTTGCTGTCGAACCATGAAAATCACAGATGGTTTACTTTCAAAACTCAGTTTGAGTACCTTGTGGGCTAAGGCCTCACACTGTGAGGTTTGGAGAACATAACACATTGCAAAACACCATCTAAGCAGGTTTTGGCTGTCAGACGCAGCCTCGCACATTTATTTAGACCCAAATCCTGCTGGCTGCAGCGCTGATCCTGGACGTAGATACTATGCTTTGCTGATCACCACATTCACTCCCAGCTGACCTTGGCTTTGCATCGATCAGGGTCCGGGTTCAAATACGCCGCATGTGATTTGTATTGGTTTTCGCTTCATGCTGAGACAGATATTGACAGTCTAAATATTGTGGTAGTGTGCTGTTTCTGTTTCAAGCTATAGGGTTTATTGGACACGGGCCATGCTCATGCACTGCCCCAAAAATCTATATGCATATGCAAACAGTGTGCTGATAGCAGATACTGCTACATACAGTATGCAACAGCTGATTAGATGTCTGTTGTTTTTCGTGGTTGACATTTTATAGTTGCACGGTGTTTACCCTGAAGCATCTCTTTATGTCTGCCACGGTTACAGTTAATCGGATCACCATGAGTGTATACATGTCAGGCATGCAGAGCCTGAGTGGTAAACAAACCTACATGCTCTCACCATGTTAGCGCACCCACCTGTTCACTCTACCTGCGTGATCATCAGGCTCCTCCCTCCACTGACCCCCCCCCCCCCCCCCCATCTGGTTGTCAGATAAATGGATTAGAGCCTGAAGCTGACCAGGCTGTGTGGTCCTTCTGGTGCCCAATCCTCTTACTGGAGAGACGGCCACCAGCTGACGCACGTCAGGACCTGACCAGAGTTTCCATCAGTCTGTCATCAGTTACTGATATGTAGGTCTCTGGTTTGTAGGTGTGACACATCTCAGATGTTGTGCTACCAGGTGAAAACACGTGGTTGGCTGTTGTTGGCTGTTGTTCATGGAGCTTGATAACATTTTGGCCAGTCAGCCTCTCAACTCACCTTAAAGCTTGAATTTAGGAATGCTTTATAAACTAATTCAGTGCAGCAAATGAGTTCTTCAAAAACAGCTGTCTTTTCAAATTGAACTTAAAATAAATGCATACAAGATTAACCTTTAACCTTTTCTGGTGGATAATGCTCACTGTTATCTGCCTCAACCATATTTGGTCACTAAACACACATTATGATACACCAGTTGACTTTATATTTAGTCTTTGCTATAGTTTGTACCAGCCCTGTATTTTACCTCCTGTTTTCTGATTCAGTTATATAACTTAGAATACTTTAAAAATTAAATTTAAGTGCATGTTGCTCTAAAGGAGCCTTTTATACATTCTCCCAGTAAAACCTGAAGATAATCTGATATTATGAATCTAACAGCGTCTCTGGATACAGACAGAGGTAGCTGCTATCAAATTGTGCCACAGTAACTTGATCAAAGAGCTTATTTACAAAGTGTAGAGAGCTTGATGTTTAAAATATTCTCCTGCTGCTGCTGCTGCTGCTGCTTGAAATAGTCTTTTTATGTGATTTTACTCTGAGCTCCCAGAGCCAGAAGTGTCACGACTGCGGACCTCATTATCCAGATTTTGTGGATGCACATTTCAGAATTACTGTATTCCTCCTGTGACTGTGTGAAAATGAATGTTTGGACACGGAGCTATTTATGGCAAGAGCATGTGGGTAGGGAGATTCTGCCATGTGTGTGTTTGTTGGTTAGAAACATCACATCACTGCGCCCGGGTTGTTTGCGTGTATTTTCTTCCATAATAACAACTTCTAAGGATTAAAGCTCCAGAGATCAACTGAAATTCCCCTTTTGTCGTGCAGTCATCTGTACAACACGCTAAATGTGAACCTTGTTCCTTGTGTATGTGGTCAATACAGAGTGTGTTCAAAGTTGGTTTAGTCACACTGACAGTTGTTGTGGGCGAGAGATGAAAAGAAGTTTGACTTTATTCCCGATGAGTCTCCAGATTCGTTTTCCTCTCTGTCATCTAACACGGACTTTGAGCTGGACAGATAGCATTGGTGAGGGTGCCATCAAGAGGAAGTACAAAGAATTACAAGGAAATTACACAGGCATCGCACTTCTGATACACAACTCTTCTTTGAAACTAGCATCTATCATGAAGAGATTTGTAAATCTTCACACCCACCCAGCTAAACACATTTACTCCTATGACCCATCGATTATGCACTACATCCTGATCACATGATCTGCAGGTTCTTTGTTACTAGATATCTTAAACAAGGCTGCATTTTACTGTCTAACGATGAGAAATGATCTCCTGTCTCTAGCCTTCTCTCTGCTACAGCTCCAGTCCTGTTGGCATGGCTTCAACTAACCTCAGCGTGAACAAGTTCAAGAAATATCAAAACTTAATCTCAAGCATGACATGTCAATTCCACTCACACTTCTAACTGTGATCTACTTCCAGACTGGCTGATTTAAGTTGACCAGTAAGTGGTTTGTGTTTGACTTCAGTTAGTGATGATCTGGTGTATCTCTCTGTAGACGTGAACGACTGTGCTGCTCAGCCATGTGAGAATGGAGGCACCTGCAGGGACCTGGATGGAGATTTCAAATGCCACTGCCCTTCCCCTTATGTGGGCAAACATTGCCAACTGCGTAAGTGTAACGAGCCAGCACTCCACAATAACACGCTCTCAGGCGAGGGCTAAAAAAGACATAATGTGATCGATTAGTCTTTTTGGGATTGGCGATCCTCTGCTGGTGTAATACATAGTAATTGATTGAACTGAGGGAAGACACTAAAGATTATGGGGGTGGGAAAGCGGCCAAGCGCCTGGTTTTTAGGATGATCAATAGGCAGTATATAAGGAGCCTGGGCCCAAATGAAGAATCAATACTTTATTCAATTAAGCTGATTCAGTGCTCTGCATTCTTAATGATTTAATGGCTTACACAGCTCTGAAAATGTAGTACAGACAAGATATTTGAGTGAATATATATTAGACCTCAATAATCTCTGTGAGTATGTGAACATAAACTCAGACAATGGCAGAATTTCAGGTTTAAAAATGATGTAGGTAGCAAAGTTTAGATTGTTTTTACTGAAGAAATGTGAAAGATTTTGTAAAGATATTGTAAGACAAATTTGCATTAGTGCCACAGTGGGAAATCTCACCTCTCCTCCACAGGCTGTATTTCTCTGCTC
Source organism: Lates japonicus (assembly GCA_033238685.1). Lineage (NCBI taxonomy): Eukaryota > Metazoa > Chordata > Actinopteri > Centropomidae > Lates > Lates japonicus. Next base: position 258,188 of record BRZM01000047.1, on the reverse strand, counting down.
GGCATGGAGGGAGGGGGCATCGCTGAATCCCAGATCTCAGCCTCATCGGTCCGTTACAGCCTGCTGGGTCTGCAGCGCTGGGGACCTGAGCTCTCCCGCCTCCACAACAAGGGACTGGTAAACGCCTGGAGTGCTGCTGCACACGACAAGAACCCATGGATAGAGGTGAGACCAGTACTACAGTAGATAAGTACAAAATTAATTAACTAGATTCATAAAAGACATCAAGGCTGATATATACAGTAGGTGGATTTGGATGTTTATAGGTCTTGAGCCATTGGTTTTTGTAGAAATGTTTGTGATCAGTTATATTAGCTTTAATTATTAATTAAGTTTCACACTTTGTGGAGCTTTTTGTTCAGACTACTCTGTTTTATTTTTTATGTTTTTGATATGTTTAAAAGAAAGTTAATAATATGTATGCTTAATATGTACGCTCCTTGCTCCACAATTCCAGATCAACATGAGGAGGAAAATGCGTTTCACTGGTATCGTGACTCAAGGTGCCAGTCGCATGGGAACAGCCGAGTTCATTAAGGCCTTCAAGGTGGCCTCCAGCCTGGACGGCAAGACATACACCATGTATAGAACAGATGGACAGAGAAAGGACCATGTGAGGAGACAAAATGCTCCACAGCCTATAACTCTGCTTTAAACAGCTTTTTTTGGTTTCCTTCTGAGATATCGAAATATGTGGCAGTCAAAACACATTAATGTCAACACACAAACCACAACACCATATGTCCTAAAGATAGAAATGAACCACTAGAGGGCGACATTCATCCTATATTTCACAGTAATCACAATGTGTTATCTGTTATAAAATAAATTAATAACAGTACACTTGATTAGATTTACTAATCCTTCCGTCTTTTGTAGGTGTTTGTTGGAAATGTGGACAATGACGGCACCAAGACCAACCTGTTTGACCCCCCAATCATTGCCCAGTACATCCGCATCGTCCCTGTGGTGTGTCGTAAGGCCTGCACCCTGCGCATGGAGCTGGTGGGCTGTGAGCTCAATGGTAAACTTAACACAGAAAAGAACACACAACAATATGACATCTACATCCACAAACTGTTGGTGTTCAGTTTACTGATGTTTGTTAGTGACTGAAACAAGCGTAAGTTATTCAAACTCCAGGTGGGAGAAATTATTACCAGGAAGGGGAATTAGCATTTAAATTCCCAGATGTATTTACATCCTATCTTTCCTCACTAATTATTTTCAGTCCTGCACTCAGTGACTGATCATATCTCAAAGGATGTTACTCAGAGGATTGCACTACTCAGTAACTTTGAACACAGACGCACACTGTCTGATGAGTCTATTCCAAGATGATCCCTGAAGCTCTTATCAAAACCATATGATCATATATTACTATAATAACACCAGCACACTTACATCAGATGCTGATGATTCAGAGACTTTTTTATTGCAGAGAACACATTTGTCACATTAATCATCTGAAAATTAATTGTCATCCCATCAGGCAAACGAAATACGAGGGTCTTTTAAGTCTTTTCTGTATGGCACCAAATGTCTGTTCATTTTGCTGTTCCTTTTATCATGAGCCAGTGTGTTTTTTGTTTTTTTTGGAACTCGCTGGCCTCATTACACTGTTGAATGTTCATCCCTCTCGATGGTCGTCTCGTCTGTCAGATCAGTGTCTGTTCTCCTGTCAGCTGTGCTTCCCAGATTGCGCATGATTGCAAAACTGCTTTATCTGTGGGCTGTTTTGTCTTTAGGACACCTGTCAGTCTGGAGAGATCACAACCAGCATGTGTTGTTTGAATGAGTCTTGGTTGGGTTTTTTTAAGCACAGAGGAACAAGTTTTCGCTGCTTAAAGTGCATGTCGCTTTAATGCAACACGCTCATCATGAAATTTGGGAAAGAAAGTTTGTTTCTTGAAGGTTATAGGTCAGTATTTCAAACTCACTTGATTCCACTCCACCGAGTGAATCAACTGAAGTGTAAAATGATGTAATGAAAATATGAATGCACTCTCTGTGGTGCCAGACAGCAACAGTACAGCTGAAGTTTTGAGAAGTTTTCATGCTGCTGTTCATCTGACCTGCATGCTCAGCTGCTTCACTAAACCACACTCATTAAAAAGTCTGTTCCAGACTTTATAGATTAAACAATGAGCTTCACAAGTTTGTTTCTGTTTTAGGATTGGCATTCTCATACTCTGTGTCATTTCATACTGTATATTCAGTATGAACTGAATTCTCTAAACTGCAGACTTGTGAAGGATAACTTTATAATGTGGGTGTAACAGTTGGTAGAGAGGACAAGTGCACTATTATATCTCACACCTGCACATTGACTTGTATGCCATATCTCTGCCCACTGCATCTGCTGCTCTCATTCTCCATCATCATCATCATCATCATCATCATCTGTTTGCTGCTTTACATCACTGGCTGGCCCGTGCCGCTTCCTGTCCGTCCCCTGTCTATCATACTTTCTTTCTCTCTCTTTCCATTCCTCTTTTTTCTCTGTCTCTTCCTCTGTCCCTCTGCCTGGTCTCACCTTCACAGTGTATTCAAACACTTCAGGTTGTTCAGAGCCGATGGGCATGAAGTCCCGACTGGTGTCTGACCGTCAGATCACGGCCTCCAGCACCTTCCGCACCTGGGGCATCGAGGCCTTCACCTGGCACCCTCACTACGCCCGGCTGGACAAACAGGGCAAGACAAACGCCTGGACCGCTGCTACCAACAACCAATCTGAGTGGCTGCAGGTAGGAACGGAGCACAAAACACAGCTGCATGTTGTTTTCAGTTTTCCCAGCACTGCCTTTGTAAAGTGAAGCTGTTTCTGTGTCCTCAGGTGGACCTGCTGTCTCCCAAGAAGATCACAGGAATCATCACACAGGGAGCCAAAGACTTTGGCTCCATCCAGTTTGTCATGGCCTTCAAAGTGGCTCACAGTGATGATGGACAGTCCTGGACCATCGTGACGGACGAGACCACAAAGACAGACAAGGTCAGTCCAGCTGCCAGAAACACGGTCACAAATGTTGAGTCAAAAAAACTTTAAAGGAGAAACTGAACTGATCCCTGTGGAGATAAAAAACAACACGACAGCATAGGGCATGAAGGAGAATGTAAATTTCAAACAGAGGAAATTGCACCTTAAAAATCTGGTAATTAAATAATGTCTGCAGTGCATACAAAGAAATGAGTTTACACAGGATTGATTTAAAACAAAGAATACCTTAATGGATTCTGTTTGAAAAGTAAAAATATATGGTTTTTGCTGAGGGTTGTTTATTTATTCAGATGTTCAAAAAATGGAGTGATAGTAAAGTTTGTGTCTGACGTCCTCATCTACACACCTGGATCCAATCATCTTGACACTGGGCCTAATTAGTTTTCTGTCTGCATTCATTCACAATGCATCCAAAAACCCATTTACCTGCCAGATGTGCGCCTAAGCACAACCAAATGAAGGATATGGAACACTGACAGTGGTTCCTCTGACTTAATCCATGAAACGTTTATGACTGAAGTTGAGTTTATGCCTTGAATCTGTATTTTATGGGATAATGTTGGCATTTGTTTATGAGGTTGTTCTAATTGCCAAGGTTCCTTTTACGTGATTTTATCTGGCTTTTGTCTGTTTTTCAAACCTGCACATGGGAAACATGAGTTTTTAACCCTGTGTCTTTGTACCTGAGTTCCAGAGTGTTTTCATATCCATATGCAATATACACATTTTATTGTCATACATATTTGTCTTTATTTAACTTGGACAGCAGTTAATTTTAACCTCTGTTGTTTTCAGGTGTGCTCTAGTCATGGAAAATAATATTTAAAAAATCAAATTACACACAATATGTATGACATGATAGGGGGAAAGTAAATGAGCTGTCCACCACTGAAAACCTAACACCAGTATTTTCCATGAGTCGTTAAGAAAACAAGCAGCAGCTATGATTTGTTTTGTTTTGATTAGCTGCTGCTCTCTGTCCAGATCTTCTCAGGCAACAGCGACAACAACGTCCACAAAAAGAACATCTTTGAGCCGCCGTTCTCTACGCTCGATATGTCCGCATTCTGCCGTGGGAGTGGCACGAGCGCATCACCCTGCGAATGGAGCTCCTGGGCTGTGACGAGTAGCATCGCCCGGTACCCGCCTCCCTCTTCCTCCTCCTCGTCCTCCTCTCTCTACCTCCTCCCCTCCTTCCTACCTCCCCTCCCCTCTTTTCCTTCTCCCTCCTGAGCCACACCTGCACTGCCTTGCTCTCAGCCCTAGGGGGCAGCAAACACCAGAGTAGCACCTCACCACCCCAACCCTGGCTGGTTGGAGGAGGGAGACGTTACCCCTAACCATTGTCACCGGTGCCCAGATCGAGTTAAGCTCACTAGTCCCTTCTTTTTTTCCTTTCCTGAGTTGATCACTCATCTTTTCCACCTGAACCAAATCTGTGATCACTTCAGGAGACGACACTATCTTCTTTGTTACTAAGCTGAGCTGGGGTCAGATTTTTATCCCACTTACCGGCTACATCAAAGGTGGCAAATCCCTCATCACTGTGTCAGAGGTCAGGGGTAACAACACTGCTGCTGTATCAGTTGGTGCTGCCTGGACTCTGATCCTAGATCAGTTCTACCTGGAACGATGAACCTCCAAGACCCACGGCTGGTGATGTACATAAGCTCCACCTAACAGCTTGCACACACCCTATATCCAAACACTTGGTCCCCCCCTCCCTCCCCCCAAGACACACAGAATATATATTATCTTTAGAGGATACATTGATGCTTTTGGTTGATTATTTTTCTTATTGCCACAGTTTTTGTGTTTGTTTAGAAAAAAATAATAGACTAAAAATCTCAAAGTGTCCCTCTGTGTGTGCTACAGTATTCCCAGTATTTTCGTGCAGTTCATGTTTTCTACAGTTTGAACTGCTTCAGAGGGCAACATTAAAAGTTAACAGTATTCACTTTGGTAAAACATATATGTGTAGTAGCCAATAACAGGAGTGCGAACATCCCACTATTTACAGATCCTTATTTTTACTGAACCTGTGTGTAAAACTGTGGTCCAGCTTTTACAGAGTAACTCATTTGGATGCATCCGGCCAAATCAGGGTGAAGCTTTGTGCCAACACACCCTCAGGTTTTCGTTTCTGTGGGTTTATGTAGAAAAATATAGTACGGTGCACTAATGCAGATCCACATAAAACAAAAGAGGAATCAAATACATTACATCTCTGTCACCGTGGGACATAATCAGTTAATAAATCATCGCAGTCCGTCAGTTTAGCAGCCAAGCAGATGTGATCTCAAAGTCGCCCTCGTTGACAGACAGAATGTTATAAACAAAGAACAAAAAGAGTTCAAAATCTCTGCTTAGCAAAAGAGAAAAGAGAAACTTTATTGCTCTTGAGGAAACAAACAAATAGCTGTTGACTGAGATTTACACATGCTGCCGCCATGAGCTGGTGTAACATCTTCAGCCAAAAAAAGCTACATCATTTATTCAGAAAATTACTTCACCTTTTGGCTGCAATTGTATTTAGTTGCTTAATCACGTTTCTTTTTACATGTGCCAGTTGTTGCAGTATTCATATGTTGGCTGCTACAGCATCAAATTTCACGAGGTGGTTTATTTTTCAAAAAATCACATTGATGCTCAGTTTATAGTTGATTAGTCTCGTGTTTAACAGTCTGTTTGAAGTAGAATGATTATCAAAGGAAGCTTGTGTCGCTGTCTTGATTTTCAGAACAACTTCAGAGCTGGACACTTCAAATCCATTTTTTATTGCTGACAGGATTCTTGGAACAACATGTACTTTAACATCACGCTAGTGTTGTGCTATTAAGGCAGTAATAAATCAATAACCATCCAAGTATTGTGCATATTACATATTGGTTAACATCATAAACCAAGAGATAAACAGCAATGTAGAGGCTGCAAGTTTAAAATTAATGATAGACGTCTCAGGTCAAAGCAGATCTGCTCCTAATGTACAGCAAAGGCTACTGAAACGCTACTAATCCACTCACTCTCTCACTCGGCTGTGCTTCTAGTTGTGTTCACCCAGTTTCACTTTTTTATGGCACTTTGATGTTTGTATTTTGATATTTGAAATATCCATCAACCAAAATGAAAAAAATAAAATAAAAATCAGTATTGTGCATTGAAGAACAAACTGTAAACATATTCATTATGACATGTAGAGGTAAAAAAAAAAAGAAAGAAAACAGATTCGCGGTTCAGTTTCTTTATTAGATTAAGCTGAGTTTTGAAAGTCTGGGGGAATCCCTTGCTTTGGTTGTTAAGTGTTAACATATGACATGCATATATACAGTATTTTTGTTCTGGAATCTGTTCATAGTAGATGTTAATATTTGCTGCAGACCAGTTATTTAGGGTCCAACATTACGCCTCCAGTTGAAAGCTGCGGCCCCACTGATAAGACTGTATGAGAGAAACCAAATTAAAACTGATTTTTACGGTTCCACTGGACATGTGACACGACCCGCCGTATCATCTGCTTCTGCCGCCCCCGTCACAGTATTCTAAACCTTTCCACCCCATGAATTATGAATTATGGGCTTGTGCAATATTATACTGTGTTAGTTTTGATAACAATGAATATTAATTCAAGATCCTTAAAAATGCATGAGGGGATAGCGGTGCCACTGAGAGGTCGAGGATGGATGCTGGTGTCAAACACTGTACAATATTTATTATTGTTGCAGACGATTCCATAAGCAGTCGCCCCTGTTATCCACGTCTGCATGCATTTTATTGACGAGTGTTGCTCAGTTTAAGTTGAACCGATCTGAATTTATTGGTGACATAGCTTCATTTTTCTTATAGATGTTCATCGACATTCAAACTATCGTAGATCTCTTGTTTCCCCGCCGTTCAGGTTTTCTATGATTGATCAAAAAAAAAAGAAATTTAATGACATTGATGTGTTTTTTATGGTATTATATGAGTTTGTTTCTTGCTATACTGACTGTTGACCTCATAGAATTTTGACTGGATTTGGAGCTTTTTTTATTCCAGTATTGTGTTTCTAAGAGGATTCCTTTATGTTTGGCCTTTGTATCTTAAAATGAAGAATAAATAAAGAATTAAAAGAACAAACTGACATTTTTTAATTGACTCTGCATGGCTTGAATAGCACAGCAATAGTCTGTACCTCTGTGTATATCACTGGATGGAATATTTAGGGTATATTATTAATCGTAATGCTGAATTCATTGGAGCTGTTTTCCATTTAAAAAGGTGGAGGATCAAAAGACCAAAAGCACTGAGGGTCGTTTTGCCTGTTTAGCATTTAAACACCCCAGGGGCCTAATCTCCCTTTATACCACCATACAATCTTCCAAAGATATCTTCACCCAGGGAGGGCACATCCTCTTCTCGGTCTCATTACAGTGTGTGGAGGTCACAGTGAAGAGGGGAAATCCTTCAATAATATGAAAATACATTCACACGGTGACACTGTCAAGGTTAAATTCTTGTCTTTCAGCATATTGTTTGAGTGGATTAATGTTGCTGCAGCGTTTCGGCTCAAAGTACTTCCACCACATTACGTCACCTCGTGTTCAATTAGTAAATACCAGCTAATTATCATGTGAGACAGCCGTTGTTGGATAATGTTTGTCTCGTTACCACCGGCCACGTTAAACCAGCTGTTTCTCCTGTGGAGATGCAGGAGGTTCATGACCTTTTCTTTGAGAAGCCTGAGGAAAATGAGCCTTTCTAGGTTTTGCTGGGATTAAGCAACCCTTAAATAATTAGCTACTTCCTACAGTGAAATCGCCTGAAAAATATGTCTTGCACTTCTAATATAAGCAGCTGTGTGTGACCATTAGATAGATGTTACTGACTAAGGATTACAACTAAACATTACTAGATATATAAACACTGTAAAATTGAATTTAATCTATTAAAATGTAAGTGTTAATACTCCTTGTGGAAAGAATGTAACGGTTTCAGACTACCGACTGCAAGACGTTAAAAACTATAAAAACAATTGTTGAATATGAAAATTTGCTTGACAAATGAATCTGAAATGTAATCCTATTTTCAAATCCAACATTGTGTTTATGAAGGACTCACACTTCTTATTAACGTAGAGAAAATTCCTAGACGTTTAGCTTTATTAAAGCTGCAACAATAAGTCACTCAAAAGAAAATGAAGTGGCAACTATTTGATAATTGATTACTTGTTTCAGTCGAGCAAAAACAGCAAAAAAATTGCCCCTGAGATGAAAGGATTTCTTTGTCTTATGTATGTTTTGGATTGCTGATTGGTCAAATTTTGTGACATTTTCTAGACTTTATGACCCAAGCTTGAAGTGTTACGCAAATCAAGTCATCAACAGGACCACTAAACACAAAATCTTCCCTGTAAACAGCGTAGAGTTGTCTTGGAAAATATGAGTACATTTAACCTGACTGACAGCACTGCCATCAGCTCTGTGCAGGGCTTCTTTCTCTGTTTGGTTTCCTGGTATGACAGCTGGCCAGGGACGGACGGAGGCATCGAGCCAGGAAACTGGAGGCACCGCGGCTGGTTTGAACAGGAAGGATCCGCTCCTGAAAACAACTGCTATTTTAGATCAGGTATGTACCAACACAGACAACACCTCCAGCGACATCATCTCAGAGAGAGGAAAACCTATGTTATTTCTGCTCAAATAAATGTTTGAAAGTGTTGGTTTGATGGTTGATGAGTGGCTTTTGCACAGTGATGTTCATAACTATACCCCTCATTTGGCATTTTGTATGTTTAGCTGGGGCTAAACTTACATCAGTGAGTTACAAAAAGATGGGAAATTGTAGTGTTTATTTGTTATTACAGCTCATTTTACCCTGGATCTTTTAATCAGGCTGGAGAGCGTCACCCTGAGCCCTGCAGTTCACTCTCTTGTTGGTCTTTTATTGAAGCCTTCCTCTCTAATCATTACAGTCACACTGAAACCACTCTCTCACACAAACACGCACACACACCTTTTGTGACTAACCGTCCCTTTCTATGAGGAGTCTCTGCTAATGACAGTGTGTGACTGCACATGATCAACTGCTTGGCTTTTCAGTCAAACCACACAAGCATAAACACACACACAGTCATCTCTTCCTCTTTCATGTTGTCTCTCTCCGGACTCCAGGTCCGAGCTCCGTTCACCTTTCTGGGCCTTGAATGTCGCTGCCTTTGCAGAAATTACACCCCTCCACCGCCACAGTCGCCCAGCAGTTCACAGGGGCTGCTGGTATTTGGGGCCCCAGGCCAAAACCTTTCATCTGAGGCTTTGGGAAGAGCACCGATCTGGTCTCTTCAAACACACCGAGAGATAATGGCTTGGAGACACACAGGGAGGGGAAGCGGCTGTCACACTGGCTGAGAGCGGGGGCTGCAGCCACTAACACACACTGAGGGGAGGTTTCAGGGTTTTAGGAGCTTGTACTCCTGATGACCAATCATACTGCCTCTTAACATTTTATGAAAATAGTTTAATATAGGAATAGAACTCTTTCACTGCCTAACTGAAATTCATAAATCATTCATCACTCGTGGTCTGCATGGTGGACCACATTCTGTCTTGTAAGCACTTTATGAAAACTTTTTGAAGACAGCCAAGCATTTTTAGACATTTCTGAGAAAACAATGAGCTTGGATCTTTGATCTTTTTGAAACAAGACTGAAGCAATTTTTTAGCCATGCCTGTGGTGTGGCTCTGTGGTTTGCAGTGACTGCCTGTCAGCCAGTCTGCGAATCCACCACTTCGCTCCAGACTGAAATAATATAGTATATTATATAAATATTTCAGAAATTATTGTGTGGAGTGTCATAAAAATTTGTGCAGACATTCATAGTCCACAGAGGATGAAGCCTCCCAGCTATGATGATCCTCTGAATTTTCCTGTAGTGATACAAGCCAGTTAAAGTTTTATAATGTGAAATATCTCAACATCTACCGGATGAAATTTGATACAGATGTTCATGTTCCCCTCAAGATAAAGTGGCAGCTTTGGCAAACTCCTCATCTAGCACCATCATCAGGTCAAAAGTTTAATTGTCCAATTCTCTAGTTTATGACCAAACACCTGTAAAACTAATGACATTCCTGTCATGTATTCCTAATGATCCCCAGCTCCAGGAGCCAGAAGTGCTGTCGGTGTAACGAACACACCAGACTCTGTTTATAATTCTTGAAATTTTCAGAGATAAACGCTGGTTTCTAATGACTTCTAACTCTTTTCATCTGATCTATAATTTGCCATTACTCTTGAACTTGCTGGGCCTAATTCCAGCAGTGTAAGCTGCTGACTATCACTCAGTTAGCAGGAGGTCGTACCCGCTCACCAAAGTTACATAGTGCAAGAGGCTGCTATTTTAAAGTACAGTAGTTACATAATGTTACTTTAAACTAAGATGATGAACATACCAGCTACACATCAGCATGTTAGCGCTGTCAGTGTGAACATGTTACAGTGTTATCATCAGCTTCTCAAAGCTGCTAGCATGGCTCTTCGTATTGTTCATGTGCATTTTAAAGAGGAATTCCCAGGCAAGGAAAAGAGCCCAACATAAATATTGGTACTGACGGCAGCACACGGGGAAGTGGTGAGAGTGGTGGAGAAAGAAAAGGGAGTGAAAGTGAAGGATTTACTGAAATAATAGGCTGTGATTCATGATATTCAGCATCAGTGGTGATGAGTGAAGATGCAAATATGACAAACCTTAACCAAAACCTTAACCAGAGAAGGTTTAATTGAATGATTTTAACCATTTCTTGTGACGAATGTGAAAAATATGTTTTTGTTTCATGACCCTGTCCAATAATGTGACTGTCACATGAATCATCACATCATCGTCTGAGTTTCTTCACCCTCTAACATTGCTGGGTAGACCACTATAAAACTTCTATTTGCAGCAGTGGTAGGAGTTCCAGCAGCCTTCACAGTGCTGGATAAACACAAAGTAGCTGTGAGTTTGTGGATAGAAAGAGAGAAAAGTAGGAAAGGAGGGAGGAGAAGGAGCAGAACAGGATGGATATTGAGGGTTAACTGGCATGAGGAGCTCAGCTTTGGGTAAACCACAGCTGATGAAATGTTGGTAGTGATCCGGATCTGGGATTTCTGCCATTAGATGATTATCGTTTTTTTTTTAGCTGTTACTGTGACACGAATGTAGCTAGACAGTTTGCAAGGTCGCATAAACTCAAACTGAAGTTCAAATCCTTTTGTAACAGACGTGTTGGTCTGTTGGTCCATCCATCACATTGTTCCAGACTGAAATATCTCAACAACTATTGGATCGATTGCTGTAACATTTTCTAGACATTTATGATCGTCAGAGGATGAAGCAAACTTTATACGCTGACCATCCTTGATTTGTTATCATAAAAGTGATTTAAAATGAAACCCTGGACATCCTGAATGTCTTTCAGGGGCTTAGAGCAGCTTTTTCCTCAACATCCCCAAACCCAGCGCCACACCAACACCCCCCTACACCCCCTCTCTGCTGAAATAGTGGTGGTCTTGGGTTTCTGTTAAGTCGGCTGGGTGTCAGTCAAGTCGCTAGAAAAACATCAGTGGCTGCAGAGGGGCTGACCACAGAGGAAAGCTTTGCATGCAGGATTCATAGAAGTTCAAGACTCTTTAGCTGGGGGACTCAGGGGAGTGGCAGTGTCGTGTCAGACAATAATATCTAGTAGAGCGGTAGAGTTCACTGCGTGCCAGTGTCAGGAGGGCAGCTTCCATCTGCACCGTGATAACCAGCCTTCACTCAGATATTCGGGCGGTGGCGCAGGACCAGCACATTCTAAGGGGCCCCAGCGGAGAACTGGAATTGCTCTTGTTTTTCACCAAGGCTTCTATTATTTCAGCTAATGACTGAAATATGAGTTTGTATGGCAATATTTGCTGTGTTACTTGAGACCATGGCAAAACAGGGGCATGGAATATGCTCCGTCAGCCTCAACATATCAGGAGCACAGGAGCAGCTGGCAGCCCGTGACAGTGGTGCTGTTTAAAAAAGACAAGAGACAGAACAAGTTTTACACTTCACACTCGATGTTGTTTTGCAAATAACCTGCTATAAAGCTCTGTTGTTTGATGTGGCTCATAAAATGTGCAGCTTTTCTTGGTTACAGAGTTTCTCTATCACATGCATGAGATTTTCAGGATTTTCTATCCAGAGCTTATGATGACAAATAAGTCTATTTTTGTATGATATCACTTACTTATAGTTTCAAACTCCAGAGGGTCAGAGGCAGGTCACAATGTGTTGCATCATCTGGGGGAAAGTCTTTAAAATACACCTGCATTGTTAAATGTTAATGAGGACTTTCTTCTGCTTTTGAATGGACTCAGACATAGGAAATTTTACTATGACCGTTGGTGTGAAATAAACTAGAGCAAGTTTTTGAATAACTAATGTGCTGTACAGATATAGTTGGTATTATCTGTCATAATGCAGCCGCCCATTTCAGTTGAAAGGTTGAGAGGTTGAGAAAAAGACCATGAGGTGAAGATGAGGTCAAGAAAGGGGTCAACCAGGTTGAACTGACCCCTGTTAATTTTAAACAGTGATGCAAGTAGTAATCAGGTTGCATCTGTGTGCAAGATGTGGTGATGTGGCATCAGTGCAGATATTTGTATTAGAGTAACTGTTTTCATATTGGAGAGGAATAAGGTCACTTTTAGTAATATCCTTTAATTTGCTACTGACATTTAGATGTTGAGTATTAGTTTTCATAGTGTTTCTACTAGTTGATGACACGTATCAGAGTAATATTTTATACTTACCTTGCTTCTTCTTAGTTGTTTTCCACCGATGTTTATATGGAATATTAAAGGACAGGTCCATCTTAAAACATCAGTCAGGTGCCCACAGTCCTTGTTCTGTGCAAAAATGTATTCAGAAGTTTGTCTGAAGCTAATATGGGGCTTCAACAGTCTGTAGCTGCGGTCACATGCACATGTTTTTTCATTCTAATTAAAGATTTGGAGTCAACTGTTTACACAGGATGTGACTTAATATGGTCTGTTTACATGCACTGATTGACAGAACAGCTGTGTGGCATGTGCAAAGTGATGATTACTTATGAATACTTAAATGAATGCTTATCATATTCACATGTTCTGTGAATACTTGTTTGAATAGGTTGTCATTTCTTATTAATAATGTGCAGTTCTTAAAAACAAACTCACCACAGACGAACAGTTCAGCTTGGAAACCATCCTTTTTGGGAAGTTGAGAAATGTACGTCCTCATATATTCAAATCAAAATGGATGGCATGCACAGAAACAGGAAGTAATCAGGTTAAGTTATTTACATGGTTTTCTTTTGATTGATTTATGAAAAGGCAACAGATTGAAATTCCAATCAGTTTTGGCATCTTAATTCTGACTGAGGTTTTTTATTCTAATATTTTAAACTAATCATATATATAATTTTAGTCAGATAAATCAAAGTTACTGTGTTTTTATTACAAAAATGATTCTTTTTGTTGCAAAGTTTCCACTGCAGCTTAACAAGGAAACACTTGGAGACAGAAACAGGGATTTTTCTGTAACTTAAGAAGGTATCCCATTGACTTTTCTAACTTATATTGCTGCAGCCTCATACTAGCTTCAGTTCTTCTGAGTTACAAACATGCAGGAAGAGACAAACAAACAAACAGGTTTTGGCGTTGAGATGTTCACGGTGGTTTTACAGTCAGTATAAATAGGTCTATTGGTGTTTAGCACTGACACTGTTATATCTATTGTATGGTGGGCTCGTGTGGGACGCGTCACTGTCGGTGCTCCATTCACTTCAAAGGGGATGCCTCGTCTCGTGACGTCGCCGCGCGCTCCTCTGAACGCGGCGCTGCCCTGCGAACAGTAGAGGCAGCAGAGGATGAGGAGGAGATGAACTGAAGACACGCCGGGCGGACAAGTGCTTATCTGTGAGTCAATTGGGTTTTTTTAACGACTTTAGCCGTTTTTCCCACGAACAGACGCCCATACAACAGATTTAAACCGGAGGTAGTTTACGTGTTTTATGTCTTAAACGGGCTGCGCGGTTGAATTTTAGCGCAGTGGTATAATTCAGCTGGTTAAAGGAAACCTCCGGGAGCACTTTACTGGCTGCATTATCACGTTAGACAGATATTAGACACAAAACATTAAAATTATTATGATATCTGCTTTATGAAAAGTAGAGGGGTTGAACACTTAAAGGTGAGAGAAAGGGAAAAGAGAAACTGTAAAGAAAAAAATAACCGAGGAAAAGATATTAAACGTACATTATCGACGTTTGTGAAATGACTGAGGTGAGAAAAGTTTTTCCTGTTTCCACAATTCATAGAAACGATGTAATGTAGCCTAGAATTCACCCTGGTACGCAGTTTTCATAGATTCTGGCTGTGGGAAGATTATTTTTATTCAGTTTTATGGGATTAGTCGAATAAATGCATTTTAAAAAGTAGTTTCCCCTCAATAACTATAAACTATTCAGCATTTTTTTCCATGGTGTAATTTGTTAAACTAACTTCAGAACTAAACGTTGTGTCTCCTTTAAATGCATTAGTAACTGCTGGCTTGCTTTTTAACCAGAGGTGAGAGTCACTAAACTCATCATGCACGGACACACGAGTCACCTGGGGAACTTTTAATTCTTAATTTTTTAATCCGGTGTGGCAGACTGTTTTAAGGTTGAATTAAATTGTGGCACTCACCAAATTAATGCTCAATCACTAGACTGTTATTTCAAAGTGTGTGTGTCTGGTATTTATGACAGTTTTTAGAGGAGGGAGCTCAAAAAAAGGACTGTATTATTTTTCAGAGGACAGCGTCATGCTCAGTCTACTGCGCCCCCTACTGGCCGTTTACTTGTACCTGCTGCTGCCCGGGGCACAGGGCAGGTTCCCTGGGTACAGCAACGGCTTTCACTACCAGGATATCAGCAATGGCAACGGCAACGGCAACGGAGAGAGTAAGTTCACTCTGTGTGTGTGTTTGTTTGTGTAGATCCGAGAGGGAGGGCTTTGTAGATTTCGTGTGTGTGTGAGAGACACAGATCAACTACATGCATCATTTGTGTACATGATAACACAGCTGGCTGGAAGTCACCTGGATGATGTGGGAGGAAGACAACTATAATTCATGGAGGCCAGGCAGTCAACCGGGTTATAAAAACAGACTCTGCTGGTGACTGATGTGGGTTTCTGTTTCCGGAGGCCCAGTGTGTGTGTGTGTGTGTGTGTGTTTAGGATACTCATCAGTAGTGTCTACTTACCTCAGCATAGAGGAAGTGAACATATCCATGTTTATGTCGCCCCAAACATAAAATATCAGTTCATCTAAACAAATTAAATTATACTTTGTAGATGAACAGTTGCCTCAGGGATATTTATTTTACTGTAAAACTATAAAGTCATTCATGTAAATAGTTTGGGAGAAGGTAGAGTTGACCCTCAAGTACTTTCACACTGTGTTTGATTAAAATAGGGGTGAATAGTTTATGATTGAACAGACTGAGGGAGTTTGGCATGTCAGGACAAGAGAAGGAAAAGCACAGGTGTAATTTGGTGTGCGAGTGAGCATTGCCAGAAAGACATTAAAGCATCATTATGTTGTTATTTTACCTTAGAACAACAACTGTTAGAATCAGGCCCAGCGAGTTCAAGAGTAATGCCGAACTGTAGATCAGTTAACAAGACTTAGAAGTCTTTAAAAACCAGTGTTCATCTCCAATATCCAGCAAGGAAACTTTGAAAATATCAAGAATTTTAAACAGAGTTTGGCATGTTTGTTACAGTGACAGTATGTTTTGTCAGGGGTCATGAAGAATATACACCATCCGGCCATGTTTCAGTTCAGTGAGTGGGACTGCGCAGTCAGAGATCTGTGATTGATAGACTTTGTTTTCTGAAAGTCGGCGAAGCACTCAGACTCAGAGCCTAATAGAGTCAATTACCACTTGTGGCTGCAGAGGGCGCTGTTGCCCAGCAAAAGTTACATTTTGTTGCTTTAAAATATCCCAATATTCATTCTCCATGCTGATCCTACTTGGGTTTTGAATATGAAGTGAGTCGAGACTAAAAAAGTGGCAAAAGTTACTGTAGTCAAACATCAGCATGCAGGTTTAATTCACTTTTGAGTCACAGTTTTTGAATTTACTGTTAATGTCCCACAGTTCAGTGCAAATGAATAAATCATTCCTGGAAAATTCTATACAAATTGTGGCAAAGGTGAGACAGATCCAGGGACACTGTGAAAAATAAACAATGAAATATTTAAATACATCAACAAAGGACAGTTCCTTTGTGCGCAGCATCACAAAAATACCTTCCGAGGTGCCAACAACAACAGGACTCATGCAGCTAATCGTTCCACACTGAGAGGCTTATTAGTTGAATGATAAGTGCAACTGTACAAACAATGTGTTTCATCAGAGGCTTTGCTTTGAATAAAACATTAAATATTTTGAAAGGAACTTTGCTTTCTCTGAATAAAGTATAATTAGCTAAGGCATTTAAAAGTTACTGACACCCACCTGTGATTGTATTTTGTTATTTCCTGTTTCTATGTAACAGTGAAGTTTTCCACAGACATTTTAACAAATAACATGGAAAGCACAGGTGCTGCTAATAAGATCAATAATTGCTTAATTGCCCCATTACCTGACCACTTGAGTACCACCTCTCCACACAGCACAGATTAAAGACACAGACTAGAGCGATTTCACTTTAACCAACATTGTGAGTAATCTCATCAATACCAAATGCAGAGACTAAACTTAGGATTCTACCAACTAAAAGATGTTGTTTTTTCTGTTTTTCTAGTCTATTTTAATGGAATTCGGCTCCACGTGGAATCTCCGCAGTCCTCAGTGTCGGCCACCAGGGGGAGCAGCGTCACCCTCCCCTGTCACTACCACTACGAGCCTGAGCTCACCACTCCGCGCAGGACCCGGGTCAAATGGTCCTGGTTGCCTGCCAACACTGTCACTGCACCTGCTTCCCCCGAAGCCCTCGCCAGGGAGACTGAGGTTATGGTCGCCATGGGCAACCGTCACCGCAGCTACGGCAGCTTCCGGGGCCGTGTGCGCCTGAGACGCTCAGCGCCAGGGGACATGTCTCTGGTGATCAATGAGCTGCAACTCAATGACACAGGAAGATATCGCTGTGAGGTGATTGACGGCCTGGAGGACGAGAGTGTGACGGTGGAGCTGGAGCTGCGAGGTGAGAAAGAAGTGTGTGTGTGAGAAGGGTTATGTCGACTGATGAAGTCTTTTGGTAAATCCATAGTAAATCAAATTGGGCAGAAAACTGCGTGGGTTGACACCACAGCAGGTAATAGAAAAACACACCTGGTGTATCAACGACCTTATATTGAGTCAAACAACTACATTTTTCTGCTTGTAGTAAGGATTTACTTTATTGTTCAGTCTCACCACATCAACATCATCTCCAGCACCAACAGGTAGCTGTTTTTTTTAGTAACAATAAACCCACTGTTTGTTATCTGGCCAACACCAAATGGACGGATGAGACCAAAAACAGAGCTAAAACATAAGTGAATATTGGACTAACTTTCACCAGATGGATACAAACACGGTACAAATGAAAAATAATGTTACACCATATATGCTGGATGCCTGTACAAACTGTCATAAAACCCTTCTCCTCCATGTTCAGGCGTGGTGTTCCCCTACTACTCACAGAAAGGACGTTACCATTTTAACTTCTTTGGGGCCCAACAAGCGTGCCAGGATCAGGACGCCACTCTGGCTACATTCGAGCAGCTCTTCGCAGCGTGGGAGGAAGGGTTAGACTGGTGTAATGCCGGCTGGTTGGCTGATGGCACGGTGCAGTATCCAATCACAGCCCCACGTGACGGCTGTGGGGGTGTGAATTTAGCTCCCGGTTTGCGTAGCTACGGGCAACGCCATCGCCTCCTCCACAGCTATGATGCTTTCTGCTTCTCCGCCTCTGTCAAAGGTCAGTACAAGGATGTGTGCATGTTTTAAACCTAAGTTTATCAATGCATGACAGTGTCTTTATTCATGATTCTCTCCTACCTTAGGGACCGTGTACTTCTTAATGCACCCGACCAGGCTCAACTTCACTGAAGCGGTCCAGGCTTGTGCCAGTGATGGAAGCCAAATTGCTAAAGTGGGCCAGCTGTACGCCGCCTGGAGGCTGACAGGGTTGGATCGCTGTGACGCCGGCTGGTTGGATGATGGGAGTGTGCGTTATCCTATCACAAAAGCCCGGGCTAACTGCGGCCCGCCTGAACCAGGGGTGCGTAGCTTTGGGTTCCCCCCTCTGTACCTAAAGTTTGGTGTCTACTGTTATCGGTTGATGTTCTGACTCAACACAAGACAAAAACAAACCATCCTAACAGCACACTGGTCCAGAGCTCTGCTCGGGAGATTAGCACTAGCTGTAGCCTGGATGCAAATTAGCAGTTAGCCAGTTTGTTCATTTCTGAGCTATTTTAAAGTGAGACCATTTGGGTTAATCACTCTCCACCTCCATAAGACTACAACTCATGTCTCAGTATTGAACTTTACTACTAGTCAACAACTGTTTTTGCACTTGTACTACATGTCCACACTATATGGCCAGAAATATGTGGACATGACATCCATGTGTAATTGCTGAACATCTCATTCCAAAACCAGAGGGCATTAATATGCTGCTATAACAGCCTTTACTCTCTGGGGAAGGCTTTCTACAAGATTTGGGATCCTGGCTGCAGGAGGTCAGCTGCTAAGGTTGGGTGATTAGCCTGGCTCACAGTCGATATTCCAGTTCATCCCAAAGGTGTTGGCTTTATGCAGGTCAGGCAGTTCCTCTACAAGAAAAGCTCATTTTCTACAAGGGAGTATTATCATGTAGAAACAGGAATGGATCTTACTCATATAAGACAAAAAGTATCTATAACTATATGGACAGGAATGTCCACATACTATTGGCCATATAGTGTATAACATCCCAACCACAACAGCAGCCTAGAGAAACATCTTCCCATGGTTTGTTCTTGCCCTCAGTTATTTTGGCTGCAAGTTCCCCCTCACAGATCAGATCAAGCTAATTTCGCTGTAAATGTTTTGCAGCTGTTTTGAAATGCGGCTCAACAGCTTTGACTTTGATCCACCACCAGCACTGATTTTAATTCACAGACGATTCATTTCACGCTCAGGGAAGGCATTTGGACTCAGAAAAACAACCTCTTCATATTCAAAGTAATTCAGAGTGCTCTCCAACCACACCTCAGTCCTTCACCTGCCTGGTATTTATTCAGCAAAAACATTTACATCCAGAGCTTTACAGTCAAACAGTAACAAATGTTTTAACATTCGCTGTTGGGATCTTCATACTACAACCACAGACGTTTGGGTTAAGTGCCTTGCTAAAGGGCACCTTGATTTTTGAGGGAGTGGAGAGTGTTTCTCATTATTTTCAGTGTCAGATCTTTCTCATCGGTCCATGATTGCACACTCTTTCACTGTAGTTTACTTCCACCACAGACTCTCTCTGTCTTTCTAACACTGTGAAATATACTGTTGAGTCTTTGTTCGTCTCCTGAAATGTTTGTGTATCTCACTTTATAAAGTATAATGCATCTCTTACTCATTTTTCTGAGGGTGATTAAGAGTAGTATTTTTCTGTATTGTTGTAATATTTAAACTACCTTGTTTACATCCATTGTGGAAGAAGAAACAGTGTTTCATTACACACATGTACCTTTCTTTGTTTTTCTTTATATATGTCAGTGTATTTGTACTATTTTCTACAAATCAATAAAAACGTTAAGTAAATGTAAAGACATTTTTTATGAGATTTGTTAGAAAAAAAACTAGGTGATTTAAAAAATAGTTAGAAAAGATTGGAGGGTCAGCAGTGATATCACACAAGAGTTCTGATTCATTAATTGCCACTGATTCAACACACCTGGAGACACTATGAGGTCCATGTGGAGACTGTTTAGGACTGTTCAGCAGTTTGGAAAGTTTGAAATCCATCCATAAAATAAAACCTGAGCTGCAGACATCAAAAGAGGAGCAGGCTTGCCAAATATGGCCTCCAAGGTAGATGGCTACTATCACCACCAGCCTCGAGGACAGTGCTCAACATGGGTGAAACAGAGTCCAGTCTTGCAGCTGTTGGTGAGTCAACTGCTGAGTCACAAGTCAAAAAGTTTAGGATCCACTGGTTTAATCTGTAAATCTTTAATTTACAAGCCTTTTTGTTTTTATGCAAAATGTTAGGGATCAAGCAGCCAGAGGAACACAGGTTTCAGAAAATGGGTTTTATTTTACCCAAAGCATACAAAAAATACAAATAAATGAAAATATGCATCCTTAACAACTAAGTGGACCCTTAAAAGAGGTCAAATAAGCAAAAACAGAACATTAACAAACAGACCTGACAAAATGAGGCATGAGGGAGACATATATATAGTGGCTGATCAGACCACTTTAAATGAAAAGGGGAGACGTGGCATAGACAATAAGTAAAACTTGATACAAAGAAGCAAAATTCCCCCCGTGTTGCTGCAGCTGATGGTGTGGTCCACTTACTGAGCCTTCATATTTAAGTGAGCTCCACCCTCAGCCTCCTCTTTTGCTAGAACCAGGAAGAACAGAACCAGGAAGGCCTGATGCAGTAGACACGGTAACATTTTCTCATGTCCATTGTGCGGCTGTGGATGCGGCCATCACACAAAATGTTAGTCTGCAAAGCAACTACAGCTACCTAAGTGTAGTGGAGTAAATAGTGATATTTACCCCTGACGTGGCGTAGAAGTGGAAAGTAAAAGTACAAGTTCCTCAAAAGCATACTTAGGTTCAGTACTTGAGTAAATATACTTACTCTCCCCTACATGTTGAACATCCTCTATAAAGTACTACATTTACTGTTCAGTATTTTGTCTTGGTGATGGAATCTGCTGTGAATTTTTGAATATCTGTTACACAGAAAGCAGTGATTTTGGACACAGCTCAACTTGGTATTTTGTTTCACGCTGATTTTGAGGCCTACAACTAAACTCATCATTAGGTTCCTCCTCTGGCATCTATGAATGTCTGTGTCGAATTTGATGATAAGCTCTTAATGAGATACTTGCTCTGGGAATATGTGCTGAGCTGACACTGACATCCCAAGGGTCACGGCTAAAACAGTTATTAGTTAAACGGATAACATGTTCAGAAACCTTTTTGACCCGGAGGCACTTTCTCAGATTTATTCAATGAATTTCTTAATTGCTACAGAATGTAAACCACCACCATAAGTACAATTTCACTTACTGTTCGAACAGGAATGCCAGGGTAGAAAGGTGAGATGGGCGACCGACCCACACAAAACAGTCACTGTATGTAAAGCTAACACGCGCCACTCTGTCTGGGCATGATGCACTTTTAGATGAGTGGGGTCGAACACGTCGCTACGCCCTCTTACATCCGGCTGCGAACAGAAGTCCCAGTGATTATATGGCCAGCAGGTTTTTATAAACACATCCTATTTACACCTGCTGGCCAAACACACACAGATTTACATGCCTACGCACACTGCCACATACACATCAGATTACTGCAGAGGCATGAGCTGCACAAACACACCGCATAGATGCATAAACATTATACATGCACTAATACACACACTCACTCACACACACACACACACAGAGCAGATCTGTTTGCAGTGACTGTAGTGATGAAGGTAGCCGCTGTAGAGGCTGATGAAGGAGCTATTTACTGTGTGTTTTTTCACAGCTGAGTTCCACAGGAAGGTAAAAACAAACTAAATGCAAGGTTTGTTCCTGTGGCTCAGAGAGTTCACCTCAAATTTAACTGCTCCAGGGAAGGATGATGTTTCCAGAAAACCAAGAAAAAAACAGATTTTTATACGTTAGGTAATGCACAATGCCAAGAACCCGGTGCAACTGCTTAATATCTAATAGGCTTTGCACACTAGGACAATGATTTCACAGAGACAGATGATTCCAAGTTTTATTTGGTACAGCACAGTACAAGTATACTGTATGTTCACATCAGGATTCGGGATCTGAACAAAGTCACAACAGAAGTGATGTCTGTGTGCAACGTTACACGTGTTTTGGTTTATCTGTTAATAGATGTTTCAGTTTGTTGAAGAATCAGGAGGTCACAAACACTGATTTAGACCCATATCTTTATCTAGCTCACTGATTTTCTTCAACTGTTCTCCACATCATCACTCACGCATTGTCTTCGTGCTGAAATTTGAGCGTTTTCTGTCAAAAATTCCAGCAATTGAATTAATTTATTTACTTGTAAACAAAAAAAGAAAAACGTACAAAATACATTTTGCTTTGTGGCGTCGTCAGGCTCACTCATCCACTTTAATATTCTGTTGTATGTTTACTGAATTTTGTGTGTGTCCATGAGACTACCAGTTTAACTGTGCGAGTGTGTGTAGTTGCTGCTTCAGTGTTTGTGAGTTGTTCTGCGAGAAGTCAGATGTGGACACGAGAATCTGCTCTCAGAGCTGAAGTTAATCTTGACCTTAAAAAGGTCATGGTCAGCATTTTATAACCTCCTCTTACACCTCAACCTCCTTCATCTCCTTTCTTATCATTTTTTTAAATTGCCTGCTTTCACAGCTTCTTTTCCCTACAATCGTGTTATTTCTCAAGTACATTTCTATCAGTAAGACCCTGTCACGTGAAACACAGCCACAAAGATGTCTAAGGTTTGAATAGAAAAAAATCCAGGAGTGTCGTCTTCTCTACAGCTGGCTGTTAAATCAGTCATGCCCATTTGATAGATAACTCTCGACTGCGACTTAACAGATAAACTAACAAATCAACAGGCTGATGATAAATTAATCAAACAGTTAAATTGTCTGCTCTGTGTAAGTTATAGACAGATCCTGCTGTTCAGAGAATTGTGAGAGCATTTACAGTGAGAAACTCGTCATTCAGCGAACACTGAATCTCATAAAGGCATGATTCTCACATCAGACGGAGCTGACAGAGGTCATGGATTATTCTTGAGAAGTCACAAATATTAAACCCCAACATGAAAAACTGGAGGTGCATCTTTTGCTACATTAAATGACCCTAATGAGGTGGAGTTTTGCACCATCCTTGAGACCCCTCCTGACTAAAAAAAGAAAAGAAAAAAAAAGCCAGCCAGTTCAGAGTCATACACTTGTTAACTCGGTACAGTTTCTTTGCCATGTGTCAGCTACAGATGAGGATTTTTTTGTTGATGTTGCTTTTATTTTTCTTTTCTTTCTTTCTTTCTTTTTTTTTTTTTTTTTTACTGTTTAAGGTGCACTGGATTCAGATGATAAACACAAACGTGACTGAAATCTCCCAAAAGTGCATGAGTGCTGACTATTTCAATCCAGGTTTGTTGCAGTGACTTTAATCACGTCTTGAACTCGGACTTCTATGCATCATTAAATGGAACAGCACAATCATTTCAGTATATCTGATACTGTGGTGGTGTCGCTGCGCAGTGGTTCTCAAACCTGAGGTTGTGACAAGATTTAATTTGGGTTTCCTGAAAGATACTGTATGGTTTTTTAAAAATATTTCCATCGCACAAATATATTTAGAACGTATTTTTCCTCTTTCATGCCATACTGAATTACTGAGCCTCAAAGACCCAACATCACCATTCTCCATATTGTAGGTAAGAGCGGGAACATGTACTCATTTCTGTAATTTAAGGAGTCACAACCAGATAGCTTGAGAATCACTGTCTTGGCCTACAATGTAAGAAACAGTTTTTTTTTCCACCAGTCTGAAGCACACAGTTGTAATCTAAGACCAAATAAAAGAAATAAAAAATGCTAAGAAACACAGATCTAGAAAAATATCCTAAAAAAATAGCAAAAGTCTATGTAACAATGTGTTTGACTTCAGAGAATCCAGCTGCAATCGAAAACACTTTTATTGGACTGTTTTGGACTTTGTGTGTCACCCTTTTATCGCTGTTACAACAGATTTTAATCTTACCTTACTTTGTGTGCAGTGCTGGCAACTGATTGCAGAAAATTTCAACTTGGGCACCGAGATACTTACTTCCAAATACAGGATCACAGCTATAAATTAGATGCTATAAATACATAGAGGAACTTCCTTCAGAAGGTGCAGGGTGACACTCAAGCATCCAAAATGTCAGTCAATTACACTATCACTGTCTAAATGTGCTTTAGTATGTGTATACATGAGAGGGGAATGCTATCTTTTTGGTCAGGCATTTGCATTGGTGTCCATGCTTCTTGACAAGAGGGGTCCTTTGTGGCTCTCTGTTGTATGTCCTTTCAGTCCTGCTCAGAGCAACTTCCTCTGTTCCCGTTGGCTGCTGAACCCTTTACTTCTTCTCCTGAGGGATCTTTTGTGTAGCCTGTTACTGTTGGTGCCGGCTGGGGGAGAAAAGGTACGCATACTGATGACATCATGAAAAGTGGCCAAAGGACTTATAAATTACCCTGAGGTGAGTGGTGTGGCTAAAGGATCTATTTCAGGAGCTGCCATGGGCTCTACATCAGTGTACTGTTGAAATGTTAGCTCTGCAGGAGCTGGTTTTTCTGTCTACAAAGTATTACCTCTGCCTCAGTGATACTGAGTGTCACATGTTTTACAATTACATAACATTATTACAATGTCTTGTTTTGTTAATTGTTTTGTCTTATTATTTCCCATTGTATCTGGTCTTACTTTGTTTTGGTTTTTGGTTAAACCTGCAAAGTTCAGCTGCAATGTGACTTACACTTGCATGCTGTTGTTTTAAGATATAAAAACCATTATTTCATATTGCAGCATTTCCCTGTAAGCTCACCTTCTGTACATTCCACTTGTGGTTCCCCCCACTGTCCGTCTGGCATACAGCGTATGACCGGCAGGTGGCGCTGTGTGTAGCCTGCATCACACTGGTAGCGGACTATAGAGTTGACAGGGTAGCGCTCTCTGCTGCTGCCCATCGGTCGGGCATGTTCCACCTCAGGGGGAGCGCCGCACATGACTGAAATGTCAAGTGACAGTTGGTGGTTACAAAGCCTTGTCTTGATAGAGGTTTGTGGTTCATTTTGTCCCGTAACCCCACTTAAGATCTTTCAAGAATTCTGCCTTCTTGGCCAGATGTGTACTTTAACCTAGTAAGCCTACCTGGTCCAGTCTTGCAGGTGAAGGGAAGGTGGTAGTTGCAGGGCACGTCATTCCACTGTCCACCCTCATGCCAGATCATCACCACACAATCCTCCTCAGAGTTGAAGTAGTTATCTGGCTGGTTGGGCCTCCAGTTCTCAAAGGTCTGAGCAGTTAATTATACATTATTAACTACAATATTCATTAAGCCGCTGACGTAAAAAGTAAAAACTGGTAATTCTACAATGTAGTAGTAGTAGTAGCACCAGCTTGACCTCCTGAGTTACACAGTTGAATAGACTGGCCAACAATTTCCAACCAAACTCACCAGAGGACTTCTGTCTGTCCAGCGGAACTCATTCTGCACATCTTTGTCATTGAGTCCAATCCACTGGTAGTCCTGGCCATTGGCTGTATTGCAAAGAAAAAAAGATCTTAGCTTTGAAACAACTGAGACTAAAGCATAATTAAAAAGTAATCTTTCAAAACCAGAACTCATGTAAAATATTTTCATCAGTTTAGAAAAAAACGTCCTTGTATCTCTTGCACCGAAGTTGACCTATTGTGCTACTGTTACTAAGAAGCATCTTGCATTCAGTAATGCTCTATCTCTGTCTGTAATGTTATCAGTTCTTCAACCATCTAAATCTAAAATATGACTAAACAAATTTTCATCAAAAGACTAAAACTAAACCACAACCATGTGTCAATATTAACACTGCAACTTTGTTTTTATCAGCAATCAAACAGCTACTTACAGTTGACAAACTGCTGCTCCTCCTGGGAGCTGATGCTGACCAGGTGAGCATTGAGCTCCTGACAGCGTTGCTCAGCATCAGACCAGGTGTATCTCTCCGCAAAGTGAAGGTAGCAGTTGCCCATGAACTCGAGCCAGCCCTCAGCACAGCCCTGCACCGCTACATACACAAACATACACATCAAAACACATTTGGACAAAAACACAAGTTTCAATAAAAGGTGGGCTTAGTAGTTTTGCAGTGACATGGTCTAAAAAACACAATGCGCTGTGTGTTGTAGTTTGGTGACTCACGTGTTGAGCAGTCTTCACCGGTGAAGCCGTTGGGACACTGACATACAGCGAGCTCTCCCTGCACAGAGCAGGATCCTGATCCACAAGGGTTTGGATCACAAGGGTCTGCAGAGGCTGACAGCAGAGAAAGAAACGCTTGAAAATAACAGTTTGTCCAGTTTATCATGAATCAGTATGATAGCAAGTAAACGCCTAAACAACATACCTTCCACTACCTCAGGCTGCTCCACGACAGAGGGGGTTGCTAATGACACTGATGGTGCTGTGGTTGGGCTGGTGTAGGCTGTGTCGGGAGTCACAACATGAACTGTGTGGCCTTCCCGTTCGTCCTCCCCAAGTCCAGATTGACCAAGACTGGCTATGTACTCTGAGTAGGTCATGGTAGATCCAGGTGGCAGGGCGACAGAAAGTTTTTCAATGAGGGGTTTATCATGAGGGGCTCCGCTCCCAGAGAAAAGCAAGCTTTGCTCCAAAGTGCCACTGAATTCATGGTGGATGCCTGACCCACTTCCTGCTCCGCTCACCTCCACCACCCCCCGGCCCTGCTCAGGGTGGCGTACCAGTGGTGGCACAGTCACTTCAATCATCTCATCATCTGTTACATAGATGACATCGCCACGTTGCTGGAAAAAATCTCCAGAAGCAGAGCCGCTGCCCGAAACACCAGATGGAAAACCACTGGGGAAGCCACTGTGGAATCCTGATCCAAAAGGACGATATCCGGACACCTCCTGCTCACCAGATGGCTGAACTGACAGGTCAATGGCACTGTGGTCGACAAATGAGATGCCAGAAAACTCACCAGAGCCTGACCCTGACAGAATTCCTGATCCAGATGCACTTAATTCGATTGACTCAATGCCTTCCTTGCCTAACAACTGCTCATCAGGTTTGTGGGTTTTTGACACCTCCACCATCTTTCCGTCCACCATGATGATGATCAAGTCTCCACTGCTACCACTGATGTCCCCACTTCCGCTGATAAAACCTGATCCTGATACCTCAAAGCCAGAATGTCGTCCATCAATCCCCTCCCCAGATCCGGAAGCGCTACCCTGGTCTCCAGATGTGAGGATGACAGCACTTCCTCCCTCTACCTCCTGGGGACCTCCAGAGGCAGACTGGTCTCCAGAGAAGATGTCAATGTGTCCACTGTAGGTGATGTCCTGTCCTGAGCCAGAGATGTCACCACTGGTACTGGAGACGCCAGACTCTCCTGAGATCTCCCCGCTGGCTGAATGATCGGCTGAACCAGAGCCTGATACGTCAACAGGGACTGGGGGTAAAGTGGGTATCACTGAGGGAAACATTCAGAATTAGGACAAAAAATAAATTAAATACTATACTTGTTATATATTGTCTGGCAAAGTGAAATATTTTGTTTAGTTTGTTTGAAATTATTGGTACCACCTTTTAATAAATGCTTTTTTACAACCTGGCAACCCAAAAGTTGTTCTTGTTAATTCTATATAAGTGATCTATAACGCATTAGTAAATGATTTATTAACCATTAAAATGCCAATAATTGCGACTCATAACCCTTTAAAGAGGTGTTCTTAGGAAGTGGTAATAATGTAATTAATTAATCATTTATTGATGTGGCCACTTTTCATTCATTAGTTTTCGTTCACACAGGTGTTTCAGGCGGTCTTACCTGTAGGAGTAACTTCCTGGGTCGTGATCGTCGTCTTGTTGATAAAAACTTCAGTAATATTTACACTGATTTCAGTTTCATTGTAGACTACAGTAGTTTCAACTAAAACACACAAACAAAACAACAGAGGTTATAATTTCTGACAAGGATGTCAATATTTAGAAATCTTACAAAGCAAATGGATATTTAGTAGATTGGGAAACTTCTTTATGTACAATAACATGTAGAGAAGTCAGTGATAATATTAAATAACAAACTACTTGGGCCATTTTACAGCAATATTTAGAGCAAATATTACAGCTGCAAAACCAAACTATTAATAACTAAATATAACAGGTTTTATGCATCTGTCTTACCAGTGGGAGCAACTTGATCAACTGTGGTGATTGTTTTATTGATAACCTCCTCTGTCACTATTGTCAGATTCACACTGGTTTCATTTTCAATGTGAACAACTGGAATCTCAGCTGGAAAAAGAGGAAATGACAAAATTAGAAAACATATTAGTTAAACCAGAGTGTTTAGGAACACTGGGAAGCTAATGTGTATGCCAATATCAATATCAGAACAACGTACATCATTGTATCACCTTGAAAACTGGATTTTAAAATACAGTTAGAAATGCGAGAGCATTTTTAACTCAATAGCAGAAATAATGTAGCATCAAATCATTAAACTCTTCTCTATTTCACTTTGAGTATAAATTAATCCTTTCCAACCTTTGAAACAGTACGCGTCGTAGCGTGAGTGCTCATCCGGGAATCCTGTCTGGTTGGGGTAGGCGTAGATGATGTGAACCCCCACCTGGCCGCCTCCACAGTGGGACCTGGGGGTTGTGATGGGGTAGCGGACACTGCGGTCCATCAGCCAGCCTGGACGGCACTTGTCAAGTCCCTGGTTCCAGGCAGCGTACAGCTGCCCGGGGGTGGCCAGGGTGGTGTTCAGGTTCTGACAGTGCTGCACAGCCTCCTCGTAGGAGAAGCTGTCATAGTCACTGGTGAAGAAGACCTCACCTGAGCATCAGAGGAGCTCAAACAGGTCAGATACAGTAGATACATACAGAGATAAAAAAGTAGTTATAAATTCTAGTAATTTGTTTGCTTTAGGGTGTGGGATGGTTCGTGCTGCTCACCTTGGAGACGTTCCACGTAACAAAATACATCGTAACGTTCGCTGGCTGGCCTCAGGCCGTAAGACCTGACTCCTGGAAGGTATGGCAGATTACCTGCACAGTTATCTCTCGGTGACACGATTGGATACCTGATCATGACAGAGGATGATGGTACAACATATTAAGGCTTTGTTTTGCTGCACTCAATATGCAAAACAACGATTTCTAACCAGTGTTCTTGATATTATTCCCTGCAGTTTTAAACAGTTTTATATAATGACAAATCAGTCTATCCTACACATTCCTCTGACTCACCTGACAGTCTGGTCACGGAGCCAGCCGGCGTCACATTGATGCAGGCCTTTCTCAAAGGCTGCCTGCAGCTGCTGGGGGCTGGCAATGACCGCTCCAATACTCTTGCAGGCCTGCTGAGCCTCCAGAAAGGTCAGAGTGTACCGACCAGTGATGGGTCGGTAGTGGAAGACCACACCTGGGAAAAGAGAAGGAGGGAAGGAAGAAAGTGTTTTCTTGTTTTGTCTTGGAGTGATTTATTTTTCTTTTTGCTAATCCTAGGTGGTTTAGTTTTATTTATTCATAGTTTGAACACATATGTCATTTATTGGATGCCCTCAACATCAAGTTAGCCAGGAGAGGCCAATAAATGAGCCACGGGCATGCATGAGAGGATTTTGTGGAAGTGGTAGTATTCCAGCAAGTGATGACACTGATTTTTTTTCCCTTTTTCGAATATCTAACTGGAATATGTCGACATGGCTGTCCCGTTCCAGAAGCTCTTTTAAATGAGCTAAAAGAAACAAATGTATCTGAAAGGATTTTGTTGTGACAACTTACCTGTGGGAGCCATGGCGGTATCGATGCCTATCAGATCGAGTCCAGGCTCACGCACAACAGGAGTCACTCTAGTGTATGTGTCTGTCACACTGGGTGGGATGAGCAGTGGGGAGAGGGTGTCCACGTCTCCACCCCTGATCTCTTCACCCCCAGGTGAGGGAGTGATATCTGGGTACACCCTGGGAGCCGGTGTCATGTGGATGATGTCTGGGAAAGGGGTGGTCCTCGCAGGTACAACATCTTCATCCTCACCAGCTGAGGAAACCAGATTAACACAGTCTTATAGTCAGCCTTAAAGGAGAAATACACCCTAAAATAACCCTTACCAAAGAGCTATTTTATCACAGAATCTCCTGGAAGGAATTACCTTGGAAGCAGATAGCATCGTACTGAGAGTCTGGGTAGGGGTATCCTGTCTGGTTGGGGAACAAGTAGACAGTTCTCACTCCCAGAAGCCCCCCTCCACACTGAGGCCTGGCGATGTTAATAGGGTAACGCACGCTCCTGTCTGCCAGCCAGCCAGCATTACACACATCCATGCCAGCCTTCCAGGCCAGGTAAAGTTCTCCGGTGGTAGCAAGCCGAGCGCCGAGTTTGGCACACTGATCTCCTGCTTCGTAGAAAGTAAACTTCTCTACAGACGTGGAGTAGAAGACTCTGCCTGGGAGGAGAGAGGAGGGAGACAAACACATTTGCATGACAGGAAACAGTTTCATGTGGGTCATGTAGCTTCTGTTGCTGCTCTTGTTAGCTGAGTGTACCTGACATCTTCTCAGCAAAACAGTATACGTCGTAGGTCTCATTGGCGTCTCTCACTCCATAGGTTCTCACGCCTGGGAAGGTCTCCTTGTCTCCATAGCAACGCTCCCGTGGCTCATGGATGGGGTACCTTAAGTGATCAAGAGAGAGGTTTTTTAGATAAAAACTCTGTAACAACATCAGTTTTTGGAGTTATTTATTGTAAGTCTGTTGGCATGGTGCAAGACATTCATTCAACAAAGAAGTTCCTCAGTTTGAATATATTATCTGGCCCTTTTTGTGAGGAGTTTGCATGTTCTCCTTGTGTCTTTCCTCTGGCCAATAACATGCTGGTCTGGTGAGCTGGAAACTAAATTCCCTGTAGGTGTGGGAGTGAGTTTCCTTGATTGCAACCTGTTCACAGTGACCCTGAATAAATCAGGAGACAAGAAGTGGGATGGCTGGATGGATGAAATCTACCTAACAGTTTGATCAGAGAGCCAACCAGCGTCACACTGATGGTATCCATCATCATAGGCAGCCTGGAGCTGGGCTGGAGTGGCAATGGTGGCACTGTTCTGGATACAGGCTGCCTTGGCCTTCTCAAACGTCAGGGTGTAGCGGGTGGAGATGGCTCGGTAGTGGAAGACAATACCTGTGAGATACAGAAAGTGTTGAAAGTGATGTTTTGTTTTGTATTAAACTACTGAATAACATTGTTTATGTTTCTGTAGCGTACCCTGAACCTGGATGTCCACTGAGTCGTAGTTATCCTCGATGCCGAGCATCACCTCGCAGCGGTAGGTGCCAGAATCTTTGGACCTCAGCTCTGTTATCTCCATGGTGGCATCAGTGGGCACCAGGGGGTAGTTGACCATCGTCACTCTGTCCAAATACTCTGTGTCCACCTGAACTTTCCCCTCTGACGCCACCAGGATGGTGGTGACTTTCTCCTTGGTGACGTAGGACCATTTGATGCGGTGGGAGAGGGGGGCGATGGTCGGGGCTCCGGGGTCGTTGACGGTGTTGTCCTGGAAGTAACACGGTACCACTACCTTGCCTCCAAGCAGAGGACGGAGAGGCATCTCCATAGGGATGCTGACACGCAATGTGCCATCCAAGTCTGGGGAAGAGATTAGTTTTCTATTTGTTGTTGTTGTTTTGGCAAAATATCTTGCAGTCTTATGAACTACAAACTGTAGCATTGTAAAATGTTAGATGGGCTGAGTTTTGCTAGAGTTTTTCGGTGGTGGCAGAAGGGGCAGGAGCTTGTTCAGTGCTTAGGGGTTCAGTGTTTTGGCCAAAGACTCATCAGCAAAAGGAGCCAGGGAAAATATTTACTCCAAAAGCCTGTGTTAATCACTTTTCCAGGAGAATATTATATCTCCTATGTCTAAGAATGTAATTTTACAATATTACAATTTCTCTAACAAACTCTAAATATGAGACAAAAGGGCAAAGAAAGGTTACTTTGGCTAATACATCAGCTGCATATTTAATTACTTTTGATCAGATAGTGGGTTACACAAGATAAAATGACAGGACTAATGAATATGAGCATGATACAGCTTAATATTAGTTGAAACAAGTGCTGATGTACTTTTGCACACTCACCATCATGATCTTCAAATGATATTGTTGCCGAGATGAGGGGCAAGGACACACACAGCAGAAGCAAGGGGGTCATCGTTACCTGGAAAATACACAACAGTGAGTTGACAAGATATTCAATTATGAAAAGGGACAGGCAGGCTGAGAGCCATTTTAATGTTTATATAGTAATATTTGGTCTTTAGTGATCACAAGTTGGTTAAAATTACCACAAAGTATAAACAGTGAGTGTAAAACTATACAAACTTTCTAAATCCTCTTTTACCAGAACTGCTCAGTGAATGAACAGTGAAGTAAGTGTTAGACTGAATGAGTGGTTTTATTTGTTGTAATTTCCTCTAACTCTGTATGCCACTGTGGTTTTTCCCTAACTCCTGTACCCTTACATTCATGTTCCCCATTATCCAGGATATACAGTGCATCGGTTATTACGTCAACCTCGTTAGCTAAAATGGAAATAGGACGTCAAGAACCTCTAGTATCATTTGGAAATACCGAACGTGCTCACTGAGGAATGAAAGCCCCTCTGTCTCTGGGAACAGGAAATGTCTTTGGTGCTAAAATAAGTTCAGGCAGAGAAAGGGAGAAGTATGATTCATTCATCTCAAATGCTTTTCCATTTGTTAAAGACTAATGAAGAAATGAACGTTGAAGTGAGGCTTTTTTTCCAGCTTACTAACTGTCCTTTCAGTGTTTCTCTGAATGTGCACAGTGTGTTTGTTTGTCTCTTTGTCTGTGTCATGCAGGGAAATGCTAAGGATGCCTCTCAAAAATAGTAAAATGAAAGAGTTTCAAAACTATTGCATGAATTACTGTGCAATTAAGTACAGATATCTATGGTGTATGAATCCTAATGACTGTGGTGATCCCTTTACTTTTCTTTAGCTGCACAATTAGGAAAAATTTAATCTGTCCAATTATATATTTTGTGACCAAATATCTGCAAAAGTAATGACATTTCCGCCAGTCACAGCTGGGCTTTATGTTTAGTGCTAATTAGCAAATTACTAAGCTATGATCTGATGTACCTCCTAAATATCAGCATGTTGTCAGGGACAGCATGTTAGCATGCTGACATTAGCATTTAGCTCCCATTACCACTGTGCCTATGTACAGCATCAAAAAGATGTTAATATAGGGGGAGGGTATCAATGAGCCCAGGGTACTATATTCCCCCATTTCAGTACTCTGTTAACACACATTAATAGAGTAGTGTTAAAAATGATCAGAAATATGATCTTTTTTATTGGAACAATGCTTAAAAACAGCGACATAAAACCAAAAACCCAACCCTAACCCATCATTATAAGTTCACTCAAGCGTAGGCCTGTTATATTTAGAGCCATACAGCACTGCTGGGGAACCCCTTTAACAAGTTCAGTTCCAGTTATGTTCTACATAGAGCTGGGGAACCAGGACACTGGGAGAACATGTATGCAGAACTAGGGAACATAGGACCCACTGTCATGTTCTCATTATGTGCCATATAATTCTGGGAAACACAGGACTCTACGAGCATAGGAATGACCCTTAACATCTAAATGCTGCCACTGAGGGATTTCCTACACTGTCAAGAAGAATTTGTCCATAAATCTGATTTATTATCAGCAACAGGCGACTTCAAACGAAAAACATGAGTTTCAGTATCACAAACCCACATCTGTCAAACCCTGATTACTGCATTGCTTATTTTCTCTCAATTTTCCACTGCTGTGACGTGCAGCACGGTCAAACATACGAAACCATTGCGAGTCCCAACTGAACCCTCATTGTGCTGCGTTCACAAGACCCGGGACGGGCTGCAGAGCGCTCCCAGTTCATTCCAGCCGCAGCCACAGAGAGACATTTACAACCTATAACCCTAAAGCTCACAGTCACAAAGCGTTTGCAGTGGCTGAACTGAGGTTGGCAGCCTGATGGTAAAAGGCCAAAGGAGGAATGTAGTGGCCCCTCAAGTTCAGCACTAAAAAACACCATCTCATATACTGTATTTACCACACATCAATCAATCAGTCAAACTTTATTTGTATAGCACCTTTCATACAGGTTAGTGCAGCTCAAAGTGCTTTGCAAATGACTGACAAGCTGATAATATGGATACAAGCTGATATCCACATGATAGAAATGCATGATAACATGATAACACAGATCTATTCATGTCTGTGTCTGTACTACAAATGAATGGGTGTGTGTGTGTGTGTGGGCTGCTAGCATTCTCAGAGTTCCACAGATCCAGGGCAGTACAGTAGGACTAATATTTGCCCTGCTGTCTAAGATCTGCCTGAGAGTGAATGTTGGCCCAGTTTGGGCGGAAACACAAAATACCACACAGTATGTGTAGACAGATGGAGAAATCCATCCTAGAATAATCACACACTGTTAAGCTTTTATTATCAATCTGTGATATTCAGTCCACCCTGGAACTTCTTCGCGATGACGTTTTGTAACTCACCTATGTTTTGTTATTTTTCGTTTTGTCGACTTTTGGGAGAGATTCCTGACTTTTTGCCTTTTCTCACATTTTATTCTCAGTTATTCCTGACTTTTCCATGATTACCCCTGATTTTTAAAAAAGATTTTTTGAACAATGTTGGGCTTATTCTCAATTTTTACCAACTTTTCCACATTTCTGTTTCCAACAAAAGCCTCCCCTGCACTTCTCCTTTAAGACACTGCCTATGGATGTGCTGTGAGAATAAAAGCAATGCCTTACAGCATGCCTCTTTAGTGGGATTTTCTGGGCTAAATTAGTATCTCTGCATCTTCAGTGATGGATTTATTGTTGAAGGTTTGTGCAAAGTGTTGAGTCAAGAATGAAGCCTTTGCCTTATGTGATATACACTTTCTTATTATCTTTCTTTTCTTTATCTTTCTTTGTGCAAAAATGAAACTGTATTTGAAAAAGGTCGGACATCTTTTGCAATCAGCAACCCGCAGTAAAGAGCCTGCTATGTAAATCATAAAAGCCTAATTGGCTTATTCTTGTGCTGCCACATGGGCACACCTACCACAGCCATCAGTGCTGAATTATCACAGGTAATGGGCTTTCTTTCCAGTAAGTGCGATGAAACACTGTAAACCATATGT
This sequence comes from Lates japonicus, assembly GCA_033238685.1. Lineage (NCBI taxonomy): Eukaryota > Metazoa > Chordata > Actinopteri > Centropomidae > Lates > Lates japonicus. Next base: position 222,966 of record BRZM01000047.1, on the reverse strand, counting down.
TATAACAACATAACATGGTTGGTATGTGCAGCATGTGTTCTTATGATAAAGTTAAAACTAGAAGGGTCGTTCATTAACTCTGCATTTTTGCTTTTCCTAAAAGAGCGCACAGTCATATTCTCTTTTGATCAAAGTGGGCTTTTAAAAAATGAATAAGGCAACAGCAAAAGCGACCGCTTATCACTCTCTGCTCTCTCCATAATATATAGACTTTTGAGCGGCCGGCAAACCCTTTACATTCCTCCTGCCCGTGGCAAAAACATCATAGCCCGCGCTGTCAAGTCAATGAGCAGAGATCCGCAAGCTCTCTTTATGCATCATGAAACTGTATTTTCCTGTCTTAACATCAGCATTGCGGCGAGAACCATGCCAGGACGGAATCCGTAATCGGCCTCCTCCACAAATGTCGCCCGGTGAAATTAAGGTGGCTGCTGCATGCCTATTGACCCACTTTCCATCGAAAAGTATGTTCCGCTCCGAGCTGAGGTGGAGAGCAATAAGGCCTCGGTCTGTTCCAGCAACGGACAGGGACAGGGGCAGGGTCTTGGGGGATGCAATCCTGCCAAGGTAAACACAAGGCAGGCATCCAGAGGAGAGCAACCCCCTCCCCTCCCCCCGCCCTTCACCACCTCACCACCTTCCCCCTCCACCTACTCTCCTCCAGCCTCCCCAGAGTCCTGGGCAGCAGGGAACAGGAGTGGGTGGTGGGCACACACAGACGGCACTCTTAAATCCAGAGATGTGTGGGCACGTCCCACTGCTAAAAAGTATGTGTGCATATCATGCTGACTGCCTGTAAAGTCTGTTGAGAGACACACGAACTCTTGTGAAATAGTGAAGGCATCATATCCACAGAGTATATAGTACGTGTACATGCCTTCACACTCAGCAGTCTGAGATCAAAGACATTCTTCAGCAGTATGTGCCCATGAGTCAATTAAGTGTATCAAATATATAAACAAGCAGGCTGATGGTGATAACTAAATAAGGCTATTTAAGGTCTCGAGTTTGAGTTTATTCTAAATAACGTAAAAAAAAAACTCATGAGATCCCCTTTGCTGGGAGCCGTTGGATTGTTTTCATTTCATGCCACCAGTTACGATTCTGGCATGAAACTCTTTGGTCTGATGTACAGCAATGGCTGGGACGTCTGCTCATTGACGTCTTGTGTTGGTGTTTTCCCGAAAATCAAATGCTGTTTGTACCTCTCGCTGTCTGCAGAAATTCAAAACTTCAGTCAGACAGCTAGAGTCTTCAATGGGAAACTGTAAAGTCGGTGCCTGAGAATATATTGATTGTATATCCGACATTATTATCAATATATTCTTATATTAAAGAGCTGTGATCATACTTAGCTCAGTCATAAAGTCATTTATGAGGCTGTTGCACATCTTAGTATTTTAGTCCGCGAGTTGCCTGGGGTCTACATTGGTGTTGGATCCCCACAAGGGGTTGAACAATATATCTGAGGGGTTGTGAGATGATTACACAATAGGAAAGCATTATTAAATAAAATATTTTTTTTAAAACAAATAAACCCACATTTTTGCTATACAAAATTATTTCATATAATCTTTTAATTGCTGGATAATTGGACCATACCACACCTTTAAAAATGATTTTTTTTTAAAACCAAAACCCTTTGCTCCTTGGTTAAAGTGGTCAAAAGTGAACATTGCTTCATTTTAAGGTGTCATAAACCATAAGTGTTGGGAACCACTGATCTAAATGATCAATAAATGTGTAAAAATGATCAAATGATTGAAAAGAGAGCAACTTTCTGACACAGTCCACTGAGTACTGGCATCAGCTCATCAGAAAACTAGTACAGAGTAAACTTGATGATTTAGTAATGAGATGCAGTCTCACACATGCTACCCTCCATCCACAGAAGCCAGAAATCCAGAATGCAAACTGACCATATAAATATGATTTATTTCCACACTCCACATAGAATTTTAACAATTTTCTGTTCTGCTGTTAAAACTCTTATTTTAGCCACATTATGCTTCACCTTTGAAATCACTATGGACATTTACTTTTCCTGACAAGTGATTAAGTGCTAAACCAACAAATTAAACATCAACAGATTGACAGTAGTTAGTTATAAACAGAAGCTGATTCCATAAATAACTCATGAAAGTCAACTCAGCAAAACTCAGAAACCGTATCAGCCTTCCAGCAAATGAATCACAAAACTCCCACGACATAATGACCACAAAAACTGACTTAAACACTAAGAATCAAATCACGTTTTTATCACCTGTTTTATCAAATGTGAGTTCTGGTAGTTAACAGTTAACTTCCCGGAGAACAGAGCTGCTTGATGTCGAAAAAGAAACTTCCAAAAGTTACCTTCGGTTTGACATCTGAGTACCTGAATCAATACCTGTGCCCCGAGCAGAGGATGAAGTCAGAGTCAGAGTATCCCCTAAAACCCCTTCACAGTATTCCTTGTCAGAGACTCCAGTGGTGAGTTACAAACGTACCGTTGATGCTCCAAAGCTCCCAGTGCCAGCGACTCCAGGGGCCTCTTGCTCCTGCCTGTGTAGGAGAGCAGAAAGAAGCTTTATTCAAACTCTACCACACATTTAGATGTTGGAAAGAGAGAGGGAGAGGGAGGGAAAGGGAGGAAGAGAGAGAGTGTGAAAGAGAGGGAGATGTGGTCCTCTCCAGGCAGTTGGTGAGGTCATACTAACAGCCTTGAATATCAAAACTGAAACATGAGAATCAGACTTAATCCGAAGCCAAAGAAAGGATCAAATTATCATATTGTTTCTGCAGTTATTGGTTTGTTTGAAGGTTAATGCTGCAATGACACTATAAACACAGCAGACAAATATAGCTCTAAAACTTTCATGAGTAGATATGCATGTTTAAAATAACCTGACAAATATTGATAAAACCATTAAAACTTGGTTTTATGAAATTATAGAATTAAGGTTGAAACTTCATGTGACTGTAGAGGTGTTGTGTTGTCACATCCACACACATGGTTTAGGTCAGAACCTAACTCCTCAGCTCTGTGATTTAACTGTGTGACACATGCAGTCTTGGCCCACGAAGACAGGGCTGACACATATTGTTTCATCAACACACTCATTACCACCACTGATTAATAGAACTCACTGTATATGATCTTAAGCACAGGAGGATTTGCACAACAGTCCACTTACTAGACTTTCAGTTACAGGCGATTGAAAGTCAGACACTTCCTCAGCGCTCATAGATTACAGTTGGTGGTGGAGGCAGAGCATCTCAGATCTCACAGGGTGTAACTTTTTTACTAGCCATACTAGAGGCATAGAGTTAAATGTTTCCATAATGACTGGATGGATTGTCGTGATGTATACAGACTGGTACAGGTGTTCATGAACTGTAATACCTTTGGTGATCATCTGACTTTGACCAAAACTGCAAAACTAATGACATTCCCATCACCTTTAACTGTGCTTTATGTTCAGTGCTAACTAGCGAATGTTCTAAATATTCAATTTCATCCTAAACAACAGCATCTTTACATCTCTGTGAGTATGACTGTAGCATTGCAGCTAACGTGGCTGTAGACAGTTGGTTGTTTTTTTTATCCTAGACTGTGAACAGTCCATTATGTTATCGCTGAAAACTAATTTTATATCTCAGCCCAGGCTATCTGAGCACAAAATAGTGAATGAATATGGGTCAGTCTGCTGAGTCTTCCCTCAGTGCATGTAATGTTTTGTTATTCTTACACTTTGCAGGATAAGAGTGTGTCCTGATAAACAAAAATAGCACACAAGGTGAAAGTGAAGAACCTGAGGATGTATTGTCTGCCTCTGCCTCCTCTGGCACACATCTACTTACTACTGCTAGCTGCTTGGCTAATTTGTCTGCATCATCCATCCATCCTTTAGCTGTACTGCCTATCCTTTGAGCTTAGCATTATCCAAACAAAGTGTGGTACTTTCATTTGTTCTGGGCAAGGTAAATGGATTTGATTGATTGATTCTGGCCAGTTTCTTAGCTTGGCTGCTTATGGTGAATAAATAGATCCTGTAGATAACATTACTGATATGCACTCGTAGAACAAAAGCAGTTTTCCATCTTTAATGAGGTAAAGAAGTGCATTATATAAAAGTGATTTAATGCTAAAAGAAACAATTCAAAATCTTTCAAATAACATAAGAACATGTTGAATTTTAAAGCAAAACATTTCAAGAGGTGTATGTAATTGTGTGCATACTTGTGTGTTTGCAAAGTAGCTGATTCAAAGGCCAAAGGTATGTTTGTGTGAATACTTGTGTGAACACGTGTGTGCCCCTTTGCGTATGCATATATATACTGCCACATGTGTCTGCCCCTTGTGTCTGTGTGCTTTCAGTTTAAAGTTAAACATGGTAATGTTGGCCTGAGGTTGAGGAAAGGCGTGTCTCCCGTTCGTCTCCCACCAAACTCTATTCAGAGGTGTAAATACTGGCTGTGTGCTCCGTGCACTCACTGACGCACACTTAACCGTCTGCATCTTCAAAGGAAAGTGTATTAACAGCCGATTTACTCTAATTTTGTGCTTATTTGCAGACTCCATGTTTATTCAGCAGCTGCACACAGATGAAATAGAAACATCAAGTTTACTCACCATCATTCATGTCAATCAGCTGTTGCTGGGTAACATATCTGAAAGAGCAGCACAGAGAGTTAGTCACCAGAGCATTTTTAGACCACGCCGCCTCCAAACATCTATTTTATAGGTTTATGTTGCAGCTTTTTTTACTCAGCAAAAGTTTGCCTGGTGACACATTCTCTTTTTTATCAGCATTCTTTTGCACAGTCATAGTTATATGGCCTCTAAAACCACAGATTTCTAAGGTTAGCAGCTGAGGAGCTCCACTGGAAAGCTGTTGAGCAAAGGTTTTACAGCAAGAGTCGCTGAAAAGGAAGAAGAGTTTCCCAGTGTCCAAGCCAGCAGGGTCAGGGATTCCAAATGGCACTCTGCAAGTGTGCAAGCCTCTCAAATCTTTAGGCAGGAAGCCCCAAGAATTGTGTCATATACCTGTAGTTTTTACAAGAGATGGAAAGCAGTTAATTACTTTTAAAAATGTATCATAAGTCAAAACTCCAAGTACTAATAAGCAAACCATAAAAGAAAAAGTGTGACCTTCATAGTTTTGTTATTAGGAAAATCCCTCCAATAACCACAAATTAGCTCATAATTACTGTTGTTGTGATCTCAGACAGGCTTGTCTTGATTTGTGAGTATGCATTTGTCTCTCTCAAGGTAAAGACAGCCAAGACTCTTGGTGAGCCAAACCCTACAGCTGTTCCATGACAGAAAAATTGACTGTCAGACAAAGGAAAACTATCTAGGCTCCTTCTACAAGACTGTAGCCATTTTTTCCACTTTAAACATTATGGAAGGACTACACTCTCACATTTCTCTGAAACAAAGAGAGTTATTCATCTTTACAAAAAACTGATTTAAATGTCAAAATTACAGAAATGAAATTATGTTTATGTATGAATTTCACATTGTTAAGAGGTATTTCAGCTGTTTGTCATATCAGCCTCATAAAACTAAAAGACCTTTCAGTCCAATTGCTGTTGTGTACGATTTGGACTATTTTGGGTAATTTGCTCTACAGCACAGCTCATCTCTTGAGAACATTAAAGCATGGTTTTAAACCTTAACTATTTACCTTTCTGTCTAAGAACCTATTTCTATTATCAGTCTAAAAAAGTGTGATAGAAAAACTTTTATATTTCTAAACACCATAGGTTTACACAAATTCTTGTTCTCAGGTAGAATCACTGGGACTTCTCACACTGCAGGAAGTGACAAAACATCAGTACTTGGGGACTACAAACTTGACTGCTAACAGTAAATATGTTTTGGTTTGAGAAGGTCAAGAAAATATTAAAATTTCAGCTTGTTATTTCTCAGTGACGCTGGGATCCTCGTAGTGCAAACCTAACAAGTGCAGGTGCATTTTTTCCCCTGCTAGCAGCAGGGCCTGAGGATGGCATTATAAGCATGTCTGCTTTAGCTATTGTTCAGTGAGCCACTGAAATCTGGTAAAGACAGTCACAGTTCTCAGAGGAGTCCTCTTCTTTTGTCTCTTGATCAACACTTTGGTTGTACTTTCATGAGATTTGCAGTGGATATTCCAGATCTGTAAGGGATGAACCCTTGCACATTTTTGTGTGAGTTCCTTACCATTTTCTTGCACCACCACTAGGGCACAGCTTCTTCTGGTACACAAGAAATAACAAAAAACTAATGGGTATGTTGCCATGATCCTTTGGGCTGTAATTATCTCATGACCTATCACAACCCATAGAACAAACTTAACTTCTTGTGTGGCCCTAGAAAATTCATCAGTATGCTTTTATTTAGGAGAATTTTGTATTGTAGGCATTACAGCCTCTAGGGGTCGCTGTTAGTACTTTAGAGTTTTGGTTTTGAAGAAATCGGTTCTCAACATGATAATATTCTCAATCAGCTCCAGTATAATTCAAGATTAGCAGGTTCTCCACCAGTTTGGTGATTGATACAAGTGTCACTCCTGCAACAAAGTCAGACCACAAAACATAAAGAAATCTCGCCCCTATGGAGCTTGAAGAACTGAACGAGTCTTGTGTTCTGTCTGTGCAGCAGGAAAAGCCCCTCCAGTATGTTATAGTGTCATTGGCCTGAAATTGCACTGAGGTTGTTAAAAGTGTTGAGTGTATAGGCTTTATGTGTTGTGTTAACTATATATTTAGGCACACAAGGAGTCTCTAGAAACAGACAGGTAGTGTGTTTTCACAGTCTGGGTCGTAAAGAGATTGTGTGTATGGATATGGAGTAGAGCTGACTCACAAAATCAATAATATTACATTTTAAATGGCTGTGATATCCTGTTACCCACCAGTTTATACAATATAACCAGCTAGTTTGACCATGAATTACCCCTTTGTTCCCCCCAAAAAAATGAAGAGTTAGCTTCATTTGTTTTATGAGTTAACCTGAGTTGAGTTAAGTCATGTTCACCTGAAATAGTTTGTTCTGTATTTGTGCGTCTGTGTTTATCCATGTCTTTGTCAACACACCCAAACCATTGCTTATAGTGACTGGTTTCAGCTCATTAACAGTCTCTGTGAGTTCAGACTTGACTTGCAACTAGAAGCATTACACAGCGGAGAGTCTGCCTGAAAGACCTCTCAGAGCGGACGAGGGAGGTCAACACAGAGACACTTGTTTTCTCTCTTCTCCGGCTCAAATTAGCCAAATATGAGCAGCCGCACGCTGGAAACAAGCTGAAATATTGCTGACACAGAGTCGGACGGGATCAACTAAAACCAGACTGAGGCTTTTTCTTGAGGGTGACAAATTTCAAACTCAGGAAAAGTGCTGAGGCGTCTGTTTCCGTTGATGGGTTGATGCAGTTTCTTTTCGCACATTGGCAAACACACACACGGCACCCACCCACACACATACACAAAGACATCACACACACTTGCATATACTATTCAGTATACATAGATAAACATATGACAGTCACTTAATCAGTAACCAAATGGGTTTTCAGACTCAAGGCTGGACTGTTCTCTCAGGTCACATGAATCAAACTACAACACAAAACCATAGCATATATAAGATTTTAATCTATGCTAGTAGCATTGCTTTAGTGATGCCGGTGTCTGACTGTCAGCTAATCTGCCCCAGCTTTAGTCCCCCTCTGAAATATCTCAACAACTATAAGATGGATTAAACTGAAATCTAGTGCTGACATTCATGGCCCTCAGAGGATGAGTCTTTTGGACTTTAGTAGGCCAGTGACTTTTCCTCTGACATCACCAGCAGATTGAGATTACTGGCTTTTAGTGAAATGTCTTGACAACTATTGGACAAACTGCCATGACATTTAGTACGAACCTTCATGACCCCTGCAGGATGATAACTCTAACTTCATCATTGGGGTTAAAATTTTAATTTTTCCTACACGTGTCCAAAACTAATGACATCCCCATCATCCTCAGCTGTGGTTTGTGTTTAGTGCTACTTAGAAAATGTTAACATGCTATCACACCAAACTAAGATGTGTCAGCTCAAAACCACCACTGTTCCAATGTACAGCCCTGAAGAGCTGCTAGCATGGCTGTGGCCTAAGTCTTCCTTATATAATATACATATATCTGTCAAAGATAACCTGACAACACCTATAAATATGGAAGTCAGGAGATGGAAAGACATAGATTTACAAGTTACAGATTTACAAGTTACAGATTTAGAAGCTACTGGTATGAATAATGTAATTATATGTAATGTATACAGCCAGTACCCAGTTGAGTATAAATGCACATATACACATGTATTGTACACAACCACCTAATTTGCATTTGCAAATATTCCATATTTGAATATATTATAAATGTCTGTGGTCTGTACATCAAAGCTCCTCACATAAAACACCTCCAAAGCCTACAGAGTAAAACTTGTGTTAGCAGATTTTGCACACACTGCACATACACAGACCGAATTATAGGCAATTAGACAAACAAACAAATAAGTCAGTAGATAAATACTGGCAGCAAGAGAGAAATATCAGACAAGAAGAGAGGTAAGCAGACAGGTTTGACAATGTGACTGACCGATACACTCAGATGAAGCTTTCTCTGTCTGTTCATGCTAGTGGATCAGCATGTTCTCCTAATGATGTGTCTTAAAGTACCACTCACTGAAATCAACAGACATCACACAGCATACGTATTCAGCAGCAGTTTACATCGTTTAACATGTCACGTCTCAGTAACATCCTGGGGTCCAGCAACAGGTTGGAGAAACATAAACAAACTGTGGATGCCAGAAAATTATAACACTTCCCAGAATTCCTTCCTAAAATAAACATTCTCACTTTAGTATTTTGTAGCTGCTTGAACACAGTGATTGTGAGTTTTTTGCCTTTTATTTTAAGTGTACCATCTCCTCGCTGTCCCTTATGCTCAAACACTTTTTACTATGTATTTAGTTACCGCTCTGTGCCTGAACACAGACTATAAGGCCAGATGCTGCTCAGTTTTCCAACTTGCTGTTACAGACAAATCTTTTATTGTCAGTCCCTCAGGACGTTTGACTCATCCCACATAGATCAGTTTGTTTGGCAAAGCACTGTTCAAACCCAAATGAATTTTGATTTCCAAAAAAGATCCCAAACTTTCCAGAGATACTAAACACTAAGGAATGCAGAGTAGTGATTAATCAAATGAGGCTGGTGGTTTTGATGATGTGGTAGAGTGCACTATCTAACACATGGTTCCAAAATCTTCCACAGGTGTCCAGCTGGGTTGAGATCTGGTGACTGTAAAAGTCATAAAAATACGATTCACATTGTTTTCATACACGTAAAATCATTCATCGACCCCTTGTGATTCATATGGAAACATCTGCATTTATTCTGCTTTTCCACAGGTCTCTCCTCTCATTTGTCGTTTGTCTGTATTATGCTGACTTAAATGGAAATATGTGTAATATCATGTTGAAACAAGGGTCCAGATCCATGGATACAAAATTATATAAGAAAGGTATTAGGTTTCAATGCTCTCTCACAACTAGTTAAATTTGGTTTGGTTGTTACTGTGCATTCTGTAAAGATAAAACAAGAACTTTTTGTAGTGACTCCTGCAACTTCTCTCCTTGACCAGAAGATGGCATCAACTCTGTCAAGAAAGGAAGTGATCTGTGCAGGCATTAATCTGGAATTAAAATGAGATCATGCTGTATATTATCACAGTATGCTGTTGTGATCCTGCAGCCACCAAATACATGTAAAAATATGTGCTGGTATAAAGTTTTTCCCTATGCATGATGGCTGTTACACAAGTTGTTGATATGAAAATGAGGACTGCTTGTCACGTACTGTGCGTGCATGTTTGTGTGTGTTCCCTGTCATAAGGCCTTCTTTCAACCAGTCCTGGCTGAACATCTCCTCCTGCTATCCGTTAAGGGAAGGGGATAGAGCGTGTGTGTGTGTGTGTGTGTGTGTGTGTGTGTGTGTGTGTTGACACAGCCTCTTGCAGTCTATCAAGTGGGAGGGCTGCATTTTTTTTCTTTACAGCCTCTCCATAGAAGTGAATAGCTGCTTTATGGCTATCAGGGCCCGCTCACTAAATATAAATGTATATATGGATATATGAGCCACGCTAATGGTTCTAGTGAGCATGTCTGGACAAAATGTAATTGAAGATAGATTGTCTTTAATGGACTGTTAATGTGTTGTCACATTGTAGATGATATGTAGAAGACATACATTCTGATGACTTACTCAGCTGCAGAGGAAATATACACTTTATATACACCATGTCGAAAGAACATATACTTTGCTTTTTTTCCTATCAAAGATTTGTTATACAATTAAAGCTGCAGGTGCTGCATCCAACAGGAAATTACCACCGTACTGTTCTGTATGTCACTATTGTTCAACTTGAAAAGTCAGGTTTCACTCTTGTTTCAGCTAGAAAGCACAAAAAAGGATTTGACCCCGAACTGTTGAGACTTATTCTAAGTAATACATTGCAGCATTATACTTTATGAAAATGGGAGAAATACAAGATAAACAGCATGATTAGGACTTGGACTTGGAGTGCATTTTGATTATTTTCACTGTCATGCATTTGTTTTCCTGATTGTTGCTATCTTTGCTGGTGGGTCTGATGAATAGAATCTACTTGTGAGCAGCATTTTAGTGTTGTAGGTGTGCACGTTGGAGTGACTTTTAAGTACTTTATGAACTTGTGGGTGGTTTAATCAACAACGTGGTATCGTATTTTATAATCTCACAAAAAGTTTTCTTTGTAAGATCTTAATCTGAATAGTAACTATAGCTGTCATATAAATGTGGTGCAGTGAAATCTCAAATGTTTGTACTCAGGTAAGGTACAGCTTCTTCAAAACTGTACTTAAGAATGTTATGTTATAAAGTTTTTGTGCATTTTTTATCAGTAAAATGACATTTAGTTTTTGCTTACTGACAACTGTAACAAATGGCAGACAATACTGAAGCACATTGTTCTGCATCTCTATCATTACTGCAGCTATTTTTAATCCTTGACCATTAATGAAATGTAATCCACGGTCACCATGACCTGAAGTGAGAAATATCAGCATGGTCTTGTACAAACATCAATCTCAATTTCGGTAAATGCAGCAGATTTTATGAGTCATATTAACAGCAAATATGTTCCCCTTTTTCAGTAAGTCTCTGGGAGAAAGTGAGCAAGACAGGTAGAGGAAGAGAAAAAGGTGTAACAGAGAGAGAGAGAGAGGGAGAGACATGAAGAACCCGTTCACCTCATTATCCATCATTAGTGACTGTACACACTTTTCATCCATGGAAACTACATGAAGAAAAGTTTCCTGCTTTTTATTTGGCTAAGGAGCTAAGCTGGTCACAGCGGACACATTTTAACTACTTCCTCTCTATAGGTGTCTACAGTAATTGTGTCTAATGTTGCCCGACACTTTAAACAGACCTTTTCACCCCTGTTTCCTCTCTGTTTCTGTCTCTGCGTAAGCTGAATATGATTTAAAGTGGATATAGACTTGTTTGTCTGCAGGCTCTAGAAATCCAGAATGGCCATTAATGATAGTGTCCCCATTGAATCAATGAAGACAGAGCGCTTCAGAGAACATTTAGATTTTTTTTTAATGCATTACATAATTCCAAGTGTTAAAAAAAGAGATTTTGGATGCAGGGTAGGTGGTGAGAGAGAGAAGATGAGGAGAAGGAGGGGAGAGGTGGTTACTGGTTTTTACTGAACACTACTTTCTTATACTGCAGCACAGACCAGCTTCTCATGTCCTGCTGCATGATGGGACAGAGAGTCACTCCACATTTTCTTGACAGGATGCCAGACTCAGAATCAGCCACACCGGGCTGTCTGGCAGCGACCATGGCCAGTCTGATGCTGGGAACGGCTCAATGGGAAGCAAAGGGAACTGTGGGATTATGGAAATTTATGTAAGGTTTGTTTCATGCCTCTGATGACTGTGTGTGGTTTCTGTGTGAGGCAGCAGGGCTGATGAATAAATTCACCTAATAAAAAGGTTGTATGTGTTGTATTCTTCCAATGACAAAAATCTGATTCATACATGATGCTTTCTATACACCAAGTGTTCAGCAGATGCTCATATGAAGACTCATTTAAAGAAACTATTTGTGAGATTTGCAGTTGCTACATAGCCAACATTAGCATTAACAGCTGTTTACTTACCAGATGAAACGTTGCATGTTCAGCATCAAACTTAATCCCTTTACTTGCCAAGAGCTGTCTCCAGTGGTGGAGAGCAACAGCAATGTTGTGCCTCTAGGTCTATCACTTCCTCTACAGAAGTTAGTGTTAACCAGTTAGTCTGACAGCCTGTCTCATCTTTTTCCGATAGCGACCCACTTGCCTTAAAGTGACTATAATCAATATTTTAATAATAACAATGGATCAAATGACTATGGGACATGTGAAAGTTGTTGGTCATAGTGACAAACCCACTGATTATCACCAGACTGCAGTTGTTCAGCTCATTCAGCAGCAGCAGCAGCAGGCGGCTGTTTTCAATGAAAAACTCCAATAACCCTCTAGATGGCAGCACTAAACAGCAGACAGTCAAAGCGAGCAACAAACTGGTGAACACAGAGGAGACATTTAGCTTCTAGAGAGGCAGATTTTTCCCTTAAGAGTTGGTGGAGACCAAAAACTGATCTAAAAAGAGAGCTCAGAATGAATGGTAATATCTGCTGGACGTGTAAATAGTCAAACATTTGCAAGCAACCCAGGGTAAAGAAATAACAGGATCTAAGTCAAAGTGCTAGAATATATGCTGCATAGAATATATACTGTTTTCACAAGGTTATGATGGTTATATATATGCCTCACACAATTTAAGTGTGACCGCATGAATTCTGATTCTAAAACATACTGGACCATTTTAAGGATATTTGTCTAGAAACTCCCACATAGCAAGCCTACTGCCATTTAAGAGAATTAATTTCTGTTTTGCCCACAACACACTAATAGTCAGTGCTCTCTTTACAGCCTTTTCCCTCACATATCCACTGCCAGCCATAGAGGCCATTGCTGCTTTCCTGAACTGAGGTATATTGAGTTTGTGTGGGAGGACTACAGTCTGCAGTCTTTATACTTCACCCAAGGGAAAGACTGTAAAATAAAATTGCACCAACAGCATCCACAAGTTTTTATTGTAACTCTGCTTGATTTAAAGTTAAGTCTAAATTGTGGACTGTCTTCACAGTGTCATAAGCAGACAGTAATGTACAGAAACCTCTCCTTATTGTTTATAAACTGAGAAATATGCCTTCATCTTCAGAGTAGCCACAGTTTCTCTGCAGCCAGGGAAACCTCCTCACCAGTGCTTCATATGAAAAGAGGAAGCAATTAGACCACAGCTGAGCTGTGACACAAGTTTATAAATGACCCTCTTTATTGAAACAGACAAAATCGCTTGCATATGAGATTTACAGAGATGTTAGGATTAATTCAGAAACACAACCTTAGAAATAACAAAATACTATTTCACACTAAATGCTCATTATTCCCATTTTCTGCAACTTTTTACTTTTAATCCACAACACATAATAAAATGTAAATGTAAAAATGCACAGGCTGCTGTGCAACTGAACAGTATAATCTTCCTGAAGCCAGGATTTACTGCAGGACTGTTGTATTGGAAAGCGTTAGTGTTGGCCAGGTGTTCCTATTTGAGTGTGCCAACTGAGTGTTTGTTGATTTGTTTTCCTCTCTTAGTTTGCTACACGGTTTTACATCTACTGCAGAAATAAACCCTTTAAACATGATTAAGACAGAGTCTCTAACTGATTCATGTATTTATTTAATTCTTTTCATCAAGTATCCATGACACAAAAACTTTGCGTTTCTTGAAGCGTGCAGTGCTGCAATGTACCATTTTGGCCACTAGATGGCAGTGACGACGCGGCGTTAGAGAAAAACCAAAACTTTATGTAAAAAAAACAAAAGAGGTGAAGAGAAAAGAAAAGGAAGGAAGCCAGGGGAGCTAGCAGCAGCAGCAGCAGTAGTAATGACCGGACGTGAACTTTAGCGGGTAGCGTACAACTTTACTGTGGCCCACGAGGAAAAAAGAAAAAAAGAAACTAAACTCAGGCAGCAGCAGCTCCCCTTCAGCCCAGTTCAGTCAGGAGGGAAACAAGGAAGTGAACAGCTGACTGACTTCCATTTGTTTTCCGCCGGTAAGTCCCGTTGAATTCAATACTTGTGTGTTTCCTCCTCGCGGCGTGGCTGTGAGTCCTGCGACGGAGGTAAACGTTAGATTTGGCTGGTTTTTCCCTCCTTATAAGTGGAAATGCACAAAAGCAGGCAAGCTTTTAACGTTTTGTAACTCACCTGTGTCTGTCAGGAGTGGTGTCTGTGTGGTGAGCAGGCCAACGCACTGATTTATTTATGCGTGTTTTTGTGCGAGTTATTTCTCCCACAGGAGCCGTGTTTTACTACCGACCCTCCATCTGACTCATTCATTGTGTTTTATAGTGATTTGAGAGGCGCTTTGTGGCTTAAAACAGGCTGCCGGACACCTGTAATGTCAAACTGCTGGTGCAGTTTGTGTGAACCGCAGAGAGAGCAGCGGATTTCTTATCAGTTTGTTGTCAAAAACCTAAAAACCCCAAAACTATGAAAGCTTATTTACCTACTTTCTCATGCTACAGAATGAATGAGACAGGAAGTATTCAGATATTGTGTGTATAGCCGCTGAGTGTGTGAGTTTACGTGCCTCTCCCCCCCTTCATAAACTGCCATGCACTCTCAGTACTGAGTTTTCTAGGGCTGAAACAACTCTTCCTTTATTATCTTCCAAACAATTCATTACTTTATCACCCATATACTTTTTATACATGTTTTAATTAGTTATATGAGTTCAGTTAACCAGCATATATGAGCAACAGACCCAAAGACAATCAAAGGATACTGGGGGAGGGGTACCTGTTGCAAATCTTGGACTTCATTGAAATAATGTTTTTTCCCAACTTTGTGGTAAACTTATTTCTTTGTGTGTGTGTGTGTGTAAGCTCTGATTGTAAACGTTAATCTTTCCATGTCCATTTTATTCTGTTGTTGATATCCATGGATTTAGCCGGAGGGTGGTGTATCACAGTTCCATCTTCCCATATTGTGATATGATATTGTGGAGGGTTGTTGGTCTCGGTTTCAGAATCGTTACACCCCTGCTTGCTTCAATATGTCAGAGAGATACATTACAGACAGTTTTATCTTTCCTTATAAGCTAATACCCAAAATATTTCCTGGTTTCAGAGTTTCTTTTAAGTCAAAAATATACCCATATACACTTTTCTCAACTTTTTCCCAAGAGGGTATTAGTATTGCACACAAAAAAGAATGTGTGTGTATAATTTGCTACATGTCCCCCACATCCTCTCCAGCAACTAATCCCTGCTAAGGGGCAACATTTCCTATACTTATAATAAAATATCTCATGCTCACTGTCCAAGCAAATTCGTTTCAGTTTTTTTGATGGTGATGTCTTAAAGTTTCTGCTCAGGGGGTCTCTCCAGTCATTTACTGATAGTTTAATGTCAAACTCTTTTGCTCATTTCTCTTTTTCTTTATTAGCTATATAATAAGTAAAAGTTTTAGTAACTTTCAAAGCCAAACTGCTGAACCTATGCCAAATATTTTGTGATTCAAACCTCTAAAACAACAGGATTTCCTGCCTTTCTTTGCCATATGTCACTGGGTATTTGGACTTCAGGTCAAATAAAACAAGACATTTGAAGACCTCATGTTTGGCCCTGCTGAAGCTGTGATTGGTATTTTTGAATAAATAAAATAATCATGATTTGCAGCTCTAATCGCCATTATGTCTGTTTAATCTGCTGATTTCCTACGATAGTCATTTGGTCTATAAACCCTCAAAAAATAGTGAAAAATGCCTAACGCATTTTCCTAAATCCCAAAGTGAAGTCTTTGAAGTCCTTTTGCGTCAAATCAAATGTTAAAAAATCCCCAAAACATTAGGTTTAGCATCACATAAGACAAACAAATGCAGGAAATCCTCATAGATGAGGAGTCTAAACAGAGAAATGTTTGGTATATTGCTTTAGTTACTAAGTGATTATCAGAAAAGTAAACTAAATGAGTAACTAAACAGATCTAACTATATATAATCTGGCAAAAGGCCCAGTGCCTGCTGATAAAATAAGAGAAAACATACTTAAAGCATTGAGACACTTTCAGAAAATACTTGCTTTGCAGAGGATTCAAGGAAACAATAAAAACGGTAACACAACATCAACACAAACACCATTAGACGTGGCAGAAGTATGTTGCAAAGTGGTAGAAAAGTTGGTATTTTGCTGAGAAAACAGTTCCATGTGAATCCTGCTGACTTGGAATAAATGAAAAGCTATGTTATATACAACATAGTTTAAATAATGGGAAATGGAAGAAACTATATATATATTTACATTTTCAGACTACACGACACAAGATATTTGCTTAAGTCTGATTTCATAAATCAAATTACTATAATAACATGCAAAGTTGAACATCACTGGTGTTAATCTAAAACAAAGTTCAGTAACAGACATCCATGTAATATGGTCAGTGCATAAACTCATGAGATGGAGATTTTATTTTAGGGCATATATTTGTTTGTATGATCTATTCTTTTCTTCACATTCATAAATTCTACTTAAAATGTTCTGGTGCTGAAATTGTCAACTCTGCACCATGTTTATATATACACCCCATTAACTATATCCTTGTTTATATTCCAATTTATCCAGTTTATCATCTGTAATGTTGCTGCTGCATCTTTGTATTATCTGCTGCAGCAGCAGCCCAGATTCTCCCAAGGGATCCATTAAAGTTTCATTTCATTGTATCCCTGAAAGCTGTACGCTTGACTAAAGTTATTCATCGGAAACACAGAGGCAGGAGAATAAAGTCATGTTTCTTTCCACCTTCCATAAATCATCTTGTAAACCTTACCGAGGCCTCATCTTCTGCCGTGAGGAATATTTGTGTTGATGAGTGATAAGTGATGGGGCCGCTCTGCAGGGCCTGCGGTACACCAGCGAGCCAATTATGGCCTCTGTTTTCAGTAATGACGGCAATTTGTATTTGCAAACAAAGCTAATTTCTCAAGCGCTCGGCGCATAATGAATTTATAAACTTGTAGAAGCAGCTGTAACCGTTGTCCCACTGGTTGTTATATCCTGAAAACATCACCAGCATGGTTTCTGACCCCTGGGGGTGATGGTGTATTTTTCAGGGATGATGTTAGTGTCCCATCTTGATAACTTTGTGTGCCTCAGCAGTAAGTTTTATTGGATATAATAATTAACAGTTTTGTTAATGATTTAATCTGAAACTCTCTTTAGATAACAAGCTTGTTATTTATTCAGCATCATCCTCATTCCAACAGGAAAATTGCGACATACATGTCATAATATCACTCATTAATTCCTTCTCTTATTCAGCCCATCCACAAAGTTTGAATCAATAACTGACAGAAAAACAATCACCTTTTGCACAGTGAGTCCTGATTTTTCTCATTTGCCATTTTATCAGGGAACTGATAGTGAATAGGATCTAATGACCAGCTCCTCCCCGTCATAAACACAACGCAGGCTTCCTGTGGCAGACAGTCTCAAAGGTTAAAAGCCTTTTATTGGCGTTGTGTTGTTGATCTCCGGCCCTGCACTGATGACGGAGGTGACTCATCTGTGGACAAGGGGCCTGCAGGTGACGGCAGGGGATGTTTTTAATCAGCTGCCTCATGTATTCATGGGGAATAGAGGTTTTTTTTTAGGAGAGAACAATACACATGGCAGGCAGGAGATGGTCTCACACAATGATTTTTGTCTGGTTCCCCTGTCTGTCTCCTTTGTCTCATCCTCAGTTAAAGGGACATTAAGTCATTTATGACATTAATTAGCCTCGGTTGGCGACCACTAAATGACAACATCACCACTGAGCCGTGGGCACAGCTTATGTTGGCCTCTAATGGACATGACTATGAAAGTCATACTTTCATTATATACTTAGTGTCTTGAGATGAAACTTTGAAAAGCAATCATTGGCAGTGGGTATAAAAGTTTACTTTGATATTAACACTGACATTGGTATTTGAAAGTTGCAAAAATCTGGTAACAAAATTTAGGTGGG
Organism: Lates japonicus; assembly: GCA_033238685.1. Taxonomy (NCBI): domain Eukaryota; kingdom Metazoa; phylum Chordata; class Actinopteri; family Centropomidae; genus Lates; species Lates japonicus. The sequence continues at coordinate 204,780 of BRZM01000047.1, read as the reverse complement.
TAGTAATGCTTTTCATAAACACATAACATTACTAACTTTATTCTCAATTACATGGACACATTTTGACTGATACCTAAGCTTTTAACAAGCTGCAGACTCTTTAGTCATTTGTGTTTAAACTAATACTGTGCAGCCAAACAATGTTCAGACTCAACATCTTTATTTAAATGCTGGTGGAGATCCCAGATTTCCAGAGATATCAAATATGTTGGGGATTGTGTCTAAAGAGAATGCACAAGCCTTCTACTTGATTTAGTGATTCAGCTATAAAAACATGGAGTCTTTGGTTGTAATATTTGGCTCAGTATGAACATCGTGTAGCTTTAATGAAGAACTGAAACAAGCTGAGACAGCTTTTATATGATTCGAACAGATGGAGTGGAATGAGAGATGGATTTTTTTGGGTTACAAAGCCTTTAGTGCCAATTTAGTCTGTTCTCATGCTGATGTCTTGACCTTGAGCTCATGGAGTAAGATGATTTTAACAACCATAAAGTTCTGTAAGGGGAAAACAAAAGCAGAAAAACAGAATGTTGGATGGTTAAAAAGTATTAGGGTCCAGTACCAAGCCCTTGTAATGATCATACAGGAACCACCTGTTAGCAAAATACAAGTATAACACAATGGAAGTATAACATTAGTATTACCCAAAAAGACTGTGTATCTGTTTCATATATATTTGATATGGATATGGCTCCATTGTTCAGTTTTATTTGTCAGAGACTTCATCTTTGCAAAAGTGGCACAACTTGTGTACACACCATAGCTACCTGCAAGATGCAATCAGCTGTTAAGAGGAATTTGAACTTAAGTTGAACCGTCAGTGCTGCTGAGTCAAGTGCAATTTAATGCGAAGACTGTTTGTTCTAGTCCTTCCAGCCAATCAGGACACCAGCTGAGTTCATTGCTGAAAGTTATTTTAATCATTGCGGTTGGTGTGAGGTGTTTGCATACAGGTGTTTCCACCCATCCTGCAGCATTTTTTCCTTGCAGTGTCAGCTAATCCAGCCAGTAGAGTAAAGGTCATGTCCTTGGTGTAGTAAAGACTGAACAAACTCAAGCTCACGGCAGTTATGGGTATTTATTTATGAGTTTATCTCTGTTAGTGTTCTTCGACCCCGGGCCAGCAAGAAGGGTTTCCACTTAGTTTAGTGCGGCCTGTCATCGCCTCAGAGGTTAGTAATGATGAGTTATCTTTGGGTAGCGTAGCTGGCCCATGGCACCGGACACTCATGCCTTGGCTCCACCCATTCCTTGGCTCCACCCCTTACTTCCTAGTTCCCATCACCCCCGCAGGAGAGGATGCAGTTATTTCTGGGTTCCAAGGTTAAGCTGTGTTATGTGTGAGTTTCAGTTGAGGTATGTTCTGGCAGAAAGTCCGGGACACAGGAAGCTCGTGTTGGCTGTTTATAAGTCACAGCGTTTAACGTTACCTATGAAATAATCTGTGCTGTATGTGAGTGGAAGTGGCTTTAAATAAGTTCATGCAGTCATTCAAAGACCGCGTGGAGTGCACAGTCGGCTTGTGGGCTGTCATCTTGAGGTGATATGATCTGCCCATCTGTTTCTGGAGTCTTTTCCCCTCGAGTCAGCTGTTTGCTGTAGGTGGTGGGCGACAGGGTGGTGGTGGTGTTTTGAAAGGGGGTGTTAGACTACACTGATGAGAGACACATGAACTGGCTTTGGCTGTGTCTACTGTTTGTGGACGTACTACTGTGCGGTAGGATGTTTCTGCTTCTAGCTTGGCTACATTTCACGCCTCGCTCTCTGGCTTTGGCTCAGTTACGAGAGAATGACACAACAGCTTTGTTTCTTTATTGTGTGGTATCAGATCAGGTAACAGATAAGCGATCACCTCTCATATCCGTTATATTACTGCACTAGGATTGCAAATGTTTGGTGAAATTTGACTGCTGCTCACAGTTGAACAAATATCTCACCTTGGGATTTTGCCAAGTCTTTTAAAAACTGCAGGGACATCTTTTGCTGTGGTGTGTGAGATGACTTTACAGCTAAGTGTTCAGTTACGTCATCTTTTCTCTATCCTGAAAATTGTCTCAAGGAATAGTGCAAAGTAGTGAAACATACAAACCGTGCAATTGTTCTGGGGATTAGTTTAATCTTGCACAGTGTTTCCCCATGGTTGACTGCTGTGGGTGCGTGGGCGTGTTGTCTGTTGATTTCCTGTCAACTAATCAATGAATAAACTTATTGTTGCAGCTCTAGACTTGAAATATTTCAGGTTAGACAACTGTAGACTTTAAGGAAACGCAGGGCAACACATTACATAGCTGGATTTAATAATTATGATAGAAAAATAAGAATTTAAGACGGTCTGTCTGTCAAGGATGTTTCATAAGTGGCTCTTATGAAACTTCTGAAAAGCAAAATGCAAATCAGAGGTAACGTGAACCACTTTAATGTACATACAGCACACAATAGAGAGACAGCCTGGCACCTCTTCAGGCCCGGTCGCCATGGCAACATCAAACAGCAGCAGGACTCTTTAGGAAATGAAATGTGAGTCAGCAGCAGGCTAACGTTGAGTAGATGATGATGATGTTGTGTATAATAAAACAGTTTGGATGGTGGGAGCGGAGTACATGTGTTAATGAATATTGATATCTGTCTGAAAATGAAGGGTGGCTCATCTCACCTAGACAAGCTGTGGCCCAGACACACAACTGAACTAAAGCCCTGGCTTGTATTTATAAGTGAATTATAAAAGTATAATCCTTCACTTTTACTCCTGCATGCAGACATAAAAATAAAAACTATTCATCACATTTCTTAGCACTTAAAAATACTCCCTCACATTTGAGAATCATCAAATGTTTAGCATTTCTGTTTGAATACAGACTTTAACAATTAATCGTTTCAAAATAGTTGCAGATTGATTTTCTGTCAGTTGACTAATCACTGCAGCTCTACACTCATCAGTGTGGTACTAAATTCTCCTTATTACCTGTTTTTTCTAATGTCTTACAGCAGCAGATGTTTTTTTCTGCTCCAGTTTAGTTTTCAGATGTGAAGTAAATACTTTACATTCTGTCAGTGGTGCTGAAAAGTTACTTTTACACTTCACTGTAAGTGGGAGTAACTTGAAGTTTGATAAAAGAAGGGGACTAGGGGCGCCCCCGTAGCCGAATGGTTGGGGCCTAAGTGCCCTGAGCAGCTGGTCCCCGGATCAACTCCCGGTTTGGCCGGACCTTTACTGCGTGTCATTCCCCTGCTCTCTCTCCCTGTTTCCTGTCCTATCACAATAAAGGTGAAACCCCCCCCCAAAAAAAAGAAGGGGCCTAGATCATATACATCGTGTTTTGAGGACTTTCCACCTTCACAATGGAAAAAATGTAAAATAAGGGAACCAGGAATTTCTGCTTTTCCTAATCCTCTGCTTTCATTTTAAAAACTTTTGTGATTGTGTGTGTTGCTACACAAACATGTCTGTAAAAACTTTTTCATGGATTAAACTACCATCATCTGTAAATATTTCAACAGTCAACATAGCAGGAATTCTCTCTAGACAAAATCTTGATTTAAAACTTGAGTAACAGTTTTTTCTTGACTCTGTGTTGCAATGACCCAGTTTCCTCAGGAATTGATAAAGTTTGTCTTCTATTGTGTGGCTGATGTTACAACCCTGACATTTATTTCGCAAGTGGTGGATGTAGCACCACTGCACCAGTACTGTGGTTGTTCAGATATTTTTGCCAGCGAGCTCACACAGCTGCTCTGCTGCTCAGCTGCAACTGTTTGCCAACTTTTACCCTCTTGTGTATCTTAATGGTGTTCTCCTCAAAGACTTGTTTTGAACAAGTTTCTGAATCTGTTTTTCTGTGTTCTTTGTACCATTTCTTAGGGCATGAAAAATAGTGCACACATGATGACTGTGGAGTTTCCTGCGTGACGAAGCGTCTCCAAACCGGGACATGTTATCTTTCAGAGCCAGACCTCCTCTGTCCTGACACAGGGAGTTTTACAACCAGGATCCTGACTGTCTACCTCAACACACGTGGACTCCACTCCCTTTGTTTTACCTCTTCGGGGCATCTGCTGCTCCCTTTCTACCTCAGCATGTACTGTGCACGCACGTAGCCGCTATCAGCCAGCTCAGAATTGCCAACAGGCCCTTCACTTTATCGCCACGGCTCTCAGGTGTCAGTCATCCAGCGATAGTGTAACAGTTGACTGAGTTTCTTCCTGCTTTTCGTCGCCATAATTGCTATCTGACCTGTGCTGGGAGGAGCCACCCGAAGCAGCCATGTTACGCGTGGGTTTGTGATGTCCGTCGCAGGCCTCGGACAAGGACCAGGAGCAGGGGAAAGACAGGGGCGGGGAGACAGAGACGTTCCTCGGTTTGTGGTTGGCTGTGAAGATGATGAGCAGGACATGGGTCAAATGGAGGCAGGCATGAAGAACAAGATGTTTCGAGAAGAAGACATGGACGATGATGAAGATGAGTCGGTGAGTTACAGGTGTTAATTCAGGTGTGCAGCACAGTCTGAGCCAAAGGTTTGCAAGTTTACAGGTGTATAATGAGGTGCACCTTGTACCTTGTGTTTCTTTAGGTATTGAAAGGTTGTTAATTATGATATTATCAGTTAGTAGTTGCCTAAATTATTTGCCTCAGAGTCAAGATATTTTTTTCACTTGCAGTTTAATTGGTGAACCGTCTCTAAACCAAATTATACTTATAAACTGTTTTGTTTTTTGCACTTGTAAAGTGTAAACTATGCATTTTTAATACATGATGCATGCATACATGATACATGATTTTGGAACAGAACGGGGAGGTACACTGTTGGTCATTTTTAGGCAGTAGGAAGTGAACAGCCCTGGAAATTTTAAGGGAAAGATTTATTTGGAATTGGATCGTGGAAAAAAAATAGAGACAGAAATATACAAAGGTTGGCCTGAGAAAAATACTGTATATAAACAGATGTAAGGCCTCTGGTCTGTTGTGTACTCCTGTAGCTATAAAAGGACTTTATGGTAGTGCTGTGTTAGCTGCTCGCTCACTGCCTTTGATTCCTTCTCTTTCTGTTTTCTATCTGTATCTGCCTTTGAACATTTTTGCCTTTTTAGTTGATGATCTAGATCTAAAGAGTCGGTTACACTGAGTGAAGAGGTAGCAGCTCAATTCATACATTAACTGTCAGCAGCAAAGACTTCTCATTAATGTAGGAACCAATGAACACTAAAACATCCTGCTGTCGTGTAATTCTGTGTGATTAGGTTTGTCTTCTGATAATATAACAACTCTTTAGTGTTTCTAATAAAAGAAATGCTATATTTTCAGGTTTGAAATGGTAGTAACTAAAGCAATGATCTGACATGATAAAAATAATCAATACACAGCTGTCATCATCATTAACAAATCAATATGAGCTATGATATGATAACGGAACACAATCAATGTCTGTAACAATACTAGCAGTTGTCCTGCAAGACTGACAGACAGCATATTGCACAGTAGATTTAAGATTGTTGGATGGTTAAAAAGTATAGTTTCTGAAATCATTACAGCTAGTAGGCAAATATGTCATGGCTGTGCTGTTATCTAAAGCAAGAGGAGTTTTCTTTTTTCCTACAGTGGCCATTTTAGGACATTTCAGACTCAGCTCATCAGGCTCAGTGCAGACTCAACTTTAGCAGTCTGTGCTGTATGTTAGCATTCAGCTCAAAGTCCAAGTTTTGGTTTTAACCCAGGTCCCAGAGACATTGCCGCAGTTACAGTGTAGTGGCCACTGTTGAAATTGCAGGCCAAGAAAATTATCCTGAGCAGCACACAAACCAAGAATCACTTCTTGAAATCTCACAGTTAGGTCCCCAAACTCATGTTTGGATATCTTTATTATTCCTTGTACAACACTGCCACATTTTTGTCAATTGTCTCATTCTCCCTGTCTCTTTTATGTCATGTCATGTTTCTGTCCCCTCCACCAGCCGTCAGAGCGACAGATTGTGGTCGGCATATGTGCCATGATGAAGAAATCCAAATCCAAGCCCATGACTGAGATCCTGGAGCGCCTTTGTAAGTTTGACTACATCGATGTGGTCATCTTTCCCGAGGAGGTGATCCTGGAGGAACCTGTGGAGAAATGGCCCCTCTGTGACTGCCTCATCTCCTTCCACTCCAAAGGTAAAACTTACTGTCACTGGCAGCTTCCTGTTACATGCAGGGGACCAGTCACAAAGTGGCTGAGGAGCAGTTAATAAGAATAAGATAAGGAAAGGAGATAAAAATCCACCTTTAATGCAACAGTAATAAATAATAAATGCCCATTCCCTCCATCAAATTGCTGTTTTGAAATGCCTTTTACTGTTGATAGAAACAAAAGAGAAATAGGTAAGATGCTTCCCTGTTGCAGTAACCACTTTATCATCAGATAAGATAGGCATCAGATTTTTCTGTAAGTTTTACTGAAATTAAAAAGCTTTTCTCTGCCACAGCGTATAAATCTGTTCAATAAATTAAATGCCCTGTGTTCTCTTGAGAAATATAAGAACCATATTTCAGAGAGTTTGCCAGGTTTGAGTCAGGCTGTCTGACAGCCAGTTTATGGGAATGTCTCAGTGGGAAACAATTGTACCGTGGGACTGGAAATATCTATTTAAGGTTTGTAATTAACTGTACTCCTGAGCCTACCATGTGTGGTTTACAGAGGCAGTGCTAGATGAAAAAGATCAATACACTTCTATATTTTTATCACTGCCAGTTAAGCAGCCAAGTCAAAAAAGGCAGAGGATGAAATCATAGTGCAGCATCTTATAAATATACTGTACATACTGGACATTCATACCATGTAAGTATTTACTCCGTCTGTCTCTGTGTGTATTTGAGTCAGCTGATCACATGGGACAGCTTTTTCCATTCTATTTTTAATGCAGTGAGATTTTTTGAATGTTAGTCTGAGTCCTGCGTTATTGTAGGATTGAAGCAAACTAATATTTCCCTAAAATATTTCCCATAGACATGAATGTTTGTCACACACTATAGAGGAATATGATGGATACTGAGAGCAGTGGCCCTAAGAATGTGTGTGTTTTAGACATGAAAGGCTCTTGTGACATCTAATATGTGCCAATACCTCTACCAGTAATTGGTTAACTGTATTTAAGTAACCTAACCCCACACATGGTGCTGCAAGCCTGTTAAAATAAATATATAGTGGTAATGACAGAGGCCTTGTTCCTTGACTTCTCTGTTGGTGGAACTAGAGCTGAGCAATTAATCAAAATATCACAGGAGGTGCATTTTTTTTCCCCGATAAAGGTAAAATTGTCACAACATGTCATAAACAAAGCATTGTGGTGATACACCCTGACTTACACATATTCTCCAGATGTAAGCTAACATGCTTTGGTAATTATAATTATATATTATAAATTAACATCATCACCACCAACAGAAATGACATGAGCCTCGACCTAAGATCACTCTGTGTTACAAGGTGGTGGCTCTGTTCACAGTTATGGAAATTGAACGATATAACACCATGCAAATGAGTAGCAAAGCAAACCCGCTGTGCTGTTGTAGATTTGCAGTCAAACAGGGAGCTACATTGATCCGTTATCCCCTGTAATACAGACTGATCCCTACTAAAATATACTGAAACCCGAAACTCTGTATTAACATTATAACATAACTGGTGGGTATGGTACCGTAGAATCATAGTATCTGTTAGTTACTGAGTCAAAACACTGGCAACCAGCACTTTAAGGGGAAAATAAGCAGGATTCATTTAGGGTCATCACCTCTGCGTAGTCAGCAATTAGTCACCAAACATTAAACCCAACCTCAGTAGCTTTTGCAGCAAGTATTTCTGGTTTAGAAACTAATGGGATGGAAAGTCATCAGCACACTCCCAACTCAACCCTCTCAGGACACGAACCATCAGGACCACTATTGTAAACACTGTCACCAGAACCATGTAAAACTAGTGCAAACTCAAAGAGACAACCAATATACTGAGTTATATATGGACTCATGCAGAAATGTATTTACATGAAAGTTCTGTAGAAATGCTGGTTGAACTTGTGTTGTTGAACATACTGCATGTGCTGATACAGTTTTTCTTCGCCTGACACATTTTCAGGTTTCCCTCTGGACAAAGCTGTGGAGTACGCCAAGCTCAGGAATCCACTGCTCATCAATGACCTCAACATGCAGTATTTCATACAGGACAGGTATGTTTTGTGCAGAGAAACACACACACAGGATCGAGGGGTTTTACTGGATGATTTTAATGGTTACATAACCAACAGTAGGAAAAGTCATCAGTAGGTGACTTATTGGGAGCTGAAAACTGTAAGATTTTATTATCTATAACAAATGTTTGGTTCCCTGACAGGAGGGAAGTGTACCGGATCCTACAAGAAGAGGGCATTGACCTACCTCGTTATGCTGTGTTAAACCGAGATCCAGACAATCCTGAAGGTGAGTAAAAATTTTTATTTTATATAAAATAAGTTTTTATGTATGAACCCTTCTGCTTCATTGGATGCAGCTGAGTTTGTTTCATTGTTTTTGTGGCGTCCAATGCTACAGTTTATTTATTTAGTTTTAGCCAGATGATATAAGGATAAATAAAGTAAATGAAAGACCCAAATCCCAGATCAACATACAAAATGTAAACTTATTAGTGCATTTTCCATTTCTGCACCACTGCTGTTGCTGCTAATGATTATTTATCTAATAAAATTTGTCTGCATTCAGAGTGTAACCTTGTGGAAGGGGAGGACCATGTTGAGGTGAACGGGGAGGTGTTCCCTAAACCCTTCGTGGAGAAACCTGTGTGTGCTGAGGACCACAATGTCTACATCTATTACCCGACATCTGCTGGAGGAGGCAGCCAGAGGCTCTTCAGAAAGGTAGGTGTCTCCAAAGCGACTCAAACATCAAAATGTTCAATCACTGGCAGATACTTACAAGAAGGAAGCAGCAGTTGAGGAAGTTATTTAAGGTCACACTGACCTGTAAACTTTGTGTCACAAACTACTATTAGGAAACTACAATAATGGAGCATAGGATGGGTGATGAGGTGAAATAAGATCTTTATTTACATTTTTGCTTCCAAATGTCTCTGAATTGTCTTTCTCTGTCTCTTTGTTGTAGATAGGGAGTCGGAGCAGTGTGTACTCCCCAGAGAGCAGCGTACGAAAGACTGGCTCCTACATCTATGAGGAGTTCATGCCCACAGATGGTACTGATGTGAAGGTAATGTCCATGTTCTCTTGGCCATTAATGGAGAGCTTTAATTACCTGAACTGATTTATGCACCAGTGACTCATACTGATGTTGTTATCATTAACTCTGAGATATTTCCTGTGTTTACGTGTTTTGTGGTGGTTCTGGATTTCTCAGGTTTACACAGTGGGTCCAGACTATGCCCATGCCGAGGCCCGAAAGTCTCCTGCTCTGGACGGAAAAGTAGAGAGGGATAGTGAGGGGAAGGAGATCCGCTACCCTGTTATGCTGACCGCCATGGAGAAACTGGTGGCCCGCAAGGTCTGCCTGGCCTTCAAGGTAAAATGTGATCATCGTGTAGCAGATGTGGTTCATCATAGTGTGCAGGAAAACAAAGAAACGACCCATGTTTGAGATTGCGTTTTGAAAACATTATTTATGACCCTGTGGTCCTTCTTTTTTATTACTTCCCAAGCCATTAGTGGTGGGAAAACTCCACTGGGTACCTTTTTATATGTGTAGTAATTCATTTGTACCCAACACAAATGTTGCATCAACTGGTGTTTAGCTGCACAAGACTGTAAGATCTTGTGCTGTTATCTCATTAAACCCATTTTAGAGTGGGAAGAAAATATCTTTAAACCAATTACTTAAACAAACTGTTGCAGAGTTTCCAAGTGGGGACAAACTGTTGATGTTTAATTGTTTTACTTGCAGACTAAAAACAATATTTCCTTACATACATATACTTGTTGAATGGGAGCAGCGAGAGTGAGGCTTTTTCTTAAGCTTTTAGAATGATTCATATTACACTGCTCTGACCAACATTTATACACTTATCCTGTAATTGGCAAACAGTAAACAAATCTCTGTTGCTGACTCCATTAACACCTGCAGTATAGCTCAATATGAATGACTGTGAATTCAGAAAACACACTCGATTTTCAACAAACAAATAAAGAAGACTACAGCAGGAGGCAGAGAAAATCAATTATTCATAAGTTCTTTGTATTGTGAGCACAGCTCTTACAGCTCAATATTAAGATTTTTTTGTACTGCACAGTTTTTGCAAAGGCAAGTTGTTAATGAGCCCAAGTGAAAAATGTTCCTTTTAAACAAATATTTCTGGTTGAATTAAAAGCCTGGGTTACAGGTATCAGTGCTCGGTTGATTTAGTTAGCCACTGTGAAAACATGACTGCTGATAAAATAAGTTTTTGCATCACAGTTTAGAGAGAAGTACACAAACAAGATGCCGACATGATCTTGTGCTCTTTAGGGAGTAGAATCAAATACACAAACTCGGTAAAAACCCTTCTTTACTGTGAGATTTTTGTGGGTTTTTTGCAGCTTCTGAGTCCTCTGAATTATTTAAGTACATCTGTGCTTTCTACTGGTTTAAGTCAAAATATGATCATCTTATTAAAAAGCTCTAACTGTGTGCTCCAGAGCTATTCTATGTCTAATGAAAATAGGCTGAAGTTTTATCTCAAAGGTTTTTCTTGTGGCTAACAACATACAGTATTCAATGAGCCTCTAAATGCAGTTAATTCCAGTTTGTGTGTGATTTTATTTATTTTTTCCCTCCAGCAAACGGTGTGTGGGTTTGATCTGCTCAGAGCCAATGGCCACTCCTTCGTCTGTGATGTTAACGGTTTCAGCTTTGTCAAAAACTCCATGAAGTACTACGATGATTGTGCCAAAGTCCTGGGGTAAGTGAAATCAGCTCTGTCTGCAAAGATCATGTAATATAATTTTGAACACTAAAATGAAGCCAAACCCAACCCCTTCAAACACACAAATATACTGAAAAGTCAAACTAAAGCTTGGTCTTAGTTTAATTTGACATGTTATCGCGTTTTAAAAGTGTTTTCTGTGTCAGTATGACGAAGCAGCCTCTTCTTTTCATTTTTTCTATCTCACCTGACGTCTGATGCCTGAAGCATTTTCTTCATGTAACTTTAAAGTAAATGTTGCCTTGAAGCCGTCAGGTTGTAATTTATCCACAGCTCTGGACAGCTCAGAGGATCCCAGTGTCAGCTTTTACATCTTACTTTGTTTCTGATTTATCACCTCTCCTTCCAGGCAAAGTAACTGGAGCTTTATGACCAAAGACTTATAAATTACACAAAGAGAAAGAGACAGGAAAGCTTCCCATCAGAAATGGACACTAGCATGAATATAATTCCTTAAGGTGTGATGTTCAGGTGGCAAAAATCTCAGAAACTCTTCATTAATTCAGTCAGTAGAAATATTCTGAAAATATAAGTGTTTGTTTTGTGTGATCTGGACCACTGCATCTTGGTAGCAACTTTGAGTTCTAGTAAAACAACAAGCTTTTTGGTTTATCTTAATATGCCCGGTTTCTTTTGGTTGCATAGAACATATCTCAGGTGAAATCTGAAACACAGCTTTGAACTTTTAATCCAAATATTACAATAAAATGAATGAATGAATGAATGACATGTTTACTTTTACTTTGTATTTATTTTGTATGTATCCACGCTGGTGACAGCTGTGGCACCAGGCATTATGTTTTAAGGTTGTCTGTCCGTCTCTTGCAATTCTTGTGAATGCAGTTTCTCAGTAACTAATTTCTTAAAATTTCAAACATTCACTCAGACTAAAAGATGAACTAGTTCACATGCGAATTAACTTAGAATCCTTCTGTCATATTTACCCTTTAACCTGATTCCTTAATGATTTTAAGTCTGTTTTCCCTTTTCTCTGCTTCATCAGGAACATGGTAATGAGGGAGTTAGCCCCCCAGTTCCACATCCCCTGGTCCATCCCCATGGAGGCTGAAGACATCCCCATCGTCCCAACAACCTCAGGAACCATGTGCGTACTGAAAAACAAAACAGGAGAAATATGTTGAACAGAAGACTACTGTGCATATGACACATGATATTTGAGATGATATGACCTTATACAAATCTGTATGTATCTTAATTTGAATAATCTTCAAAGCCAGTAAACCTCCAAACAGACTCCCATGTGTTAGAAATTTTCAACCTCATTTAAAATAATAATAATAATAATTTATTTTTAGAGCCCTTTCCATAGTTGCAAAGTCCTTCACAAGGCAGCAAAATAAAACAGAAGTCATAAAATCAGGTTTAAAAAGAAAACCGACAAAAAAACAGTTCAGTGTAGGAAAATGCAAGAATAGAAGAAAACTTTTTTAAAGGAGATGAAAGACGGCTCTCTTAGTTCTCAGAAATCTCAGATCTTTTGTTGGTGTCAGTAACTCTCTCAATGATGAGCAGTATGTTTCTCAAGGTTGGTTAAGGTCTTAGTAGAAGTTTACAGAGGTGAATAGTGAAATACCAGAGTTTCTGCAGCATTTTAATCTTGTTCCATCGCCTCTTCTAATTTCTTCAGGATGGAGCTGCGCTGTGTTATCGCCATCATCCGCCATGGAGATCGCACACCAAAGCAAAAGATGAAAATGGAGGTCCGACATCCTCTGTAAGTCTCTTCCATTCAGTATTAAAATACACAATACAATATGACTTTCAAACACTGAAGGACTCAAGGCAAACAACATCCCTACTCACTCTGTTTGTTTTGCACAGTATGAATTTAATTAGTCCATAATCAGAAAAAGTAAAAATATTTTCTACAATTACTTCTGCACAAGCAGCCGTACATTTTAAGGGAATAAAAACAGTCCTGCCTCCAGTCCATCAGTCTTAACTCGCTTTTTAAAATATAAAACCATCTCCCTTAATCCTTATGTTTTATTCTGTCTTTCACAGGTTCTTTGAGTTGTTTGAGAAGTATGGAGGCTACAAGTCAGGAAAGCTAAAGCTGAAAAAGCCAAAACAGCTACAGGTGAGTGAGATTAATTTAGATCTTTTGTTCCCCCTTTTTCCCACACTCTCTCCTCTGCCTGTGTATTTCTGTTTGGAATCCTTTTAAGAATAATGAAGGGTTTTAGACAGGATACATAACAATAATGTTCACACACACACACACACACAGAGTATTGGGCTTCATAATGATTATGGATCACAAACCATCATTGTCTTGTTGTCTAAATATTTGTACTTAGCTGTCTAAGTCCTGTCATCCTGTCAGTGTATCATCTTTTTATAAAACATTTTTGAAGCTTCACTGTCAGTCTTGTCTTTCACGTAGTATTCAGTCAAGACGTTTGCAGAGAATCCAAGTCAAATTAAGGATAACTGCCTCTCCATCTCCAGGAAGTGCTAGATATCGCCCGCCTGCTGCTGGTTGAACTGGGCCAGCACAACGACTGTGAGATCGAGGAGAAGAAATCCAAACTGGAACAACTCAAGACTGTCCTGGAGATGTGAGTGATGCCTCACATCAGACACACCACTCTCACAAACACACACCGTCAGTCATTATCCTCCTGTTTCCTGCCATCATCATTTATCAGCAGTCATCCACTCTCATCTGTGTCTAGCTTCATCTTTCAGCACTCCACCAAGGTTCAGTCATCTTTCTCGTACTCACAGCCAAACACATGTTTACTGTGATGTCACTCCCGCCCTCTTTTGTCTCTAACTCTTTGCTTTATCTCTTCTTCCCTCCTCTATCCCTCTTTTCTCCTCCCTTCTTTCTCTCCAAAAGGGAATCCAGCTTGAATGACACTCAGTACGCACCCTCTCCCTTCTCATTTTAAAGGATGGGGTTTTACCACCCTCCTTTTTCTTTAGTCTTCATAGTCTGCATGCACAAAATATTAGGAATTCCTTTTTTCTTTCTCATACACAGACCAAGATACATCTAGGTCAAAGCTGTGATTTTTCATCAATCACACTCATTAGAATGTAGAAAAGTGGGTATAAACTGGGTGAAGAAGGTATTTAGTCTTAGTTTGTGCAAGATTAGAAATTTAAGTTCATATTTTGAAGGTATTCCTAATGTTTTGTACACTGAGTGTATCATTTCCATTAACATCCATTCATTTTTTAGACATTAACACTGGACACATACACAGTCAAATGTCTCTGATGATTTCACTGTGTTTCAGTGTGTGTAAATCAGTGTGTTCAGTGCTGTGCTACTTCATCTGCATGCCGTCCTGACCACATATCAACATGACTCTAAATATTCTAATGTCTTCCTTCCTCCTGCTTTCCGTCAGCATTTACTCTAATTTGGGGGAATTGCTGGACCTCTTCTTCACAGAGATAACAAAATAATCTGAAGGTCCTTCAAAACCACAGGAGAAGAAAACATTTATATTTCACAAAGTGAATAATAGAGAGGTTGGATTTACAAAAATTAGAGCTAGGGAGAAAGTGTCAAACTACAACAAAACATAAAAGTATTACACTTCAGTCAGGGATATTTGGTTTGTCGCATTATTGCCAGTTCATATACAGTACTGTACAAAGGTTTTGGACACTGGACACTGTCTCTTCGTATAAGTACTTGACCTATCTGGCTCCAGATTGTCCCATTCATTGCAGCATCTATCTGCCCTAGGCTGGCATTGCTGAGCACTGACCACAGCTGCAGCACCAATCTCCCATAACTCTGTTTGGGGTGCTCAGTGCCTTGTTATCAGTCGATGGGGTAACATTAGTCAGCTGTTGCCCTCAGTCTCTCCCTCTCAGTGTCTCTGTTGCATTTGGTTTTTGTTGATTTTGGCCTTTTCATGAGAAAACTAATGAGAATCACCAACTTTATCCTTTAAAATGTGGGTTCACTTCACTCTACGATCTCTATATCCTCTATATACATATTGACAACTTTGATTCTTTTGAACACTTGGCACATAAATTTATATCCCTAAAATGTATCTCTGTAGGCATGCACAGGTCAGCGTCTGTAACAGGCTGTAAGTAATTTATGAGCTGCTGAACAGACAAAATAAATTTTCACACGTCACTACTTTAACGTAAGTAAACCACTGGCACCAACCCAGCCAGTGTGGGTCTTTGACGGCAGCTCCAATTCTCTGGCTCTCTGCCATAGTTATTTATCCTGGTTCAGGGTCCATCATCATGTGGCTTTTTGAGGCGTCCGCTCAGCTGCCTGCTCTATTACAAAACACTATGCAGTCATTAGTCTGCAGGATGTGCCAAATTTTTGCTACAGCACAACACGCTGGGCAAGTGGAGGCTCCTGATATGTGTTTGCATTTCTGTGTGTCTTTTAAGAATCGCAACAGGATTAGTATTGGAATTGATTTTCACCTTGCACCATTTTAAAAGCCAAACACACACAGTTACGCTTTCTCTTTGGTTCTTGTGCCCACACACATACACAAACACACACTGAAGTCATGCTTGGAGGTCCATTGCAGCTACTGGTCTTTTAAATATCTACTGAGTGACTGAATTATCATTAAACCAGCTGCTAATACTGGTACTTGATGTGTGTATGATCAGTGTGTCAGATTTGAAACAGTTGTTGCCTTGTTCTGGAAGTCAGATGTGTGTTTGGTGTTAAACATTTAAACAAAATTGTTGAAGGTGGGATAAATTCTCTCTTTGTATCTATGTGTGCTTTACTGTGTGTGTGTGTGTCTGTCTGTCTCTCTTTGTGCACATCAAAATTGGTTGTGTCTGCTTTGTGCGTGTGTTCATCCCCACCAGGTACGGTCATTTCTCAGGTATCAACAGGAAGGTTCAGCTGACCTACCTGCGTAAAGGCCAGCCTAAAGCCTCCAGCGAAGAAGAAGGTACAAACAAACGCACACAGACTAAGTGTTTATATCTACAGTAGATCTTTGTGTGTGTGTGTGTGTGTGTGTGTGTGTGTGTGTGTGTGTGTGTGTGTGTGTATGGGGTTGGAACAACAAATGGCATGTAAACAGACAACACAAGTAAGATTACAAAAATAAAGCTGCAAATATCGACGGCTAAAGAAAATTAAACTGCTTCTTTTCTAATTCATGTTTTGGTAAATGTAATTTCTACTGTGAGAAATGAGAGGCACAGTAATGATTATAGATAATTACATGAAGCTCATAATTTTCAGTTCTTGGAACAGCGTTGTGGAGATGAGTCTGGCTATGCGAGACTACTTGAAGCATAACGTGTAAATGTGACAAGATGAGATAGAAGATAGAAGAGGAAGTTGAACCATTGATGCATCTGGGGAAGCTTATCAACAGCAAAACATTAACAAGACACAGCCAGAAAAATTTGAATCAATAAAACATTTTAGCAAATGAAATGTACTAAATTAGGAAAGGGAAGCTGAACTAGACAGGAATGCTCACTGGCCACTAAAAAGAAGACATTTAATTTATAGATGTGAAATTAAAGCGTTTTTTTGATTGATAGATGACATCAAGACAAAGTAATTAACATTTTAAATAAAGATATATTTTTGTATGTCATTTTTCCAGACTCTAAGAAGGACGGTCCTTCTCTGCTGCTGGTGTTGAAGTGGGGTGGGGAGCTGACGCCTGCAGGCCGGGTCCAGGCTGAGGAGCTGGGCAGGGCCTTTCGCTGCATGTACCCTGGAGGTCAAGGTACCAACCAGACACACACACTAATTAATAGATGTTCTTACCTAGGATCTTTCCTCTTTGGCTCTAATGTAAATTAAGTTTCTCTATGGTGTAACTCTTTTGGTTTTGGTCTTGTTCTTTTTTTTTTGTCTTTTCTGGTACAGTTGAGCTTCTCAAAACCACTAATCAATGCCCTCAAGGAAACACACAGACTGACAGAGACTTTAAGTGAAAACTCACTTGTAGTGTAGTAGTAGTAAATAAGAAGTAGTAAGACATTTTGTGTTGCTTTTTCCTTTAATTTGTCACCCATCTGTAGATCCACATCCACAAATGTGCAGAAGAAATTTCTCTTTACCACAGTCAGGACAGCAAACGATAACCGTACAGCCCAGACTGTCACATGCACCTTTCTTTGCTCGCAAAAAAAAATTCTTCTCAGTCACTGAAAGTACCAACATATGCAATGTCAACACTGCACAGCTGATAGACAGCGTGTCAAAGAAGGGTGAAGGGAGGGTGGGCTATTTTAGAGTCGACAAGCCAGATTTTCTGGCTTCCCGCAGCCACCGGGTCTTTTTTTGTACCATTTATTATTTGCTTTTGTAGATGTCATGTTTTCAGAGTTGTTGTTTTCACTTAAACCATTCACCCAAGGTTGAAATATATTCTTTGATAACAAGTCATTAAAGCTGTCACACATACCAAAAAATAATTCATCATCATTACCTCATCAAATTAGTGTATTTTATATTTTGTGCCTCTATGATGAGACAAACACACCTGGAGCATGAAATTCACACATAAGGGGCTTTTTGAAGCCTTAAGTGAACCAGAAAATCTGAATTTTTCATGGGGAAAAAAAGACTTTCCATTAAAAAAAATAAATTGAACATTTTCCCACTTCATTCACTTCAGTCAGTGGTTTCTCAGAGAGGCCATTAGAGGAACTGCATCTAAATACACTCCCATTTTTTAGCTTGACAATTCATGTTTGACCTTGAAAACAGCAGTTGGTGAAACTCCTTAACTCAAGGACCTAAAAGTGCTCAGAATAAAGTTTGAACATCTACAGCTCCATATCCGACTGAGCATGCTCCATCTTATGATAAAGACTGTTTGGTCTGTTCGGTCTGAAACACCACAACAAGCGAGTAAGTGAACCTTGAGTTAAGATTGTATCATCCATGAGTGTGGGTTCTAATATTGAGAAACACTTGCACTAACAATACTGTTACCTCAAATACTTTCAAAATAGTTATCACATTGAATAATTCTATTTAAAAGAGTAACTATACCCAGGATGAAAATACTGCTTGCGCTGCCATCTAGCGTTTGCCACATGCTCTCCACATTATGTGCGGTGCAGTACTTTACAGTGGAACAAACACTACATTGGGTGTGGACTTGAGAACAGCTCAGCACACCTAACCACACCCAGCTGCAGTGCTTTTCCTCAACTTGGAATTTAGTGTGGAGTTGCTTTTAACTGTCTTAAAAGACAAGACACAGCACCTTTACCCTGACCTTTTCGCCTGAGTGAAATACACAGAGTAACTGGGCAAACCTGCCGGTTACATGACGCTCTTCGCTCTTTCCTCGACAAGTTGAAACTGAGCAATACCTTGGTGTTAGTCATCTTTTACCCTTTTCAGGCTTTCTCTCTTGATGCTTTGCTTGATAGTGCATGCAGACCAACTCCCAAAATACGCAGAAACGACAACAATCTGAAGCTGAACTGAAAGTAGATTCAGTAGTTAGATGCAGTCTGTCCCTTTGCTGCTTCTTTTTTATGAAAAGAAGGCTATTTTCTCATCCCAGCTACTGTTTTCATACCTCTTTCTCCACCACAAGTTTTGTCTATTAACTCTGCTCTTCTCTTCTTACCTGTTGTTGCGCTGTGTAAACTACTAGCCGGTAACCGCCGGTCCCTTGGCTGTGAGTCCCCTATTGACTTTGGTAAGAGAAGGGTTTCCTGGATACCACCGCTCTTCCACTCCTCTCTCTCTCTCATTCTGCGCGTTTGGCACTCCGTCCACTAACGTGCTCTGATTTCTCCTGTCATCTCATCATGATTTTGTTTCATTTCACCCTGGCGACTAGTCCTACTTGTCCTACATTGAGATTGCTGTGGATTGTTTGTGTCGTCGTTGTTGTGCTCGCGAGTTGATCCACCGCAGCAAATGGTGTTCTGGTCATTTGCTCATACATACACAGGTCAGCTGAAGTGATCATCTCACACTAATCCTACTGCATTTTTTTTCATGACTTCTTGTTGTTTGTTTGAAAGCTAGTCAAGTTTAGCCTGGATTAAAGCCGAGAACAGTGGTAAACCCCCAACATGTACCAAATCTTTCTTTGTGAAATACAGCATGATAACCCAAAGCAGTCAAGTAGTATAACATCTGGCTACTTAGTTGTAGACTAAAGAAATGCATGAAGCATCAGTGTGATTTGATCTGTAGCATTGGTATGCATCCACCTACAGCTACATGAATGAAATTATATTTAGCATGTTAAAGGGCATTTATTGTCTCTATTCAAGTAGGTAATCTAAAGTATTTAATCTCATTTGCAGGGAAACTGTCCTCAGTAATTTTTGGGATTTACTCCGCATCAGCATCACTTCACTTTCACTTCATTTTATTGACAGCTTCAACCACACCATTTAATTTCGCATTTAAGTGAAATGAGCCAAAGCTTACAAAATATTAAAAGGACAACGCATTTGAACTGAAAGTGATGTTGCACCTGCACAGGTGCCGTGTTGCCTGTGTGCCAATTTTTAATGGAAATCCTTGGTACTTTTGGGTACAATCAACATATTATATTTTTTTCTCTTTTCTTTTCAACTACCTCCCCGACTCAGCCATTTCTTTTAATGTGAAAATTATTCTACAGTATCTCAGTGCACTTAACTGTGATGCTCCACTCTGTGTACATTCTTCCAGGTGACTATGCTGGGTTTCCAGGCTGTGGCCTCCTGCGCCTGCACAGCACTTACCGCCATGACTTGAAGATCTACGCCTCTGACGAAGGCAGAGTGCAGATGACGGCTGCTGCTTTTGCCAAGGTAATTCTGTCTCCATACATGAGAGACTATACCTTATATATAACTGACATTACGTAAACACCTGAGAACTTTTGACACTGAGGGACAGAATATCTCTTTGGATGCTTGAGATACACTTATTTGTACAACATTTTAAAGTGATAAATTACTGAAAGACTGTGATACACACCAAGAAAATTAAAGTGCCTCAAAGGGTAAAGGTCCCATACTTTTTCAAAAACCCTGAGTCAGCTGGACTGTAGCTTAAAAAGTTTACTCAGCAGGTACTGTATGTATTTCTCCCTCAGGACACAGATTAAATGGAAATGCCACACAGTGGCTTCGGTTCAAGTTCTCTGGTTTCTCTGCAGGGTCTGCTGGCTCTAGAAGGAGAGTTGACACCGATCCTGGTCCAGATGGTGAAGAGTGCCAACATGAACGGACTGCTGGACAGCGACAGCGACTCTCTGACTGACTGCCAGCAGAAGGTGAAGGCCAGGCTGCATGAAATCATGCAGAAAGATCAGGATTATACACTGGAGGACTATGAGAAGGTATTTGGCAAACGTGAGATCCTGAAATGAAACTTTAGAGGGACTTGATTTGATAAGATGACTTGTGCAATGTCCTGTTTGCAAGTAATTCAGTTGCTCCTCAAATCTCCATTCCTGAAATATTTCAACATATCCAAAGATGAATACATTGTAATATAAAAACTGCACTTGCATATGTCAGCAGAAAGTTTATCACAGTCCTTTCTGACTGCACTCTTTGATATCATGGTATATAGAGTATTTATCAGTTTCCCTGTTTCCACTGGGTTCCAGCTGGCCCCAACAGGTAGTCCATCACTGGTGAACTCCATGAAGGTCATACAGAATCCAGTCAAGACCTGTGACAAGGTGTACACCCTCATCCAGAGTCTCACCTCACAGATCCGAAAGAGACTGGAGGACCCCAAGTCTGCAGGTAGTGTGAACCTCCAGATTCTGTGCACAGAGGAAAAACTTTTCAGTTGCATTTATAGAATAGAATATCAACATTTTTAAAACATCACATATGCAGAAATGGTTAAAATGTTTTAATGTAGTGAAACAATCATTCAATCTGTAAAAAATCATGACAATGTTTCATTCTGTGCTTTGCTCCAGATCTGCAGCTTTACCACAGTGAGACGCTGGAGCTGATGCTGCAGCGCTGGTCCAAACTAGAGAGAGATTTCCGCATGAAGAACGGGCGCTACGACATCAGCAAGATCCCGGACATCTACGACTGTATCAAATACGACACGCAGCACAACGCCTCGCTTGGGCTGGAGGACACGCTGGAGCTGTTCAGGCTGTCCCGCGCCCTGGCTGACATAGTTATACCACAGGTTAAAGAACAGTATCAGAACAGTATCATTTCTACCAGGTTTTCTCAGGCCCTGCCAAATAATGTATAAGGTATAGGAGATAGTATGCTTTAACCATACACACAGCTCTCAGTTCTGATTTGTTTCAAACCACAGGAACATATTACAGACAGCCAAATGTGGGGGATTTGAATGATGTATTTTAATTTTTTTATCTACTAAAAAAATGTGAGTGACTATGTTCAAATGGCTTTTTGTTTGTCCACATCATTCATATCAGGAGTATGGCATCAGCAAAGCTGAGAAACTGGACATTGCTCAGGCCTACTGTGTTCCTCTGATGAAGAAAA
This sequence comes from Lates japonicus, assembly GCA_033238685.1. Lineage (NCBI taxonomy): Eukaryota > Metazoa > Chordata > Actinopteri > Centropomidae > Lates > Lates japonicus. The sequence goes on along the minus strand of BRZM01000047.1, from coordinate 183,391 downwards.
TCCAGCTGGACCTACAGAGGACCCATGAGGACGAGGCCGTTAACAAGCTTCACCCCCTGTGAGCACAAAAAACTTGTTAACAAATATCTGTGAATGTTTACAGTGGTTACTGTTGTCGTGCTGACTGACAAGCTGTCCCCTGGTGTTCAGGTATTCTCGGGGTGTGATGTCTCCTGGTCGTCACGTCCGCACACGTCTCTACTTCACCAGCGAGAGCCACGTTCACTCCCTGCTCAGCGTCTTCCGCTACGGAGGACTGCTGGATGTACGCTCTGGTTTTATCATCTCTCACAGATTTGTTTTCTACAGAGTGATGGTTTCTGTTCTTTCTGTGTCTGCTGATGATGATTTGCCAGAATAAGAATAGATTTACAAACTGATGTTTTTTTAATGTAGCACTAACTTCAAGCAGGTACATGTAGGACAGAGACACTTTTGGAGTTGAAGTCAGCTTGTGATTATATAACAGCAGGGTTCTGCGATGATTCTGTATGATTTTATATTTAAAAACATTATTACTTAATTGTTGGTAAATTCAGGCCAATATCTCACACCAGTTGTGTATGTTTACTATATTTATGGTCTTGTGTTCATGTTGTTTGTGTGTGTATCAGGAGGAGAAGGACCAACAGTGGAAACAGGCGATGGATTACCTGAGTGCTGTGACTGAACTCAACTACATGACACAGATAGTCATCATGCTGTATGAAGACAACAATAAGGTCAGCTTGCAGGGAGCTGCATTACTGTGCAGCAAAGGACTTTCCCATTTATATTTATTTCTGTCTTTATTTCTGTGTGGTGAGCAGGACCCCTCCTCAGAGGAGCGTTTCCATGTTGAGCTTCACTTCAGTCCCGGAGTCAAAGGATGTGAAGATGAGGAGAACGTGCCTCTCGGCTTCGGCTTCCGCCCAGCCTCCTCTGAGGTGTGTGAATGTTTGTGGTTGCCTTGCATGTTTCTGGGGGGGTTATACAATTAATGTGGCCCACAGTTGACATTCAGAAGTTGTGCAGGTTGTTAAATCTAGAGACAATCATTAATTATATTCAAACAGAGCAAATCCTAAACAGTAGAATGTCCTCAAAACTTCCTGCAGTTGATAGTTTTTCAGTGTTCTGCATTTGAGAAGACATAGTGTACCAGTGTGATACAATCTGTTTTTAAGTTGCTCCATTAACAAGTTTTTTCATATCTGGAGATGCATAAAACTGCAGAACCGTATCTTGAATGAGATTAATGATTTAGCAATTTATGTCTAGTTGCCAGAGATAAATTGCTTTTTGGTCAAATATGTTGTGTGGTTGACTCCAAAAGGAGATATGAGCTCTCCAGGGCTCCCAAGTTCATTAATTGTTCATTGTGAATTGTAAACACTAGAGATTTTGCCTGCTCCTCTCTCTGCTTACATGCACACAAAGTTTGGTGTTGTTGTATAATTACATTCTTACTTTCAGTGGGAAGTTATACCAAGCAGTTAATGAGTTTTTGCTACCACAGTGATGACAAACCTTTTAACAAAGATTTAACATTGCATGGTAAAAATATAATGTCCATCTCTGTCCACAGGAAAAATATTTAAATAATCATGTAGAGTCACTGCTGCTCAACATCAGGCTTTTGTCCTGCACATATGTACTGTAATAAAAGTTTTATGTTCTGCCACACTGGTATGTAGGCCATTATGTGGTGGCGTCTGTCTGTCTGTGAGAAGACATATTCTTTTGACTGTGTTTAACTCTGTAACAATAACATAAACAATTAGAGCACATTTTTCATGTAAAAAAAAGTGTTTAATCAGATTTTATAGCATCAGTCATGTGATGATGATATGACAAAAATGTATGGTTTGTGATATTCTGCTAATCTCATGTGAAGATAACTGTTAACAGAGAATTTATTTTGACTGCATTTAACAAATTAGTCTGGTTTTTTTTTATCCATTGTGTGTGTGTTCATGGACAAGAATATGTGCAACATCAACTTATTTCCATCCTGTTTCTGACTAAATCAGAATCAAGACAAAAAGCCAAATCAGGGCAGTCTGGAGGACCTCTCCCAGGACCAGCCAGACCAGGCACTTCCTGTTTCTGAGCCAATCAACATCCAGCGAAGGTCTCCCATGATCCGCAACCGCAAGACAGGCTCCATGGAGGTACCAGACTGTAGTGTTAGCGTTAAAGCAATAAGCAGAATGTAGTAGATGTGATTTGGTGGTTGTACTTTTGTGTCCTTGCTCTCTTTTCTTTTATGTCAAACTGGTTATGGTTTTGTTTTAAATTAATGGGCAACATCAGGCTCCTGATTTAGTGGGGTCATCGTCTCAGTCTTAACCCCTGGTCTCCATGGCCCCACTCAGGTCCTCTCTGAGACCTCTCCCACCCAGTCCTCCAAAGGCTGCACGTCCCACCGACTGTTCCCCTCGTGTTCCCGCCAGTCTCCTGAGATCAAACCAGCCAGTGGCTTAGGTGGGCACCCCATTTCTGGTGTGTGTGTGTGTGTGTGTATGAGTGTGTTTCCTGTACATGTGTATGGGGAAGAGCGAGTATGGGAGAGAGAGAGCCTTTATGCCAACAGACACACTGACCTCACAACACATTTATCTCCAGCTGTCATCAGTCATCCACCTCCTCATCACAAGCCACAGTTGTGACTTCTCCCTCACCCTCCCACCTTCCCCTGTTTCTCTGTGTCTCCTGCATCTCTCTGTCTGTTTTTCTTTTCCTCTTTTCTTTCCATCACCCCCCCTCCGCTCTCTCTCCTACGCTCTCTTATGGTCACATAGCTTCCACCCCAGCTTAGCTTAGCAGCAGCCAAACAGGATCAGACTCCAAACTATGTAGGTAAGAGGTCAGTGGGGAGAGTTGTGTTCACAGCCAACTGCAGGATCTCTGGTGTCACAAAGCGCTCTGAGAGGTACCGATATCCCTGCTAGGTGATAAGGTGACAACATAGGGAACATACTGTAGGTGTTTCTGTCCGTTATTTCTGATGTCTGCACAGGAATCAAACTGAGCTTCTTAAGATCACATTGAGTCATTAGACTTTGTTCACTGGAGCTAACACTGCAAAACTAATGAGTGAATATAACCCATGTCCCAATTCCATAATAAATACTAACTGTATACAGTAGTTAGTATACAAAAAACAGCATACCTTGCTTTTTCATAAAGTTGAAAAAATAGGTAAATAATACAGAAAAGAAAGTCTGTTTCTTTAAAATTGAATACAGTTTCCTTTGTTTTTCTAGATTATTTTACTTTACTTTAACTTTCTGTTGCTGTGAGTTGCTCTTACATTTCCTTTCTGCAGTTTATCATGTGACAACAGTGCACATGAACAGCAGACTCACAAAAATAAAGTGTTTTTAGTGTAAACACAGTGCATTCTCAAAACCTATTTAGATTTAGCCTATTGTATGGAACTGGAAAACCACTGTGGTTAAAAAATAATTGTATAATAAAATGGATTTAATGCCTGAAATGTTCCAAATCAGCTCTATCAGAGAACAATTTATGAACCACTCTGGGTCCCTCACTCAGATATAACCTCCCCCCCCGTGAAAGAAACCTTGAAGGACTCACCCAAGGGCATGTGGCCTGCAACAACCTGCTAACACGATGACACCTACACAAGCATGAAAGGTCGTCGGCTAAATCAAGACGTGTGGAAATAACCATAAAATCATGAATGTGAAAACAGGGAGTGGAGTCACTTTGTGGAAACATGTGAGTCATTGGGAGTTTAAGACCCATGTATTGCACTGCATCACATTAAACAGTTTCACTACTTAGCCTGATGGTACCCAAGAATATGTGATGTGCTTTTCAAATTTTTTAAATGCCCTAAAGAGGAAAGAAGGCAGTTTTAAGCCCTTTAAAATAAGAAAAAAATCTCAGATTCAATCAAGTGTAATTAAAAACATTAGGGCAAACAAGAGCAGGTAAAAGTGCAAAAGGGCAGTATGGGTGTAGTGCTACTTCTGCCTAAACGTGCTAATCACCAAGTCACTCAGTGCTTAATTATCACAACTCTGAAACTAGCTGTTGGTTCTGTGTTTGCACAACATCAAAAGAAGCTCCATCTGAAGCCTCTGGGTATTCTCTGTGGAGCCTGTCAGTTTGTTATGTATAGTAAGTGTGAGGCTGCTGAGTGATCCCTCCCTGTTCATCTCCCAACACCAACAACACTGACTGCACAGGTCACCGACAAGAGCAGCAGGTGTCAGGGACGACCTCTCTGAGTGAGCTGCTTTTCATACCTTTGTACTGTTTATAGAACAAAGGAATGAGGCACAGACTCAACATTCATTCCCTTTAATTTTCACTATTTGCAGCTTCAAAGATAACGTTTCCTCCTCTGGGTGGTCCACAAACTAAATATTGATTTAAAATATTGAAATAAAGATATTATTTATAAAAATAGGAGAATTTGGCTGTTTGGTATTGGCAGCAATAACTGCTACAACTTCAGATGGTTTGTGCACAGCAGGGGTCAGAAACAATCCCATTACCACTCTCTGCCTGTTCATCACGCCTCTGCTGCTTTTTGCATACAAAACACACATGCTCTGTATGCACATGTACACACACTTGTTTACACATGTGCATACATATGCATGCACCCACATAAACACACACGTGCTGTAGATGCAGTCACTGTTGTGAAAACCTTGCAGCTTACATGTCATCATTTCTAGGAACAAATAGCAGCCTTGTCTTCACATTGTCCATGATGGTCTATACCTTGTTTTTTTTATAACAGATTTTTTTCATAATTAAAGTTAAAAGATGAAAATCCACACACAGTTTCAAGGTTTTCACACAGGTGTACCGTACATCCTTCGAGATGTACACACACTCATGCCAAAAACTGCCCATAGCAACAGTGTGTTATGACAATAATGGCATGGTGTGTAATAAAAACTAATGCTCACCCTTCACACCTCTACCCATCCCCACGTCCCCACACCCCCCCCCCCCCCCCCGCCCCTCCGGCTCCTCCTCACACAGGCTCGCTCTGCTCTGGCCTCTTCAGTGCCTCTGCCCTCGGGGTGTCCTGTAGTGCCCCCAACCTGCGGGACTACGTCCGCACGCACCACCACCACCACCGAAAACCACCACTGTCCCCTGGCAGTCTGCCATGCCAGATTGGCATGTTCGGTATGTTCACACCACTGTCTGCCTTCCTCCACAAGGCGGATCTTTTGAGGGTTCCAAACTCTCTTTCTGGCTTTAAATATATTCTTTTTTTCTTCTTCTTTTCTGCTTAAGCTTCAGATACTTTGATTTATTTTTATTTTTTTTGGGACATTCAGTATTGTCACTTTTTTGGATCAAAGCTCCCTTCTTTCTCTCACTCCCTTTCTCAAAACAAACCAGCAATTTCAAACTGTTGCATCACATTTTTTGAGTGATTTACGTCACGGTGTGCATGATAATGGCACTGATCTGACAGCAGAGAGATTGGCTGTACAGCAGATGCTGAGCATGCAACCTTGCATTGGACTGTGTGATATTATCAGTGATCAGTATTCTTCCAGATCAGCATGACCACTCACTGATCACTCCACTGTTTGCTTGGGTTCGAATGTGTTTGAAATGTTCTCTCTCTGTGCATGTTGTTGTGCAGTATGTACATAGATCCTCTCTCAGAGAATTTAATTTCATAATCCACAGTAAAATAGTTTTTGTGTCTGGAAGCCAGAAGTCTGGCTTTTCTCATTAATCACAATTTATGGTAATCCTTACATTAAGAAACTCGGCCCGTTATTTGGAACAGATATATTTTCAAGACTCAATAATCCTTTAAATAATCCCCAGTCTCATTTTCCCTCCCTACCCGTTTCCCTCGGTTTTATGTTGCTAATGGTTGAGTACAAGCAAGCTGTTTTCACAGCCACTAGGGGTCCTTATATCAGGTTTAATTATCCCAAACATCTGTGTTGGATATCATCCTCATGGTCACAGCTGTTTAGTTATACAAGTTTATTTAGTTGCTTCCAAAGATGAATGTGACACCCCCATGTTATGTCTGCAGCAGATACTTTTACTCGCAAATTAAATGTGTGCATATGGATCTGCACATTGGCTAAACTGCGGGGATGTTTTTTTCCCCACTGCAGGTTTTAAACACAGGAAACTGAGGTGTTCATTTTGTCCACTGGGTGTCACTCTGACTGCAAGGCTACACACTGCCGGTGCTTTTCCTTGCTCAGTTCTCTTACATCATGTTATGTGCTGCTCTGTGAGAGAGACAGGTGAGGGTCTGGACTGACGTCAGTGCTGGGAAGAGATTTAAGGGAAGAGGGGGCTGCTCCAGGACAACATATTATTCTTTTGTTACTGGAAATGTGAAAGGAAGTTCAGTCCTGCTTTGAATACAGACCGGAGAATGACCCACAGTATGCGTTTGTACTTTAGTGCCGTGGTGCCCAACCTTTTTTGTTTGTTGTATCCCCCACAGCCCACAGTCAGATGACTTCGTATGGCACCTGATATGTTCCAGATATTTTCTTTTGAATGGATTTTATTCTTGATGGATTTTTAACACTGTTAATTATATAAAAGCAGATATTGTTACAATAATTTCTGTCAAACAAGACGTAGTGATCTTGGATCCTGGAAGAAAGATCAGAGTGCACTTAGTGGCATAAGCAAGTCTTTTGGTCAATTTAGTGATCTATGTAAACTTTAACACAGCTGTAATCAATCTTTTTATATTAAGAGTGGATCATAGGTCTACTTGTACATGAAAGGGGTCATCACCACTCTTCAGTTCCCCTCAACTTAATGGAGCTCCATGGCGTCTTTAAGCTCATTGTACTGGTTTTCTGGCCACAACTGTGCCGTTCTGGTTCATGCTTAGTGCAACTGTTTTCAGTGAAAGAGCTCTAAAAACCCCACTGCTCAGCACCACACAATATACAGAGACAAGCTTAGGGACTAGTTGGTGAACATTAAGCAGCTAAAGAGCTAGATATCTCCCCAGGAGCTGGTGAAGACCCAAAATGGAGCTAAAAGTGAATATTAGGCTTACTTGTTAGGTGGCCAGAAACATTACTTCAGTTTTTATTTCCAAAAAGAAATAATGTAGTGAGCTTTAGAGGTACAAGTAGGCAGATTTTAGACAAAGCCAGGCCACCTGTTTCCCCCAGGTTTCAGGATTTATGCTACGCTAAGCTAATGGGCTTCATATTTATGGTACAGACATGAGAGGGATAGCAATCTTCTCATCTAATTGGTGAATAAATGTACTTCCCAAAATGTCAAATTGCTGTTTCAGAGCTAATAAGAAAGTCAGCAGCTGATTGTAGGCCAAGGAAAGGTAGAAAAGCGAGAGTGGATTCTCACATTGTTTCCTGTCACAGAGTAATGCCCTTCAGATTAAGACATCATTCTTTCTGCATGTTTATTATTCAACCAAAACATCCATCATTTGCTCCATCCACCACACAACCTTTCTATTCACTTCCTCTGATCTCCTCTTTGTTTATTCAGAGATGACTCTCGTTTTCACGCATGTTGGTTGGCAGACAGACATTGATGAATGGACAGGCCAACTCTCTCTTTCATTCTGTTTTTCTCTCCTCTTTTTTCCCATGTAAACAACAAATCCAAACAAACAAACAAACAAACAAGCAAACAGGCAGACACAGGCATCAGCAGTTCCAGTAATACCAGTTACCTTTCTTATCTCCTCAGAGCTGTTCTCTATGCCGGCAGTAAAGAGATTTTCTGTGTCGTTTGCCAGGCATCCGACTAATGGTATGTCTGCATTTATTCAAGTCTATTTCGACACTCCTCCAGTTCTCCTTATTATCTTGCATGACCTTTTTGTGGGAAAACATTTCCTGTGTTTTCTATTTTTGGGGGTTTGACGTTTGGTTGCGTTAATTACATTAAACGTCTCCAGGATTGAAAATTTTTCTCACGAGTTTCTGTTTCCCCACACACCCTCGGTGTTTGTTGTACCTTGTGTTGTTTTCGGCCCTCACCTCTAACACCACCTGCTCTGCCTGCATTTGTTTAATTTGCCTCTCTCACCCTGCTGTTTCTTCACAGGATGGATGTATGTGCCTGAATGTGGAATATATCTCCTTCCTTACATATATTTCCACATACAGATCATCTGTGCACATATCATAACATATCATCTCCTGCACTTTTTGTTCATTTTAAATCATTTATTCTTTTAATTTTATTAAGAGTAACCATCCTGTAAAGCAGTGTTTCACTGCCTATCATGGTGCACTGGTCACATGCTGGAGCACACTGCAGCGAAGTGAGAAGTTAAACCACTGGACGTCAGCAAAAACATGTTCATGGGGTGTTAGGTTGCTCTACGGCACGTAGGCCACATTTCAACACATGAATGAGGAGCTCCTCACAATATCAGACAGGAATACGTACTGTATGTGATTTTTGTGAGTGTTTCTTTATTCATTTTATTGGTTTTCCATTCAAATTCAGTTTAAATTTATATTTTAAATGTTTTTTTTTGTTTTTTTACCTGCACAACCAAGAGGACAAGGATGTGTTTTGTTCAACCTGATTTTATGATTTTCTTTTCATTGATTTCTCAGCTAACAGTTTTTTGGATGACACAAATATACTTTACAGTTATATTTAGTTGACTAGAACTGTTAGAACAGTTAGTTGTTTCACTGATTGGCAACTATTCTGATAATCATAAATCATTTCACATTAATTTTTAATGCAAAAATGCTAAAAATTCTCTGGTTGCAGATTCTCCAGTCTGAAGATTTGCTGTTGCTCTGTCTTTTATATCCCTGGAAATCAAATATGTTTGGGTTTTGAATTGTTGGTCAGACAAAAAAAAGCATTTGAAGACTTCACCTTTGACGTCTTCAGACTCTAGGATATTATATTGTGCATTTTTAATTGATTAATTGGTAAAATAATTAATCGATAATGGCAGTAATTGAAAGAGCCATCTTATTCTGCTTTAAAATCTCACTTGATAGTGAGTGTTTGATTTACCTGTTGGTTGACACACAGTAATTCACTTGCACAGTCAAACTGTCCATTCTAACTGACTGTTGTGTGAAGAAGAAGGATCAGCAGCATTAACACTTGATGTACAGTTTGCTGCTTTCACACTTGGTCTCTAACGTGGCTGAGTCTGTTTGTGAAGAGTTTGTTTTTTTGTCTTCAGCAGCTGTTGGGTATTTAATGAGAAGAGCTCTGCAGTTCTTGCTCTCTTCAAAGATTTCTTATCATTTTTAAAGCTGCAGTGTGATGAAATTCTCTCTTAGCTTTGCTGAAATGCATTTGAGGCAGTTTTGCACCACCACTGTACAGGGAGATTATTCATGGATTGAAATAAATAGCTCAGAAACAGCTCAACGTGTGTTGGAGGCCTGATTAGTGTTGGCTGTACTTTAGTAGGAGAAAGTAGATGACATCTGAGTACCAGGATCATCTGACGCGTTGATTCAGATTGACAAGCAGAGTCTGTGTGATTCAGAAATCTGACATAATGTTGACAAGCGTTTGGACAAACCACTGGGAACCACAGCGATGAGTGTTTATCTTCAGTTTGGACTCAAGCAGCCTGTGTGTCGAGTGGGCCTTAAGTAATAATACATGTTTAATAAAAGTTACATGCACATTTCATAAAGAGAATCATGCCTGTAGAAGTAAAACTTACTTTGAATTAGTGTTTAGCTGTTGGTAGGTTGTTGTTGATATAAGACATTTTTGCGAACATTTTCAATTGTGTATTTTCTTTTAGACTGAGTCATAAATCGGTGCAGTGTTTTGGAGTAAAACGCCTCTTATAATCTTTTGATTGAAGTAGAACCTGAACTCAGACATTCAGTCAACATTTGTGCAGGTAATACACAGTGAGAAATAAATATTTAATAGATTTGTATTTTTTTATATTCTGAATTAGCTGACTATCTCACCCTGGACTGAGGAAACCTGTGGTGCCCACTGAGAAACTTTGCCAATTATCATTGATGAAATACCTATTATGATGCTCAGTGGAGAAAAGAGAAATCACAACAGTCTCCTTTTCTCACTCATAACCTTGTTATTGGGTGAAATATTGTATCACAGACAGAGAGAGAGCAGTGTGTGTACTGTCTGAGTTTTGTCATTTGTTTTTATGCAGTGTTTGAGCAGCAGCCATGAATTTGTGATTATTTCTTGATGAGGTAAATATTAGGAGAGGAGAAGTTGTGCTCATTTAGTCTTGCACCGTCTCCCTAAAGGTGTTCCCTCTTTTGCGGTCGTGATCAGAAAGCAGGACTGGATTAACTGACTTTGGGGCCCTGGGAAAAAAATGACCTGTGGGAGTTTTTACCTTCATTAAGTATTTTATAAAGTATGAGCCCCATATGAACTGAAATAATAAAGTCCTTAAAAATAGATGTTAACTTAGGTGTAAGGGGAATATAACAGGGTCCATAAGATGATAATAATGATGCATGTGTTGCCTTTAAGCAGCTGTCAGCTCATAATAGTTTTTATTTATGATAACACTGTATGAAATGACAATAGAAAACAATGTGACAGTGTGAAAGTGGTTGCTCATAGAGATTATCATCTGAATCTGCAGCTCCCCTCGGCTTCACAGAGCTTCGTACTGAGTTTCAGCTCTTTAACTGTCTGGACTGAAACTGTTCTGGTTCACTCTCACCACAGTCAGTGTCGTTTTTGCCTCCAGCAGGCAGCTGTTTTCAGAGCGCAAGCTCTAAAAACCCACTGTACGGCATCTTCTCACCACCAAACATCTGACAGGCACAGTTAGCGGCTAGCTAGTGTACACAGAGGATCATTTAGCAGCTAAAGAGCCAGATATTTACTCCTAGCAGCTGTTGGAAACCAAGAACAAAGTTAAAAGAGGGTGAATATTAGACTTGAACCTCAAATGAGTGTAACTGCTGGATATGTAAATAAGCAACTATTTGCTAACATATTTACCATATCATCCTGTCGCCTCAGTTGACTGGTGCATACATACACAGTAGTAACAAATTAGCAGTGAATTTCCATAAACCCAATGCCTCATTGAACCTGGAGCCTTTGGGCCCACTGAGAGCGTTTGATTCCCTGGGAGAGTTGCCCATTTGGCTCAGTTGGTAATCCAGGCTTATCAGAAAGTCATAGAGCTCAAATACACATTCTTTATTTAAAGAGCTGTCACAACACCTTTTTATCTTCATTCACAGAGTTATTTATTGGAAAAAAAGCCCGTGCATGGGGAGTCTCTGTTTTTTTCGTCGATATGTTTCTGAAGATTTTGTCCTTGAGCAATACTATTGATGACTCTAAGACCCTCTGGTTCACATGTTGTGTCAAGTGTGTCTGTTGCCTCTGATGTTTTTATTGATTCCTTTTAACCTGTGTTGTCAGATTATTGACTGTTGTTGGCTACTGCTGTCTTTATTTGACCTCAGGTTATCTTTCCTCCAAACTTTTGTTTGCTTTGAAATGAAAAGGTAGGATTGTGTCAGTTGTTTGTGTATGGTTGCAGCAGTGTTGAGGCATAGTTGGTTTTGTTTCATTCATAACTTAAGGTCAACACGTGTATTGATTAAATTAGGTTACAGAGACCTATTCTCCCCTTTCCCTGCCTGTGAACAGGTATTTTTGGTGTATTTTTCTCTTCAAATTCATCTTTACAAACGTAGTCCACCTACCTCAAGCCACACTGCTCTTTTAGCTCTGTGCTTATCTATCGGCACAGCTCCTGTCAGTCCTCCTGCTCCACTGTACTTTCTCTGTCTCCTCCTCTTTCCTTGCTCTGCCTCTCGTCCCTCAGAGCCCTCAGACGAGCTCCATGTTGTCCAGCTGCTGGGGGGGCTTCCCGCTGAGCTGGCCCTGCTGGGGTTTGCCCCTCTGGCTGTGGACGGGGCCATGGCCCACCACCTGCATCACTGCCCCTACCACCTCCGCCTCCTCAAGACCTGGCTGATGTCTGGTCAGGAGCTCCCAGAGTCCCTCCACGGTCAGCTCCCGTACTCTTTGCTCACGTTCCGTTGCCTCCTTTGTTCGACTCCCTCTAGCTCCGTTCACCCATGTGGAGCAAGTGGGACACTGCCAATGCCAGTTGAGCTTTGCATCTTTACATCTTTTTTTTTCCCAGTATGGCTTTCTGTCTGTGCATTCATCCTTTTTCCTCTTATTTCTGCCTGATAATTACATCTGCAGCCCTGCTCCATTTCACGTCCAATTGTAAACGTGTTCCCATTTTTCTGTGTTATTCTGCATGGGTGCAAGAATGGCTGTCAAAGCAGGAAATGTCCATCTTCCTCTGCATCCTTAAAGTCACAGTGAGAAGGTTGTTAGAGCATCTTCCTTAATGTGTTTATGAGTGAAATGAAATATGTTGCTGGGGTTTAGTTACGAAAAGGATTTGATCATTGATTTGTTTGGGTTGCTCAGAAGTGAGTGTGTGTTTTTTAACACTGGGGACTCCACCCACAGATCAAATAAATTTGACCTCAACCAGATCCTTTGGAAATGTAGACCCAAACACAGACCTCTGGTTCATGATTTTGCTCCATGTACCCACTAGCAAATCACATTTGATTGGATGAATTTATCTATATGTCCCCAAGTTAAGGATGAGTCATCAATTTTCCAGTATATCTGCAAAAGAAAATTCAAATTAATTTGTGTTTACAAATATTAGTAGGGTGCATCAGGATGAAGAGTATGTAGCACTGAGTCTGCAGTTGGATCCCAATAAACCAGTGCAGAGGAAGAGATGATGCAGTTAAAAGAGTGATGGTCAAACCTCGCTCCACACAGATCTGATGCTTTCACCTGCTCCTTTTTTTATCTTTTTAATAGATGTTTAATTCACATGCTTTGTGAGCGTTGTGATTTATTAAGTCCGTTTCTATTGCACATTTGTTGTATTTTGTTTTTAATAATACACCAACTTTTCCATCTCAGCCAGGATATTAAAAAAAACCTACAGGAGCTTTTTATTTCACTGTGGCTTTAAGTCTTTAAGTCCCCTGTCCCTCAAAATTAGACACCTGCTGTGTCATTTTGCAAACTGAAAAGGTTTTATCATGGCAAGAGTCTGTCAAATTTAGCATTTTCTCTCTGAATAGTGAACCCTGTAGAGGACCAATTGCTCTACATGCATGCCGGGTGGACACTTGATGAGCAGTGAAACAAACTCTTCTATGGAAGAAGAGTTGTGGGCTTGTCTAACTGCATTGTGTGCATGCTCCATCTGGAGTAATGGTTAAGGCACAGAAATTGCCTTTAAAACTGGGCACTTGTTCAATAATGAGCTCTGTCTGTAGACCGGAGTCAGGTGTTGATGGCACCAATTCAGCCTTCGCACAGCAAAGGTTAGGTCTGGTCTCTACTGTGTCTCTGCCAGGTGGCAGGTATTTGAGTGTCTGTTGAAAGATTTGGGTCATCGTCTCATTCCCCATTTTAATTGGCTAATTAAGCAGAAGCCTGTTCATAAACTGCTGATTTTGTAAAGTGTTTCTGGAGCATGTCTTGGCACGTTGTGCCACCTTAACGGAGCTGCACAATTATTCTTTGCAGTCAGCAGAGATAACTGTCTGAAATAAATTACAGATGTTTTTATTTGCTACAGGAACAAGTAGATTGAAACGTTCTTTTGGCATAGACTTTTATGACTCTATTTGTTTTCTCTTTTAAATACCATTGTGCTTTCTTCCCTCTCCAACCTGTCTTTGTTTTTGCCTGTTTTGGCGAGTGGCTGAATGGATGGTGCAGTGTAGCATCAGTGTTTTCTGCTCCCACTGCATCTAGTGTGTGAGCTGAATTTGATATCCATATGAAGAGGCTGCAGCAAAGATAGGGAGGAGGAAAAGGCGATGAATGCCATTCACTGTTATTTTTGTACAACTCCTGCTGTATTAGACAGTAGGAGTAAGAGTAGACTGTAAACTCAGCAGTTAGAGGTGAGGTTAGATGTCCTGTAGTAAACCTAAAGAGTGAGTTCAAACTTGTAAATATGTGATACACCTCTTTGTCTGCTGAGCCACTGAACCACTTCCTCCTGAGGCTTTGTGATAGCAATTTAAGTCAAAGCAGGTATTATTTTTCTTTTGTCATCAAAACCTTGGCAGGGAGACCTTTTCATGTTGAACAGCAATCTTGGCTTGGTCTAATGAATACAGCTGCTTTGGCCAACATCCAGTAAAGATTTCCAGATTAATGAAGAAATACACTCTGTAGCTGTTAAAGCAGCTGTCTGTGATGTATCCTGCCTCTTCACTCCCGTTTTTCCTTTTGCTCTGGTGTTTATCAGATAATTGGCCGAACGATCAACAAAGAAATGTCATGTAGAGTTATTTCCATCGTAGATATAAATTGGAGTGAAATCAGAAAAAAAAACTACAACTGTGAAAAGACTTTGATAACACTCAAAATCCTCTCTAACTTTTTTGATGTCCATTAAGAGAGCTAGTGTTATATACTGCACACGAATGGTCCCTTGAGAAACATTTACATTGAGCAACTTCGACTAATTATAAACTGGGGAAATTCATATCTTGGCCCCTCAAGGTCTCGAGTGGTTCCTGTCCATTAACCGCTGACTGCAGTTTGTTCTGCTTGTGTCGTTATATTAGACAAGTTGTTTTAGGGAACAGCCATGAAAAAATCTGTGAGTCGTAGCACATTAGTTATGGAGAAATGCAAGGCTGACCAGCATGTTTTCTGGGGAGATGGATGAATTGGAAGCACTGCTTCTACCTCCATCCGTTCCCTTTTTTTTTTTTTTTTTTCATGGCATCACATCATCATTGTGTTTGTTGGCAGGCTGCACTAAATGCCACTGGACTGTATTTGCTGTAACTTTGTATGTCAAAGTCTTTTTGCCATGGCACAGTTATTGTCTGTGTTGTCTCTCAACAATTTACTGTTTTACAGCATTTTATGAGAAAGGAAAACAAAAGGTACATGAATGAAATATGCACAGAAATCAAATCTTTTGTTATGATACTCGGCTTTGTGATCAATTCATTTTATTCTCACAATCCATTAATTATCAAAGCTAGAATAATGACTGCATTACAGCTGAATCTTAACTATAATTCAGTATGCCAATAACGTCAACATAAGATAAATACCCTTCCACATGTGGTTTGAATTATTAGAGTGAATTAGTCCACAACTTCTTTCTGTGTAACAAATACTTTCCCAAATGATAAGAACCGCCATTTTGATTTTGTAGTCTTACTAACCAAAGAAGGAAATTAACGATAGCCATATTGTTGATTATATGTTTGTTGACATATATGTTAGCTGGTAAGTTGTTGCTTCACCTACTGTGTCTTTTGTATCAGCCACTCTGGAGGTAATAAGGCACTAATTGTAGACTAACTTACAGTAGCCTAAAGGTTTGTGTGGCTGGCTAACAAATAAAGATGGCTGCTGCAATGAGGAGTGAACAGCCAACATGCTGAGGCTGAATAATCACCTCCCTCCACCTCTCCCATCTGATGGAGAAGCGGTACAATCGGCTGTACTTCTGTCTGTCCGTGTGCTGCAGGTTTTGAGAAGCTGCTCCATGGTGCCTCTATCTACCCACTGGAGACACTGCACAATTCGCTCTCACCTGAAGCAGGTGGACAGGTTTCTCAACACTTTGTGTGCGAGAGCAGCAGCGGGCCCGCCAAACCATGAAGGTGGAGTCTACACTGTAAAGCAGCAACAACTACATATGTTTATTTTTCATTGTTTAGTTCTCTACTAATTATTCGTGATTGAAGTTCTTATTCGGATGTAAATAAAAGCATCATTGAAGGTGAATTTTATCCAAACATACATTTCATGCATTTGAAAACGTTTGTTGTATAAATTCACTACGAAATCTACTTTGATTGTGGTTTTTCTGATGTAAGAATGTTTGAACAATGACTCATTACAGTTCCAAAAGAAACTGTGTCTACCAGGCCGACGCCATCATTCCACTTCAAAAGATGTTTGTGGGTGTTTACATTCATACTGGGTGAATGATCAGCTCTACCAATTTTTCAACTGTTAATACAGGCGGTGATTTTACGAAACACCAAAGAATATTTTTAAGATAAACTTGATCCTTTCTAAAGTTTTGAGGTCAAAGATGACTTTTAAATCCAGTCACCTGACCTCCATCCAGCTGATCATGTGAGTTAGTTTAGACTGAAAGGCAAAAACATCCTCACAACAGACAAACTATGGGGACGGTGGATATAGTGCAAACACCACATATTAATCTTGAAAGTTTGACTCAGTGTTATTGAGGCCAACTCACAAACTCTCCTCAGTTATTATAGACTACACTGGGCTCCATTAGATAGAATAGTTTTGGTATATGACATTTTGAGACTGAGCTTAATGTGTTTTATGCGTCTCCGCTCCAGCGCTCTCTCCAGCCTGTTTGACTCCCCAGAGTCAGGCGTCGCTCTACAGCCACAGCAACTGTCCTCCCTCTGGATCACAGGCCGTCCTCTTGACGCCCAGTCGCCCTCTATAGGCGTGAAGGTGTTTTAAGGTTTTTATGGCTTTATGCAACATGTTGACCTGCTTTTGTTTCTTGTGATAGATGTCTGCACAGAGTTAAGACCCAAAATATCCTTGACCCCAGTGCAAGTGTTACTTCAAAGAGGTAAAGACTGCTGTGTGTCAGTATGTACCAAAAAGCTAAAGGAAATTCCATAAAGCTTATGGGTATTGAGTGAGTGTGATGGACTGGAAAAAGTAAATGAATACTTAAGATTGATTGGAAGGCACTGGTTTCTACAAGCCACATATCAGCTGATAAAATGAATGGACTCCTCAAGAATGATTCAGGATAAAATAATTAACACCAACATTCATTCATATACTGCAGTCACTAAGCGGCTATCAGTTTCTGCCTTGGGCCAGGGCTTCTAATCCTCAGCTGTTCAGCAGGCTGCTAAATCGCCGCACTGGGCGGCTCCATGTCGTAATGAGTAACTGTGCGACTGAGAGGCAGGTGATGCTGGAAAGACTGTGCATGCTCAGCAAAACCTTGATGAAGATAAATGGCCCTTGTTCGGGCGTGACCTTCCGTGAAGGTAGCAGATGTGACCTGATGGGCATCCATTTATCTGCGGTATTACAAAGTGGTCACAAATGGTGACTGAATGATAACAAAGAGGTCACAAATTCAGTTCCTCATCAGCTGAAGGCAAATGTGTCCTTGAACCAAGCTCTGAACTAGGCCTATTCATTAATCTGTTGATTGTTTTTTCAGTTATCATATTCATTAAAAAAAAAAACTTTTAAAAAGCTTGTCCACTATTGGCAAAATGTAGAGAAAATAGTTAATGATTGAAATGATCCTTTCTCAAATAATACTTCAGAATGCTTGTTCTGTCCAGTCAGCAGCAAAAAACAAACAAACATATTTAATTAATAACAATATTAAATGGAGAAGAGCAGCACATTATCTCATTTTGAGGTCAAACCTATAAATATTTGGCCTTTTGTTTGTAATTAATTACTTAAAATGAATTAAGTTCAGATTGTTTGTTAAAACTGCTGTTTACAAAGGCTGGACTGTCACCTCTGCGAATGATTAATTGTTTGTCAAAACTGTTGGACATTTCTGTCAATCTTGGTGATGATCAACTAATTGTTTCAGCACTGCTCTGAACACCAACCTGAACAACCATTTCACGTTTCTCTGGGTGAGCATTGTCTATAATAATAAAGCGTGTATAATGGGAGGTGGGATTTTCATGTTCAGTGAAACATTTTTTGAAGGCCCCAAAACTGTCAGAAGAGCTAAATAACAGCAGAATGTAAATGTCTTGGCAGGTCATCCTGTGGGATAAAACTTCGTAAAAATAGGACTCAGAGAACATCACAACCTCTTTAACAACCCTGTCTCTCCTTTTAAATGTTGTCACCCTCCTCTTCTCTCTCTTCTCTCCTTCTTTCTTCAGTCTATTTTTTCCTTACATCCCCCTAAGGGTTGTGGGGTATTGATTAATTATCCACTGCCACTGTTGTTGATCAATGAGGCACCTGCTCCTCAGATCTCTCTTTTACTACGTCTTCTCTTGTTATCCGTCCTCCCCTTGTGTATTTTATTTACACTGAGCTCACTCTGGGTGGCTTCTCCAGCTCTGTGTGCATCTCGGTGTTCCCTCTGTCCCACGTCGGCACCTGCTCAGATCTGGGCTGCTGTAACTACTGAGAACTCATTTACCCTCGTTTATCACACAGTGTACTGTGTAGGCAGGGATGCTGGAGGTTAGGCGGATGAATAGGACACTTGTTCTGCTGTTTGGTGACACTGCTTATGTCAGGACAGCTGTTTACAAGTTCAAACTGATATGTCACTCAACAAGCCACACATCACTGAATGATGTTTTGTATTGTAAAATATTTCAAATGTCTTGCTTCCTTATGGGTTTAAAATGGCCTTTAAGTGACTTTTTCTTAACTTCTAAGAGCATATTATTCTAGTCAGATTTTCTGTCTACGTGGGCGTACATGGCTCGATTTATCAAACCCAAAAGCACTATTTTCATAAAGTTCTCCATGGCAACAAGAGGATAAAGTGGCGAGGATGACACCATTTGCTTTCCTGTTTTTTGTGCCGGATCACTCCCTCCTCTGTGTTCACTTTGTGTCCCTCCACATGGCCGCACATACAGTAACTGTCCAGCACCGACTCCTCAGGAGGCGAGGGGCCCAGGGGCAACAAGTAATGAGATTAATAACGCCCATGAAGCGTGTGGAGTTTTTAAAATGGTAGGATTTGTACCAGAAGGCTGATGTGTTTTCAGAGATGTTTGTATAATTTGTGAATTATTCACAGTCATGTGTATTAGGATGACTGTGTTTCTGAGTTACAAGAGATAGTGGCTGAATTTTCTTTTTTTTTGTTGTTAAGATGGCAGCATCCTCCAGTGCTGTATCCAGTGCCGGGCCCCCTCCTCCCCGATCACAAGAGGCTCTGGCCTGAACTTCAGCTTCAGTGTTGAGTAGACTGTCTGTCTGAAAAACACAAGGACTTCTGGGTGTATCTGAGAGCACCATCTGAAGAGACTTGGTTTGTCCGTTGTCTCCGTGCTTTTCTTCATCTTTTCCTCCTCCTTCTGCTCACGTTCACAAAGAAAAGCGACACTGGAGGGAGATACAGGTCTGGAAGCGGTTTAAACCTCGGACTGTAAATATAACCACTCTGATTGTACATGGACTCTTCTGGTGCACCCGACTGCAGCTCTGCGTCCACACCTTCCCTGCTCCCGTGCAGTCCAGGGACCCTCTGGACTTCACCTGTTCAAAACCTCCCTTCACCTCAATCTTCCTCTACACATTCATAAGCCAGCTCCAGCTAAGCAGGAGCATCAAATGATATTCCAGTCAGTTGTGCCTTTAGTTTAATTTAGATGCTGTGCGTTAAAACCCAAACACGTTTACTGATCTTTCAAGCTTTTCCAGCCCTTTCTGACCTTACCTGCAGAACAGCTGAAATGCATCAGGGCTGTGAATCACAAAGTGTAAACGGTCATAGATTCACATTTGTAATTCTAGAAAGTAACCGTGTCCTCTTTTTTTTCTCCCCTCTGTTGCAGTACAGCAACACATCTAGCCAGTCATAGCCCTCTCTCAGAGAAAATTGGCTATTGCTTTTTAAGATTAGTGAAGCAGAGAGACAGTTGACTACTGTGACTTCAGTTTGCTGTGCATTTCAGCCCCACATGTCAGAAGAAGTTGTTTAAGGTTGGGGAAATACGTTTAAGCACTTTGTTGCTGAGAGTTAGATGAGTAGATTGGTTCCACTCTCATGTCTGTATGCTGAATATGATGCTACAGCCAGCAACCAGTTATTTTATTTATATCTTATTTGTTTAATTCATACAAAAAACAGTGTAAAAAAACAACCATTTGTGTTTTTTTTTTTTCAGAGGTTATTTGCTGAATCATTTCTTGGCTGGGTCTGGCTGGGTCTTGTTTATTTGTACACTACAGTTTTTGTCTGAATTAAATAAATGGGATATAATGTGATAATGAGTGAGCTTTAAATATGATGGTAGACAGAATGACTGTATTATTAGTAGTATTTCCAGTCTTTGAGCTAAGCAAGGCTAAGTGGCTGCTCGATTTGTCTTCATGTACAGACATGAGAGTGGAAATTGATCCTCTTATTGAAGTCTTGGTGAGAAGACAAATGTATATCTGCCATCTGTGTCTTTGAACCTTGTTAACCTTATTTTACATTGCATACCCTGGTTTATAAAGGATTCTGCTTGAAAATGTTACAGATTAAAAATCTAGGGAAGAACATATTCTCGGAATATTTTGAACTTTTAACCAAAGGGCAGGTGCAGCTCAAAGGCTAGCTGTGATATACAAGATGGACATCATACAACATCATAATAATAATAATCTGTGAATTACAGATGATTATTCTCTAAAAATCTGGAGGGATATGAGTTATTGCTTTAAAATTATACATGTGGCTTGGTACCTGCTAAATTCAGTTAGTGGTAGTTTTTGTTCTGGGTTTTATTCACACAACCAAAATAACAGACTCCATTTAGATTTTTTAAAAGCCTAAATATTTGTACAATGTAAAACTCGAGCCAACCAGTCAAACTGTGTTAGTCTTTTCTATGATCGTCTGCTGTTAAATGGAGCACAGTTTACCTGTAAATGTGTGCCTTTAAATAACTCAGAGAGAAATATTTAAGTCCAGAGTATTCTACACACTGTGGGTTCCTGCTGTATTTTATTACTTTTTCTTTTTAGGGGTGATGGGGGGAGGGGTTACAAATTAAATTTGAATTCAAGAGAAAATCTGTGGTATAGATTTATTTTAGAATTAAAGGGAAAAACCATGATTAAGTAAATAGCATAAATGTGCTTTTACATAATGACCTAGATACTGCAGTTTTTGTGTGTCGACAATGCAGTCTGTTATCACACCAAATTACATGTGTGTGCAATGTTAAATGAATCAAATGACGTTTTGTAAAGATGAGTGATGCTCAGGTAGAAACATACTATCATGATTCTGAAAATGGAAATTGGTTTATTAACATGTGGCTGAGCCGGTCAATTACTTTCAGTTCATTTGAAAAGGTGTTACATTACTTCTGATTCTCAAAGAAATACTTTTATGACTGACTTCAAACTTGTAAGAGTTATAGCTCTGTCATGAAACTGTGACCTGCAGTAATTATTCAGGCTCCCTAGCATACCGGCTCGTGGGAAAATAAACCGCTCCCCTGCTCATTTCCAACCTTGTTAAACTGAAAATGAACTGACCCCCAACACCTGGAAACACCTGCTGGGAACAAGCATATATGTATATTTACCCATCATGGAAGATTTGAATTTGGAGGATTAATTAATTTCCACTTCAAGGAGAGTTGATGTAGAAGTAGAAATTTAGTTGTGTATTTATGTGATTATTTAATGTAGTAATGCCAGCCAAAGAGGTGTGTTTTCTGTGAGTTACAGCTGCTGGAGAACAAAGTGGAGGTTTATGTGTAAAAAATCTGTAACATTTCTGTCACGTTCTGTCTTGAGGTTCAGAGTTGGGATGTGATGTTGGAAAAGGAGGAGGAGGAGGAGTAATAAAAAAAAGATTCCAACAATGGCGTTGTTCAGTATGTTATCAAGAACAAATCACATGCTATTCACCTGCCACCAGCCTGTTAGACTGAGTGTGTGTGTGTGTGTGTGTGTGTGTGTGTGTGTGTGTGTGTGTGCGTGCCGCCGCTCTTATGTGGCCGATGTCCAGACACACCAAAGCCTGTTGTTGCTCCATGGCTCCGGCTCATGTCTCTGCTCTGCCAGCACACCTCTCTCTCTCTTTGTCTCATTTTCTCTTCTTCCTCTCTGTTTTTCTTTTCTTTTTTCCCTTCATCATGTTTCAGTGCTCTTCTCTTCACCATCTGTCTTTTTTCGTTGCTCTCCTATTCTTTTATCCTCCTCTTTTTAAACTCATTTCTCTTCTCCATCACTCTTTCATCCTCTCCACTCATCGTTTTTCTTCACCCTCTTCCCTTCCTCTCCTCCTCTTCTTTCATCTCCTCTCCCATTTTTCTTCTATTTTCCTTCTGTCTGTTTCCTTTCCTCTCCTTGTTCCTTTTCTAGCTTCCTGTGTTTTCTCTCTCCTCTCTCATTTCTTCTTCTTTCTTTTCCTGTCTTGCTTTTGTTTCCCTCTGTTTTCCTTTCTTTTTACCTCACCTCTTCTCTCTACACATCTTTTTTCTTCATCCTACTTTCCCCCCACTTCCTCTCCTCCTCTTTTATCTCCCCCTTTCTTTTTAGCTCTTTTCATCCTCTCCTGTTTCCTTTCCTATCTTCCCTTTGCTTTTTCTCTTCTCTCATTCTTCTTCATCCTATTTTCTTCTTCTCACTTTCTTCACACTGTTCTGTCTTCCCCTCTTATGCATTAATCTCCTTTCCCCCTCTCCTTACCTCACCCTCTCCCCTCCTCTCTGTTCATCTTTGTTTCACCTTAGTTCCCCCACCTGTTTCCCTCTCTACTTCCCTGTCTTTTTACCGCACCCCATTTTATCTCTCCTCTCTTCTCCTCTTCACTCATCTGTTTTTCTTCACCCAATTCTTTCTTTCTAACTTCCTCTCCTTTTCAGCTTTTATCTCCTCTCCTTTTTGTTTTACCTCACTCCATTTTCCTGATACCCTCCTTGTTTCCCCTCCTTCACTTTCTTTGTCTCCCTCCTCTCCTTGTTTCTTCTCCTTTTTTCCTCTCCACTCCTCTGTATCTTTGTATCCTCACTTTTCCCTCCTTCATGTCCTTGACTGCCCTCCTTTTGTATCCTCTCCTTTCCTTGTTTCACCTCTCCTCCTCCGTCTCGTTTTGCCCCCCCGTTATTCCCCTTTCTCTCTCTTTTCCTTACCCTCCTCTAGTTTCTTTTTATCAGTCCTCCTCTCTTTTCCACTGTTTTTTCTTTCCCACTTTCCTCTCCTCTCACCCCACCCCGTTATTCCCTTTCTCTCTCTTTTCCTTACCCTCCTCTAGTTTCTTTTTTTATCTGTCCTCTCTCTTTTCCTGTTTTTTCTTTCCACTTTCTCTCCTCTCACCCCCCTCCTTTCCTCTCCAAAACAGCTTTTTAAGAATAGTGATGACTCATGCCTCCTCTTTTTTGCTCATGGGTGCCATGGCGCCCCAGATGTAATTGGCTCTCCTGAGTGGCGCGGTGAGCAGGGTGGGAGAGACAGACTCAGAGACACGCCGACTCACGGAGCCAAAAGCTGATGCTCAGCTCATTCTGTCTGGATGACAGAAGTCTTTTCTCAAGGCTTTATTTCCTACATTCGACACAAAACATCCATTCGTTCTGTCTCTATCCAGCTCTCTCTCACACATATACACTCTTCATCTACAAACACACAGCTACCTTTTTTTTTTTTTTTTTTTTTTTTACTTTCTCTTTACAGTTTTTCACAAGATGACAAATTGTTTGGCTGAGTAGTTTTGTGACTATCAAAGCTTACTCAGTAGCAGAGTAAGAAAAAATCATCAACACTATTGGGTAAAGGCAGTCTTACAGCTCAGTCTGCAGAGATGTTGTGGTATAGTATAATGAAAAATGCCAGCACGTCTGTCAGGGTGAGGACCCACTCTATGTGATGTGATTCTTTTGTGAGTTTGATTAGCAGCAGGTTTACATTGTGCTGCCTCTATGAAACAGCCATATGTTCATACTCTGAAGTTGACAAAAGCTTTCTCCTTTCTCTTATCTACTCAGCTTTTGTATATTACACAGCTGTCAGTCATTTAAATAGAAGCATTACAACTTTAAACATGTTAAAGCTCACTTGAGTACTGTGTGACACAGTTGAGCTACAAGACGTGCAAGGTAGTGACTGACTGATTTCTTAGCTGTGTGTACTTGTATACTCGATGTAGCTGCTGCTGATACTGGTTCTGTGGAACAAGGCTGCAGCTTTTTAGATCCGTGGCACTTGGATTGTGTTTAAAAAAAACTCAGGCAATGACATTGATGACTCATGCCTGGACTGTTTTGTTCACCACTTTGTGCTTTGCTGAAGGTCTCTGTATGAATCAGCTGCAAATATAAGATTAAAATATGCATTGGATGGCATGAATATTTGATAGTGTCCTGTATGTTTCCAGACTCCTCTCAGTCATAGTCCTGTGAGAGATATAGAAGATAAGATGGAAAAATAAACTCCAGACTGAGGTTTACAGATCATTTCCGATCTGCTTTAAAAACCCCTTTAGGCTTTTTCTCTCTCAGCTCTTATTTCTTGTGTCACGTTTCTTTTATATGAGTATTTTCAACCGTAGGAGGTCACCATGCCCCAAACCCTTGACTTCCTCCCCTGCTGTTCAGTGACTTTAGCTTGCACTCAGCTAATTGCCTAAAATATAAATGTAAATGCAAAGGAGAGTAGTGGGAGGCAAAGACAGGGGAGGAGAGTAACTATTAGTCGTGCTGATGAGAGAATTACCCTCATCTAGACTCCATCCAAACCCGACTGAGAGGCAGGAAGGTGTCCAGTTAGACCTTCAGTGCCACCTCCACACCCTCACATCCTCAACTCCCCAATAAACCCTCCTCCAAAGTCAAAATGTGTCACCATGGCAACCGGGGGAGGGATGGCGAGAGGGAGGTTGACTTATTTTAGCAAGGTAAGCGTGGCATGTCTATCGTGTCTCACCGAAAATTCTGAGAAGCTACATATAATAATATAGCATCCAGGTGAAACTTAATGTGTGGTGACAACTGGTAATTACTTCTTTTTCTCTTTCACTCTCTTTTTATCCCTGTGAATTGAGAAAACACAGAAACTTAAGTTGACACTTGCTGAAAACAATGGAAATAGAGACAAAGATAAATTAGGAGCCATTCATGGCTGGCTGAATTGAATGCACGCCGACACCTACAGCACCAGGTGTAGGTGTGGATTATCAGGATATATATATATATATATATTTAATGGAGTGATCTGTCTCCCCTCTTGGGGAGGCGTGTAGTTGTTTTCTTGTGAATTACTGTAATGGGTTCTCTTTCCCTCACAGTTCAGTCGAGGTTGGCAAAAATCAAGCGGTGAGCACTTAAGTTATTTTGACTTTAAGTGTGGAGTGGAATTGAGCAGTGCTGCTGAGCGCCAACTTTCATCTCCACCTGATAAATCAAAACCCGACCTGACCAAACCTGTTGTCTCAATAATGAAGCCAATATGTAATTTCTGTACCTCATATTTAATTTACAGATTTACTGCAAAATCTGTTTTGTACAAGAAACTAAAGCTTTTTATTTAACAAGAGGCCTTGTAAGTGTGAAGTTTATATGTGCTACGTTATGCTTACAGGAAAAATCAGTTTCCTCTGAATAAGCAAAAGATTTTTATACCACCATCGTCTTTGCATACTTTCATTACCTGTTGAATCTCTGAGGAGTTAAAGCAGTTTCTGCGAAACCACTGTTCCTCGATAATTCATGCAAAAGGTGCTTTAAAATTTAATCAGATTGTCCATACTCCATATAGAGTACCTGTAGTGTAAGTATGAAGTTCTAATATGTATTTTCTTGGTTATTGTGTCCACAGAGAAACAGACATAGCCTTGCGACAACGTATATTACTGCAAACCACCATCTGCCATAGGGCAAACAACACAACAGAAAAAAGACCTTAGAAGGTATGATTTTTAACTTCTGGGCAAACAATTGCATAATATTGATCCACTGCTTGGGTAATGTCATACATATGTATTTCAAAGTTTGTTTCAAGAGTGCATAAATGAATGACAGCATAATTTGGGAATCACTGCAAGGAAGCAACATGGTAGGCAGATGTTATGATAAAATATGTTTGGTAAAGCGTTCCTTATTTCTGAGTTCAACTAGGGTCCTTTTTGTTATTATATTTTCTGTTTTTCAGGTTGCCACTGAGGTTGGTTCTGAGTGAAATTTCTTTGTGACTACTAGATGTATTGTCATGACATTTTTAGCGCACCAATTCAGAAAATGTGAGACACACACGACAACAAATAATGACAGATTTACAGTTTCCTTATTATAGCATGTGGTGTTAGCGAGAGGCCGCACATCACACAGTGACAATTCCATCTCACGGACCAACCAAAATCTTGACTCAAACTCGAAATCTTGTGCAGTGAAGCATTGACTTTAGAAGTAAATAAATATGGCGGATGATGTGAAGCCAGAACCTTTCTCACTTTTCAGGTATGAGCCGAAGGCAACTCTGATATGACTGAATGAGTGCTGATCAGTATCAGCTTGCATAATACATCCATCCATCAGGCGCATGGCTGTACACAGATCTTATAATCAGAAGTACTCTGGATGACTTTACTAAGACTAAATTAATACGTTCTTTTACTAAGATAGCGTTGTTGTGCAGTCTTGAGTTGACTACCTTGCTATACTATGACGTTATTTTCACTTTTGATGCCTTACTATACTATGACATTTTGCGCACGACACCTTACTGTACTATGACTTTATTTGGTCACTTTTTTGATGCCTTACTATACTATGACATATTTTGCACTTTTTGACACCTTACTGTACTATGACTTCTTTTACTTTCTTGATGCCTTACTGTACTATGACTTTTTTTTTCACTTTTTGACATTTTTCACTTTTGACACCTTACTGTACAGCTTTTTTTCACTTTTTGATGCCTTACTATACTATGACGCCTATTTCTTTAACGTTTTTGTTGCCTTACTATACTATGACATTTTTTGCACTTTCTGGATTCCTTACTATACTATGACATTTTTTGCACTTTTTGACACCTTACTGTACTATGACTTTTTTTTCACTTTTTTGATACCTTACTATACTATGACATTTTTTTTTCACTTCTTTGATGCCTTACTATACTATGACCTTTTTTTCACTTTTTGATGCCTTACTATACTATGACATTTTTTTTCACTTTTTGACACCTTGCTGTACTGTGACTTCTTTCACTTTTTTGATGCCTTACTATACTATGACATTTTTTGCACTTTTTTGATGCCTTACTGTACTATGATTTTTTTTTTTGACATTTTTTCACTTTTTGACACCTTACTGTACTATGACATTTTTGCACTTTTTTGATGCCTTTTGTACTATGACTTTTTTCCTTTTGACATTTTCACTTTTGACTGCTGTACTATGACTTTTTTTTTTTTCACTTTTTTGATACCTTACTATACTATGACATATTTGTTTTTAACTTTTTTGATGCCTTACTGTACTATGACTTTTTTTTTAAACGTTCTTGACGTCTTACTATACTGACATTTTTTTTTTCACTTTTTGATGCCTTAATATACTATGACATTTTTTGCACTTTTTGACACCTTACTGTACTATGACATTTTTTGCACTTTTTTGATGCCTTACTGTACTATGACTTTTTTTTTCACTTTTTGACATTTTTTTTCACTTTTTGACACCTTACTGTACTATGACATTTTTTTCTCACTTTTTTGATGCCTTACTGTACTATGACTTTATTTGGTCACTTTTTTGACGTCTTACTATACTATGACATTTTTTGCACTTTTTGACACCTTGCTGTACTGTGACTTTTTTCACGCCTTACTGTACTATGACTTTTTTTTTCACTTTTGTTGACACCTTACTGTACTATGACTTTATTTGGTCACTTTTTTGACGTCTTACTATACTATGACATTTTTTGTTTTTAACTTTTTTGACACCTTACTGTACTATCACCTTTTTCACTTTTTGATGCCTTACTATAGATGACATTTTGCACTTTTTGGCTGCCAACACTGTGACTTTTTTCCCCACTTTTGATGCTTACTATAGATGACATTTTTCACTTTTTGACATCTTGCTGCTTTAAATTTTTTCACTTTTTGACACCTTACTATATTATGATTTTTTTCCCCACTTTTCTTGACACCTTACTGTATTAGGATATTTTTTAAACATTCTTGACGTCTTACTACACTACATTTTTTTCACTTTTTGACATCTTACTATGACATTTTCTTTCCACTTTTTGATGGTTTTTGACACCTTATATGACATTTTAAAAGAAAATTTTAAGCCAGAGGTTAGGGTTAGGGTTAAGGTTACCACTTTTGGCCACTTGTAGCCAGAGGTTAGGGTTAGGGTTACCACTTTTGGCCACTTGTAGCCAGAGGTTAGGGTTAGGGTTAGGGTTACCACTTTTGGCCACGGGTTAGGGTTAGGGTTACCGCTTTTGGCCACTTGTAGTCAGAGGTTAGGGTTAGGGTTACCGCTTTTGGCCACTTGTAGTCAGAGGTTAGGGTTAGGGTTACCACTTTTGGCCACTTTTGGCCACGGGTTAGGGTTAGGGTTACCACTTTTGGCCACTTGTAGTCAGAGGTTAGGGTTAGGGTTGCTTTGTCCACTTGTAGTCAGAGGTTAGGGTTAGGGTTACCGCTTTTGGCCACTTGTAGTCAGAGGTTAGGGTTAGGGTTACCACTTTTGGCCACGGGTTAGGGTTAGGGTTACCGCTTTTGGCCACTTGTAGCCAGGGGTTAGGGTTAGGTCTTTTATTTATATGGCCAAAGGTAAGGGTTAGGGTTAGAGCTTCTGGCCAGTTATATTAGCAGTTAGGATTAGGGCTTTTAATGAGATTAGAATTTTTAGCCACAATTATACATTTAATTTACCCATTACTAAGTAAGAAATTGTGCTTGTTCTGCATTACAAAATTTGTGATATTAATTCAAAAATAACTTTCCAACTCAAAGTTAAACAACAAAACTTTATTGATTCTGTTCCTGGGCGACATTTTAACAAACCACAGCAAAGATAATGACAGATGTTTGACCACTTGGAGACACTGTTTTAGTCTCTCAGCCACATTTAATGTAGTGGTGAACACATGAGACATAACAGTAAAATCTTGTACATCTCTAAACATCTTTAAGAACATTTAACCACTTTTGTTGTCCTCTTCAGGTGATGTGGTCTTCTCCTCCTGCAGAACCAGAACATATTCAATCTAGAAACTTTAATAAAAGCTTCAAGTCCTGAAACTTTATTACAAATGTAATTAAAGAAGAAAAATAACATTTAAATGTCCCTCAAATGCCTCTATTAAATTGTACAGCTTTCCTATTCTTGTTGCTTGTGTGTATTACAAATTACCTCTTACATTTGAGACAGTATGACATTTTCTGACAACTCACTATACTATGACATTTTAAGATCTACAACTAGATCAACTAGACTACTAAGACATTTTGTACTTTACTATGACGTTTTTTGATGGTTTTGGACACCTTACTGTAATAGGACATTTTAAAAACATTTTTGATGCCTTACTATGACATGTTGACTGTTTTGACTGACTTACTATACCATGACAATTTTTGATGGTTTTGGCAGCCTTAATATACTATGAAATATTTTTGACATTTTATTATACTATAAGAAATTGTTTGGCGTATTTTGACTGCCCACTATACAAAAAACATTTTTGACATTTTATGCCCTTATATTCAAAGACATTTTGTGCCTTACTACACTGACATTTTTGACATTTCTATGCCTTCTTGAGCGATGACATTTGTAATTTTTGATGCTTTACTATACTGCGTTTGACATTTTTTGACTACACATAGTATGCTAACGAGCATTTTGATGTCTTACTATAATGTGACATTTTACTTCTATTTTTTGGTTACCATTACCTCTGCATTGCTTTTATATATTATTACGAATTCGTTTTTGTCACCTCTAATTTTAGTTACTTTTACACCATTAGATGTTACTTTTCTTATTACCCTTATCACTTCTAAATTTACGAATGCTTTTACTGTTGCAAGCTACCTCTAGTAACAGATTACTTTGACTAATATATCTGCACTTCTGATATTGCTAATTACGTTCACATTACTATTTATAAAGATTACTTATACATTATTTTACATTGCAGATTATTTTCTGTTATTACACTTTCCTGATATACTGAATACCGAACATAAACAATTTAATGTCAGTGCTCTGTGTTGGACAATTAATGCAAAGCTGTTTGTGAACTACCTGGAGGCCTCTGTCCTGGTCTCAAAGACTTCTTCATTGTAAGAAGACTCTCTGCAATCGTGGGCGGCGTCTCTGATCTCGGACGATGTCTCTGAGATCATAGATGGTGTCTCTGTGACCATTGACAATGTCTCTATGAGCAGCGGGCGTGCCATGAATAAATTGACCCCAATCCTGCCGATTCTTGCACGTCTCTGCCAATCGGACAAGCGTCTCTGATCATGGACGACATCTGCGGTGATGAAGGCGGTGGCGTGAATGATGGTGACATCTGGAATCAAAGAAACATACAAGGAAAATGATCATTACACTATTACCTGTTCCTCATCACAGTTTAACCATGAAAACACAGATAAATATTCAACATTACAGCTGAACCAGAACATTTAACAAACATTAGAGGACGGGTTTAAGTACTTAAGTAAATAAGTGTAGAACTGAGTCATTATAAACTGTAAAGACATTTTTTAAAAAAATCATCCTCTGACTAACAATTTAAATTAACTTGACTTAGAACAACTCACTCAATATTTTTATTTGTAGAATTGATATTCTTTTGTGCCTTGGTGTAGTTTAGTCTGTCAAGCACACACACATAATTAACAATTCCTGATCATGTACAATCAAACTGAAGTTATTTTTTCAATCCATTTGACTGATCATAACAACTGTAATCAATACAAAAATTTTTGCATTTATTGGTTCTGATGTGTTTGATATATTTATTACATTCTATGCCAATGGCGTTTCTGATGTCTTATGAAAATGTGAGCATTTTTTACTTCTATTTTGGATTACTAATACTTCTGCATTGCTTTTTCCTCTCTACACAGTTACTTTTACTGTTACCTCTAATTTTAAGATTAGTTTTTACCATTTCATAATGCCACTCTTATCACATAATAATTCCTAAGATTTACAAGGTAACTTTTACTGTGTACTGGCTTCATCTATTAACAGATTACTGACCTATATCTACTTCTGATATTGCTTATTACTTTCACCGACTATTTGTAAAACACTTTTTATATTGCAGATTACTTCCCTATCAGCTACACTTTCTGATATACTGAATACTGAACACATAAACAATATAATGTCAGTGCTCTGTGTTGGACAGTTGATGTAAAGCTGTTTGTGAACTATGGAGCCTCTGTCCCTGGTCTCCAAAGAACTTCTTCATTTGTCTGAGCGCTCTGATCATGGACAATGTCTCTGCGATCAGGACAATGTCTCTGAATCATAGGCGTGTCTCTGCAGCCATTGACGTGTCTCCATGAGCCATGGTGATGCCCGTCGAATCGGTATTACGTCTTCACCGTTCTTGCATGTTACTTTCTGAATCATGGACAACGTCTCCCTCATCCTCAACAATGTCTCTGATCATGGACCATGTCTCTGCGATAAGTGGATGACATCGTGTCGTTGACAATGTCGTGGATGAAGTGGTGACACCTGGAGGAAATCAAAGAGAAACATACAAAGGAAAATGATCAATACACTACTACCTATTCTTCATCCACAGTTAATCATGAAAACACAGATAAATATTCAACCTTACAGGTGAACCAGAACATTTAACAAACATTAAAGGGCTGTCTCAATAAAATGAACAGTTCACTGTCATCACCTGCTGAAGAACCAACAACAACAAATATTTGTGAAAAAGTAGAAATGATTATTGTCACTAATCACTGAAGCAATCATGTATGTTACTGTGAACTACAGAATTTAAGCTTGTGTTGTTAAATTATACTTCAGTAAACAGTCTGAGTAATTCTTCCACCACGGTCACATACAGAATCATTATTTCACATTTCAACCTTCTTCTTATTAACACATATTTTAGATGTTAATTTGTTTTGTGTTGTTTAACATCCAAATTTACAAAGGTCTTAACAGCAGCTTATGTGAAAAATTTTTAAGTAGTTAAGTAGTTAAGTGTAAAACTAGTCGTTATAAACTTTAAAGATATTTTAAAAATCATCCTCTGACCAACAATTAAAATTAACACACGTTATGAACAACTCACTCCAATATTTTATTTGTAGAACTGATATTCTTTTGTATGGTGTAGTCTAGTGTGTCTATGACATACACAGACAAAGATATTTTTCAATCCCATTTTGACTGATCCTTAACAATAACAATCCAAGTGTTTCCGTGTTTGATATTTTTGACCACATTCTATACTTACTTTTATTGTCTCCCTCATCCTCAACAATGTCTCTCCAATCATGGACCATGTCTCTGCAATCGTGGATGATATTGTGGACAAAGTGGTAACACCTGGAGAAAATCAAAGAGAAACATACAAAGGAAAATGATCAATACACTACTACCTATTCTTCATCCCCAGTTTAACCATGAAAACACAGATAAATATCCAACATTACAGCTGAACCAGAACATTTAACAAACATTAGAGGGCTGTCTCAAAAAATGAACAAACGAATAAACCTGGAAAACACAAGTACAACACTTGAAACACTGATTAACTAATGAATACAAAATAGTACTGGAAATTTTTCATCACTAAAACCCACAGAGTGTAGGAGAACACGACAGTGAAAACACTAAAGCCTTGACAATTACAAATAAACTTGACATTAAGGAAAAAGCAGTGTAAAATCAGAAAGCGCAAATTTGACTTTGAAGCTTTAATTTTGGTGTAATGATTTCTAACTAATCTCCAGCTCACTTGCTCTGGAGGCACAGAGTCAAAATATAGTTTTCAAGCCTTTAACACCAAACTGTGCTCAATCAAGCATCAAGTCCAAACAAACAAATTACTTATATTAATCATTACAGCTGAACCAGAACATTCTTCTATAACATTAGAAGAGTGTTTCAGAAAATGGACTGTTTACTGTTACATCTGACAAGAAAAAGCATCACATCCTTAAGAAACAACAAAGTAACTAAAATGTTTGAGGCTCAAACTTGTGGAGGAGCACAGAAAAAAAAATGTTCTGAAGCTTGAAGTTAACATATAACTGAGCTCAATCAAGTATTAAGACACCACATACAAACTTCTCATCACTAATATGTACCAGTCTGATTCAACAATAAATCTGCACTCTGGACTCTGCTTTCTGATCACTTTTTTTTGCACATACTTTCATCTACCTCACTGATTATCACCATTTTTCTGTAATACAAACTGCACATTTATTTTTGATTATTATGCTGCTTTGCACTTTAATTTTCATCCTTCTGTGCCTTTTTTATATTATATTTTTT
This sequence comes from Lates japonicus, assembly GCA_033238685.1. Lineage (NCBI taxonomy): Eukaryota > Metazoa > Chordata > Actinopteri > Centropomidae > Lates > Lates japonicus. Next base: position 150,140 of record BRZM01000047.1, on the reverse strand, counting down.
ATCTATCCTTCACTCTTGTTTTGTTCTCGCTGTTGTAATGAGTGAATTTCCCACAAGTGGAATAAATAAAGTCTGTCTTATTTGTGGATCAATAGATAGCTATGTACAGATTACTGCCACAAATCTACAAAGAAAAACACAATGACAGACAAAAAAAAACGTAGACACATAACAATCACAATGAGATGCTTAACTGCCACAATGAAACAACAAATGGCCTCAAAGAAATGTAAAATGACCAGGAATGGACAGAGAACTACAGAGACGCAGTAAGAACAACCACAAAGAGACAAAGAAGCTGACCATAAATAGATGTAAAATAGCCAAGTAAAGACACAAAATGATGCAATAAGAACACAAACAGACAGAAAAAAGATCACAATGACATGATAATCAGATAAACAGACTACTAAACAGTTACCATGACTGCTATAAACTCAGTTAAAATGACCAGGATGGAACACAAAGTTACAAAACGCTGCAAAATGTCGGTAAAGTGACTGTAAACAAATTCAACATGAATTTAAACAGACTATCAAGAGCTCGTTTTGTTTTCACCCGTCTACTTTGGGGGTCGCCAACTCATGTCAGGGACGCCTCAGTCAAAAAAACCCACAAACACACTCTTACCCACGCGATAAAAACGACTGAGAATTGAAATAGGGTTCAAAGGATGTCTTTAAACGAGAAGGCTGATGCTAACGCTCGCCGCTAACGCAAATGCTAACGCTAGCCGCTAGCTAGTTCGCTCCTTAACCTTACCTTTGCGCTGCATGTGTATTCAGCGTCCAGCCTCACTCGTGTTCGACAAAGAAACAGCTTCAAAACTCGTTTTTGCATCCACGCTTCTTCGGTAATTACGCTTTTTCACAGTACTGACAAACAGAGGCAGCGGTTCAAACTTTGGTTTTAAGCTGTTTCCGGCTCCGCCTCTCTGAGAAGGTCATGACCGATGACGACACAGGACGCAGCCAATGACAACACACGCAAGCCAACGGCGGAAAAAACGCCAATTGGCCAACTGAACCTGTTCCGCCTAGCAACCGCCTCTGGTCGCTCTTATAATACATGGACGGGATTATCTTTTAGTGTGTGGTTAACTGAGATGAGAATATTAACAGTCACTTCATACAGAGACACCTCCTGACCTCTCAGGTCCCTCTGGGCTCTTAGCCTTTTTGAGTTATACATAACAAATATGTTTCCATTTCATCTTTTATATAATTAATAAAAAATAATTTGGATGTAATTAGTTAGTCCCCAGCATTGATATATAGATAAAAGATATAAAATGATCTGTCAAAAGAGATAAAAACAACACCCACAACACACAGTTAGATTTAAATGTACTTTAATTGATGATCACCAGGCTGTTTCCCTTTTACAATGAATCTGCAGTAGTTCTAGTTTAACCAGTTAGATTTAAAGAGACAGAGATATTGAATATTGCGCTGAGGAAGAAAAACATAACTAAGATTAATACAATGCAAAAAAAAGAGAGAGAGAGAGAGAATCAAACAGAACTACCAATACAGCGTCTTCTTAACAACATGTTAATAGGGCAAACAATAAAAGCACAGCCCAGTATTATATTACTGTAGGTCATTTCAGTACCAGTTAAGACAATTAGCTTTTTTCAAATATACCTCTTTAAAATAGCATTGTATTTTTTATTATTTCCATGTTAAACAATTACATTCAGTATTATAACTAAATAAATCACATGCAGAAAGATTAGATGGACAGATGACACCATATTATGATCAAATGATATTTTCGTTTTAATGCAGATATGGCGATGAACTGAAAGATGCACTTTTTTCTTTCTGTTTCTTGTCAGCGTTTAGTGTGTTTTTCTTGGTTCAAGGAATAGTTAGCAGTTTTGATCATACTGTCACTAAAATCAGCTAAAATGAACAGGTATCACAAGACGGATAGTTTGTTATATCTTTCAGATTTGTTCTTTCCAGAGCATTTTGTACACTTCTGTGTACAGTACATAAGTGTACATGTAGCATTTGTTTAATTTTATTGATGGTTTTTGAGTCTGCATGTGTTTCAAGTCATATTCAGGAAAAGGAAAAAGTTGCAGCTGCAGTTATTACTATTTCTGTGTTACTTTTAATATGTTTGTTGTGGGATCTCAGTTCAAAAACCAAACTTTTTCTTCCTTTGGAACAGAACTATATCTGAAATGACAATTTGCCAAAACAGAAAACAGTATCTGCCCACATTCTGTGCTCCCTTAAAATTTATTTGTCTAAGTTGGTGTGAATGTTTTATTTATTTTTTGTTTGTTTGTTTGTTTTTATTTATTTTTTGTCTATTGTTTTGATCCAGCAGCATTCGTATGGTAGTACCAACTCTACATTCAGAAAAATAGATCTCCTCTATAGTGCATTCAGCTTCTGTATAGCCATACAGTTCAGTATTGAGTGATTCACAGCGTTCTGCTAATGCCTTGAATATCTCAAGGCATTTGGAATCTGCCAACTTAAAAACATTATTCAAAGACAGTACAACACATCAGACCATCCATAAAATCTGATCCATACGTTAAAAAGCTTCTTCCTGTTTCGGACACATTTCCATACAGCATTGAAGAAAGGGTGAACAGGACTTTTTGCTTGATCATTTCAAAAACATTCAGGTGTGAACTGAAACAGGGAGTCATTTTGAACTTTCATTGTCCCAATGTGCCCTTCAGTTATATTGAGCTCCCTCTAGACTAGGGTGTGTGTGTGTGTGTGTGTACTTGTGCGTACCCAGCTATTTGATATACAAACTGCATCAAACTTAGATTCTCCTCAGTGGGATAAAAAACAAAAACAATTTTTGCCTCTGAAACATCACAAGAAATGAGGTGCATATCAAGGCTTACACAGTGCATGATAGACAGGTATTATGCTAAAGAAAAAAAAGGAAAAACATTCAGTGGCAACCTTGTAAATCAGCTATCTTTGCTTTGAAAGTAAATGGAGGCCAGGCAGAGCAAAGAGCACAGAGGCTTTGGAAGATGAGGTATAAAGTAGTGCTAGTGTTGTGAGTTTTACAGGGAAAGAAAATGGCACTGATCCATGGCTAGCACAAGCTGACAAGTTACTCTAGCCTTCTAAAGGATGTTCTAAAGTTCCTTCTATATTTTCAGTCAGACTGAGGTAAAGAACTGGGTGTAAGCAGAGGATCCTCCCTGCTTTTAGTTGGCAACATTCTGACAATCAGTCTGTCATCGATAGCTCAAACAAAGTCCTTTCTGGAAATCCAAGCCTGCCCTGCTTCACCCAGCCTGGCCTGTCCCTTAGCTTCAATTCCGTCTTCCAAAAAAAAAAAAAAAAGAAAAAAAAAAAGAAAGAGCACAAAGCATAAACAAAAAGCATGAGATAAGATGAGCAATCTTGGCAGAAATCTATTTCTTATTTCGACAAAAATGAAATGTTGCAAATGTAAATCTGTTACTCTCAAGAACTAAAACTTGGCCTCATGTAAATTTAATGTGAGCATACAATGCGTGTCCGGCTGTGAACAAGCAAAAAGACCTTTTACTTTGAACCCACAGAAAAAACTCAATCACCACATAACCTACAGAAACAAACCATGCTGCGTTAGAAAAACAGCTCTTCGGTGTGTATCGTATACACACACACAAAACTACTTCTAAAACATTCCTATTTTGTAACTGCGTCCAGTACAATCATAATCATCACATTCATGCTCATTCTGTAAATATTACTCTGGGATTAATATTCGCTTCATATTAAGATGCCGTCCCTCGCTGACAGCACGCTCAGTTAGGAGGGACGTCTTGTACATTATTTTATTTTACAGTGAAAAGTTATTTTCTGCTGCTACACTAACTCTCTGTGCTTCAACTACAAACAAACGCCCGACTTCTAAACTCTCCTCTCTCACCTCAGAAAAGTGCATTCCTATTTGGTGCAATACCTTGCTCGAAGACATTCATATTGGTTTGAAAGTTTTCAGGTTGAGGAATTAATGCTTAATTGGATTTTAGAGCTCCAAAGTTATTTCCAAAGTTTGAACAATGTTAGTGTACTATCCTGGGAGTGGATACAGTTTGTGTGTGTACTGTATGAACTGATTGGTCCTCTATTTCAAAGTCGTGTACCTGATTTACCCTGGTTTCTGGCTCTGCTTCAAAATGTCCTTAAAATATCCCGCTCTCTCCAAAACCACAAGCTAAAGGCACATGAAAGAAGCCTCCTGTAACACACTTCACATATTTTTTTTTTCTCTTGAAAAATAACCCCAATACTACATATAAATATTGCAGTTCGTACTGGCAAATTGTTCCCTCTGAAGGGATGAACAGACAAGCTTTCTTTGCTACATTTGTCACAGGTCACTGTTATTTTTCCCATCGCTTTGTGATATCGACAGAGATGGTAAAATGTAGCTGAACAGGAGGAAATGATGGAAATATTAATCAAACCCTCTCAAAATGCATGATCAAAAACGCTGCATTCACCTCAGGATCATAATTTGCTGCATCATCACAAAATATATCATTTATGTAACATAACCTCTGTATTGATATAGAAACATTTACCCTATATGTATACTGGAGTACATACAACCAACAAAGACCATGATAAAGACTTAAAGAAGAACCATTACATCCAGCAGAGATATGATTAGTGTAGAAACATCGTCCCTTTGCCTGGCGCCTAATGAATTCACTTGAGCATAGACAGCCAAACAGTGTAGTAACCTATCTACACTATACTGCATTCCACACTTGAAGGCTGGCTAAATTAAGGATTAACCCTATGCAGTTCTTTCTGAAAGAGTCCGAGCTAAAATGCAAGCATCATGCACCAGCTAAGCTGTGAAAGCCGAGAAGAAAGATTTCAAAGAGTGGCAACTTCAGGCACCTCCTAAAACTTCACCACAAATGACAAGAAGGAACATATCTTTCTTCCTTTTTTTTTCTTTAAATATAACATCAATTTATGTCATTGTTGAGTTAATCCAAACACTAGTGTGGTGTGAGCAGAATCGAAAAGGATGGGTTTTGTTCTGCGCATTGATGAAGAGGCTTCAAATTAAGAAACAAACCAAAAAATTCTACTCTATAAAAACACTGTGCATACAATCTTAAGAAATTATTGATTGCTGGAGATAATTTAGGGGATATTTTGGAGAAGTTAATTAATAAGAATTCGTGTTTTGGCACTTGTTTTGGCCTTCTGGGTGAGATATTTGCCACTTGGGAGTATTTAATTTCTGAGTTAATTTTGAGCCACAAGTGTAAGAGCTACATCTTACTAATCTATAGTTTACCTGTGGCATTATGCATTTGTGGGATAATGATGTCCACTTGTCTGTACGATATGAGGCAAAGAAAGCTGTCAAGTATGATTATGTCGTTGGAAATGATTTGAACTTGTACTACAATTGTTAGTGCTAGTATAAGAAGTGTGTTAGGGCAGACATTTAACTCACAGAAGAAAACAAACATATAAGTACAATTTTACTGGCGTGATAACCCCACTGTCACAGAAAGCATAAACCCAGAGGTTTGACTTTGATTTCAGCTAACAGAATCTAGTGTATCGAGGGCTGCAGCAAATGTGTTTGAGACTGGTACCATGAGAGCGCGAGAAGCTTTGAAGAAGCAGAGAGTGCTGTTTGCTCTCGCACTATCTTCATTGTGAGCAGATGACAGGGAGGGGCGTGGAGGATGGGGAGGGGGTGTGGGGAGCACAGCGAGGCTCGTGAAGCTCAGAACTCGATCTTGCAGGCAGGGAACGACTCGTCCTGCATGACTACGGTGCTGCTGGAGGCCAGAACCATGATGTTCAGGTCCTGCTGCCTCTCGTGGGTCTGTTGGTACCAGTCCCGGGTCACCTCTGTGTCGTGGGTCGGGATCAGAGTCACCTGACGGGGACACAAATCAAGATTTGGCTGAAACATTTGCACTTTTGGACTGCTTTTGGACTGTCATGTTGTTATCGTGCATCTTGCCTAGATAGAGTCTGGGCTGTGCACACAACTACCTTTCTGCCTCTTTCTTTCTGGCCAGGGCTGACTTGATAGTATCACATTCCTGCAGATTTTTTGGCAGCATTTTCCTGTTGCAACAGTTCTATCTCAACTCAGCGGTGTGCCATTGGGTTAGAGATTTTAGGATTGTGCAGACAACTGTAGGGAACTTAAGTCAGTGCAGAGGTATCTGTGTGATAGATAGTATAATGTTATCGGTCAAATCTCTACCCTGCTTTAAGCACTGAAGCACACACTGCAGCAGGATTTGTTGTTGAAACATGAAACAGAGTCTGGACATAATGTGCTTGCTTAAGCTTTATTTGCTTTCTCTTGTGTTCTCAGATAAACAGTGCCCATACTGTGAACATTAATTACTTGTAGAGAATTGAGCACACTTTTATGCAGAGAATATGAGAAATGGAGGCACAGGTGGACAGATGGTGACAGAGGGTAAATAAATACCTGTAAATTGGAGCCCCACTGAGCCTTGCCCTCCAGCAGGGCGTCCAGGACTCCACGGCTGGGTTCTCCACTGCCCGGGTCGTTCCCGCTCACCACGTAGTACGCAGCCCGCACTCTCTTGAAGAATTCCTGGTCCACGTTCTTGGCACTGCAGTGGTTGGGCACATAGGCCAGGTCGACATAGACAGGTGGTCCAGGTGGGACGGCTGAACTCGTTTTCTGTGAGTTGTTACCTGGATGTGAACAAGGATATAAAATGGCATTAGAGTGTTTCTCCTCAACTGAACAAATTACATTCTATTCACTAATTTATTTAACTAGATCAATTATTCTGGAAAAAATGACCATAATGTTTCATTGCACCTTTATAGAATTATGTCTGAGATGGAAATCCATCATTCTAATGTGCTCCTGCTTCTTCTTCAAGTTATACTTCTTATGCTGTTAAATATGCAGTTTATCACTGCACATCCTGACTGTACAATTTTTACTCAACACAGTCGTTCAATGAGCTTTTTAATTTTGTCAATGGCTAATGGACTAAAATTCTACTGGATCTATTGATTTTAATATCTACTTCTGACTTATTTTTTTTAATTGAAAGGATCCATTGTTAAGTATTTTATTGGCATTTCAGATATTTCCCATCATGCCTGATCTGGATGAGTTTTTTTATTTTCTTTTTTAGAGAAATTTTTGTAATTCTGGTTATGAAAATTAATAAACACAAAAAACTGCAAAATATCAGAATAAAAGCAGCACAAGTGCACTCAACTTTACTTTCACTGTTTTGTGTGCAGCACTTAGTGTGCACAGATTTTAATCAGTTAATGATCAATAATCAAATCTGTTTAAAATTAAATGTATTTTGTCTGATTTAATCTGGTGAGAAGGCACTTTGTGTGTGCAGGATGTTACCCACCTGAACTGCTCTTGACTCCATTGACTAAGCCTTTTCCTGGATTGAGGATCTCAGTCCTGGAGCCTTGAGTCTCAGACATCTTGATCAGCCTGGAGCTTCTCTCCGTGTCCTTCCTCCTGAGGGAGGCTGATCGTGGCGAGGTGGAGTCTTTAGACTGCTTCACCGGAGTAGAGGACCTCTTCCTGACCTCCCCCTTACGAGCAGGGGAGGCAGACTTGGGTTTGCCCTTTCTGAGGCCCTTGGTGGTCTTGTGCTCTTTTTTGAGAAGTTTCTCTGTGCTGCTGTGGTCATTGAGAAGAGCCTCTGGATCTACCATGCACACGTCAGGGTGGGGAGGATGAGGATGAGGGTCCTTCATCGGGGTTGGGGGGGGATCGTGAGTCCTCTGAGCTGATCTTGGCGATGGAGGATGGTGGCCCCCTCCAGATGCAGACAATTTGTCCACCGGCAGATGTTCAGCGTCTTCGTCTGAGTCCAGATTTCCTTCAGCAGTTATGGACGGACACTCTTCGGTTTCTGGAGGAACGTCAGAATCCGACTGTGATGGCAACGATTCACTTGCAGACGTCGGAGGTGTTTCCTCTCCGGCTAATGTCACAGCCAAACCAGATGACATGGCCCCGGGTAGCTGGTGTGACCCAGCGTCTCCATGGTAACTCTGAGCGTGGTGGTGCCTCTGCTTGTGCGACCTCCTTTTCACAGAGTGCTGCTCCTGATCGTCCTCGTCCCCATCCTGGAAGTGGTCGCTGCGGCCGTCCTCCTCGCCCTCGTCACTGGAGAGCTGATGAGGACTGGGGTTGATGAACGATGGAGAAAGTTCTCCTTTGCGATGTTTATATTCGCAGGAGGAGTAGCCTGGAGGGGAGGCAGAGGAGGAGGTGGCACCGGTGTTCAAGTCAGAGGGACGATCTGTCTTTACGTCTCCTTTCCCAGATGTGTCTGTGTGATAGGTATCCTTTGAGGAGGACATAGAAGTACTGTGGACACTGCTCATCCATTCCATCGCTTCCATTGCCTCCTCTTCCTCATCATCATCACCATAACCTGGAGGAGGGGCACTTGGGCAGTCGTCAGGCCTCTGTAGCAGCTCCCAGTCAGATATACTGCTCTTTCTTCTAACTTCTAATCTCTCTGGTGGCTTATCCAACAGGCTTTTTTCTTCTACTCTTTCCACCTCACTTCCCTTCCCAACTTCTGTTTTTTCACACATCTTTGGATCAGTTGTAGCTTTCTTCTCCTCTGTGCTGTCTTTACACATCTTTTCTTCAAGTTTCTTTTCCTCTGTTTTCGGCTTGACTTCAGCATCTTTTTTAGCAGCCTCTGTCTTTTCATCTTTTTCACTTGTTTCTTTCTCTGCCACCTTCGCATCTTCCTTCAAAGGCGCAGCAGCTCCACTTGTCTTTTCTTCTTTTGCCTCTGATGTTTTCTCCTTCTCTTTATCCTCTCCTGTTTTGGACACATCTGTTATGGCACATGAGGTTTTGGTAGCTCCACTGTCACTCAGTGAGGATGTCTGTTGAGTTGTTTGCAACACCACGTCAGGTTTAGACACAACAGCAGTAGAGGTGATGGTGACAGTCTTCGTCTCTACGGCGTGTGTGGTACTTTCTACCACATATGACCCAGTTATTGATGAAATAGTCTCTTTTTGCTCAGCCACTTTGATCTTTTGACATTCAATACGACATGGTAGGGTGCTGTCCTCCATTTCAAGTGTATGAGGCTCCTCGTCTTCTGCTGACCCTTGGGACCCCCTGTCAGAGGAGTCAGCCCTTTGGAGAGGAGAGACATCAAAGTGAGCCTCCGATGTGGATAAGCTCTTTGACACCTTTACTGGATCAGTAAGTTGTAGAGATGGTGCTGCGGTGGATGTAGTAATCTTTGTTTCTAGCATATAAAAACTATCAGTGCTTGACTTTGTGTCTGCTTCAGGCTTTGCAGAACTAACTGGATCTTCAGTCTGTTTGGCAGTGGTAGCTAAGACTGGAGATGATGGTTTGGTCTCCTCAAACTGACTGAGTAAAGACATTTTTGTTGCAGGTTTTGACGTCACTTCCATGTACTCATCTCTCTGAAATCCTCCAAAGCAGGAGCTTGTAGATGCTTTTGTGAACGATGACTCCTCTTTGACTAGAGGTACTTCAGAGCTTGATATTGTTGTGAAAGTTTCAGCTTTGTCTCCAAACTGTTGGCTCAAAGAGGCAGAAGTTGAGGCTGAGGATGAGTAACTATATGATGTAGAAGAGTATGTTGAAGTAGAGTACGTTAAGGTGGTATATGTGCAAGCTGATGAGGTAGTTTCCTCATGTTTTGTGGGGATATCTGGGGTCTGCCTCTCATCTGGACTTTCTTCTTGGATGTCTCTTTGGCTGTAGTATTTGTCATCACTTAGCTTGGATCCTTCAGAGGTATCTGAGAGCTTGAGTGTTTCTTTCTTATCCTCCCTCAATTCTACTTTACTTTCCTCACTGGAAAAATGCTCAGAATAATCTCCAGATCTGCTCTGTCCGATATCAGCGTAGCTGCCTGTTAGCGGAGGGGAGGGACTAGACGTAGGCTTGGCCTCTGAATGATCAGGTGGTAAAGCGCTGCTTGTCAAGCTGCTCGTGGATATTGGTTGACAAGTTTCCTTTGTCAAAAAGCTTGGAGATAGAGACCCTTTGTCTTCATCTCCTTTTTTTGACTCTGCTACTTCAGAGGAGGTTATATCTTCCGCTGATGACAGCCTTCTCTTTGTGGTTGCTTCGGGGGACAAATGCTTTTTGTCTGTATCCTCCGCTTTCTTTGTTTCAGGAAGTTTTTGGGCTTCTGGTGTAGCAACACAGATTTCCTCTGCTTTGTGAGCACTCAGGCCTAGAGATGGAGTTGTTTTGCCTACATCTTCACTCTTTGTTTCAGCAGGTTTGGGTGTAGCTGTATCACCAGTTGTATCCTCTGCTTTAAGCAGTTTCTCATCAGGAGATGGTGGTTTTTTACTTATATCCTGCTTGTCTGTCTCTGTGACTTTAGAAGCTGAGGCATCATCAGGTGTTGGTTTACAAACTGTTTCCTCTTTAAGGAAGCCTGATTCAGGCAACTGTGATTTCTTATTTGAGTCCTCTACCTCCGCCAACTTAGCGCTATCATCAGGACTACGTCTGCACATTTCTTTTTCAGACTGCTCTCTTGCACCCTTTTCCATATCCACATCACTTAACTCCTCCTCTTCCTCTTCCTCCTCATCCTCATCTTCCTCTTCATCATCATCAACATTGAAATCTTCTCCCTCTACAAGTAACCTTTTATCTATCAGGCTCTCCTTTCCTTCAGGAAAGTCTAACATGGATTTACAAGTGGCAGAGCTGCTAATTTGACTGTTATCAGAGGCAAGAACATTATCGTCTATTTCACGTCCTAAAAATGTGGTGTCAGGAGCTGTCCTTGAGTCAGCTGATGTTTCGTCTCTCTCTAAAGGTGATGCTTGTTGAGGTAAAATGTCTTTTTCTGCAGGTGAGTGCCGACCAGATGGAGAGTCCTCTCTTTCAGAGGACTCAGTTTTTTCTTTCAGTGACTCAGCAGATTTTTCCTTCTCTTTTTCAGATGTTTTCTTCTCTGTCAAGTCTCCAAAAGCTACAGGAGTAGCTGAGGCCTGGGCACCAAGATCTGTTTGGCTCCATGAGGGAGTGGGTGTTTCTTGTCTTAATGAAACGCCTGCTGATTGAATGGCAGTGCTGGTAGAAACTTTATCACTTTCTCTTGTTGCCCCAGGTTGCAGAGCTGCTGCAGCACCTTCCTTCATGTCATCTTTCTCTTTCTCCGATTTCTCAGGTTTGTCCTCTTTGGGAGTGAAAGAATAAGACTCAGCAGCTTGGGACATTTTGTTGTCTTGCATGTCTATGGATGAAAAGCTCTTCTCAACATAAGGTGTATCTGGTCTTTCCTCTCTTTCACTCTCCTCCTCTTGGCCTTTCTCTCTGTCTTCATATTTAGGGGAGGCACTTCGACTATGGTGGCTGCTTCTTTCACTCTCTGTGAGGGACACTGGGCTGTAGTCGACTCTGCTGAACGACAAAGGCTCTTCTTTGTATTGGTCGTCAAGGAGGAACATGGCTCCTCCAGCCTCTGTCTGGCTTGTTCTTCTGTTATCATCAATACCGATATCAGAGGTGTGATCAAAACCTAGAGAAACCTCAGGCTCTTCTCTAGAGTCTAAGTCTTGATCTTTTGGGATGGGCTTTTCATACGGATCATACTTGGATGCACCAAAGGTTTCCTTTCCATCTTTCAGGCTTCCACTGACAGCCTCCTTCTCTGAGGTTACTTTGTCACCACTCTGAATTTTTGCAGGCTCTGATTTTGCAGCATCAGTGTGTCCAGCCTCCTCAGAATCTCTATCCAGCGTAAAATATGAACAAGGCCGTGAAAATCCTGGAGAAGCCACCTCTCGTTCTCCCTCCATCTCCCTCTCTGCTTCCTTCCTTGGTTTCTCATCTGGCTTAGTCTTTTCTGTGTCAGTAACTCCTGGGCTTGTCTGGGACGGTATCTGTTTCTCTTGTTGTGGTGTTTCCTCCACACTCGACTGACTCTCAGTGCTTGAAAGTGTGCAGCTTCTGGGTTGACTGTCTGTGCTTGATACTGTTGACAATGCAGGCTTTTTCTCAGTTGAGTCTGACACTGGTTCTGCTTTAGCAGCTGGGATGTCAGAAGCTGGCTCTTGCTTTGGAGTAGAGGATGTCTCCTCCTTTGATGTGACAATGTCAAAGGAGGGCTCTGGCTTGGCGAGAGGTGCGGTTGTGGTTTCTGTTTTGACATCATCTTTGTCTGCCGTAGGTGAAAGTCTGGATTCTTCTTTGCCAGACTCCTTAACGTCTTCGTCAATAGAGGGCTCCTGCATTGTAAGCGTAGGAATGATCACTGTGGTCTGTTCTGATGTTGGCGGTTTAGTTTGGTCACTTTTCAGTGCAGTTTCGGTTAAGGGCAGACCTGCAGAGGAGATGTCGTGATCTGATTTTCTCGGCTCCACTGACAAAGGTCTGGAGCCTGCTCCTCCCATACAGATGTCCTCCTCCTCCTCATCTTCTCTGTCTTCGTCAGAGGAATGAACCACAAATGCAGGCTTGAAATCTGACTTGGATGCCACTGCTTCTCCTGTTATTGTCTGTGCAGGTTGTTTAATGGTTTTGTCCTGGTCTTTCTCCTGTAATTCCTCTCTCTCCCATTTCTCCTCTTTGGTGTGGTCTGTATCAGAGGAGTCATACTTCTCTTTCTCAGTGATGTCATCCATCTTTGTGTCAGCAGCATCCTTTTCTTTAATTATTTTCTCATCCTCTGTTGGTTTGGTCTTTTCATCTTTGATGTCCTCAGCCTCATAGCTGTATTCTTTTTCTTGTTCTTTTTCCATTTTCTGTTCTTTGCTCAGTTCAGCAACATGTGCATCATCTTTTTCTTTCTCTGTCTTCTCTTCTTGACTAATAATGACCTTTGCTTCTTTATCTTGTTCCTTCTTCTCCTCCTGGATGTGGAGGGGAGACACAGAAATGTCATCTTTTGCTGGTTTCAGGTCTTCACTTGATTCTGTTACAGAAGAGTCTTTCTGCATTTCTACTGATGCAGCACCAAAAGTGTCCTTTTCTGTCTGAGCTCCAGGAAGCTTATCAGAAGTTTCTTCATGTATATGCTTATCACTAACATCACAAATATCATCCTTTTTAGTCTCTTTAGTCTTCTCCTCTTCCACAGTTGGAGCCATGGGAGGAGCTGGCTCTTTTTTATCATCCTTCTTGGGTTCAGACTTGAAAGGATAATCATGCTTCCCTTTATCCTCATCTTTGGCGCTTAATGTTGGAGCGCACACCTCCTTCTCTGTCTCCTGTTTGATGGATTCAGCTTCACGAATGTCCTGTTTGACTCCATCTTTCATTTCCTCCTTGACGGCTTCAACTTTAGGTGACTCTTTCTCTTTAACATCCTTGGGTTGCTCAACAGTGGCATCTGTTTCTTTCTCTTTCTTTGTATCATCTTTTTCAGTTTCTTTGTACTTGAGTTCCTCCAAAATGGGTTTTTGGTCAGAGATGTCATCCTTCTCCTGCTCTTTAGGCTCTTCTTTTATTATTTGTTTGTCAGAAATGTCAGTTTTTTCCACCTCTTTGTCATCCTTCGAGGTTTTGACAGAAGTATCAACAATGTCCTTTTCCTTCTGCTCCTTAACGCACACTAAATCAGAAATATCGCTCTTTTCTTTTTCCATTTCCTCTTCTTTAACCTTAAACTCTGTGTCACGAGTTTCCTCTTTTGGTGTTTCCTTTGCCTCCTCCTTGATGACTTTTACATCAGCTGTAACGTCTTTCAGGTCTGTCTTTGCCTCCTAGCTCTGTCTTTGCCTCCTCCTTGATGACTGTTACATCAGCTGTAACATCTTTCAATTCTGTCTTCTCTTCGTCTATGAGGGGTTTTACACCAGCAGTGTCTTTGCTTTCTTCCTCCTTTGAAGGTTTGATATCAGACATTTCTTCCTTAGTTGTCAGTGTATCTTTTTCCTCCTTTATGGGTTTGATATCAGCACTATGATCCTGAATTGTCACTTCTCCCTCCTTGGATGGTTTGACAGTGAAGGCTTCCTCCTTATCCACTGCTTTCTCCTTTTCTCCTTCTATTGATTTGACAGCACAAATATCTTTACTGATATCTTCCTCTTTTTCGTCTTGCATGGTGGGTTTAGCCACAGAAATGTCAATCTTTGTGCTTGTTTCATCCTCAGATGCTTTGACAGTAGAAATGACAGCAGAAGTGACATCTTTATCTTTACTTGTCTCTTGCTCCTTTTCTCCCTCCACACCTGGTTTGACGGCATCCATCTTAGTAAGTTTGACGCCAGCAGTATCATCTTTACTCTCCTCTTGTCCCTTTTCTTCTCCAACTGTTGGTTTAACAGCAGAAGTTTCTTCCTTACTTGGCAGTTTATCTTTCTCCTCTTCTTTGGTAGGTTTTATAGCAGCAGTATCATCACTTATGTCATCCCTCTTGTCTTCTTCTGTTACAGGTTTGAAGGTCTGAGTATCATCCTTGCTTGGTGTTATATCTTTGTCTTGCTCAATGGAAAGTTTGGTGACTGAGACATCATCTTTAGTTGTCTCTTTCTCTTTTTCTTGCTCTGTGGTTGGCTTGGCAGTAAGAATGTCATCTTTACTCACTGTAACATCTTCTTCCTCCACCTTGGTGTGGCTGATGGTTGAGATAGCATCTTTACAGACCTCTTCTTCCTTTTCTTCTTTTACAGTAACAGCAGATGTGTCATCCTTACCAATAATTTCTTCTTTGGTGGGTTTAGCAACAGTGAGGTCACCCATCTCTTCCTCTTTTTCCTTCTGCTCATCTGTAGAGGGCTTGGCAGCAGTTACATCTATTTTTTCCACCTCTTTCTCCTCTTTCTTATCTTCGATCACTTTGATGTCAGATGTTTCTGTCTCTTTTTTCTTCTCCTCATCTTTAGTTGGCTCAATAATGGGCTTATCGTCCTTCTTTGCCTCTTTCTCCATCTCCTCTTGAACAGGCTTGATATCTGTGGCATGGACCTTTTCGATCTCTTTCTCTTCAGTCTTTACAGGACTAACATCAAACGTGTCAACCTTTTCTGGCTCTTTCTCTTTCTCCTCCTCTTTCAAAATCTTACCATCAGACACATCATCCTTCTCAACCTCTGTCTCCTTGGTTTTGAGGTCAACATCCTCATCTTGTTTTGTATCTTTCTGCTCCTGCTCATCTTTGATTTGTTTGGCCTCAGGAGCAGCAACAATTTCCACCTCTGCTTCTTTAGTAGGTTTGGCCTCAGGAATATGGTCTTTTTCAGGCTCTTTTTGTTCGTCTTTAATGGCTCTATCAACAGTGACAGTGTCCTTTGCAATTTGCTCTTCTTTGACAGGTTTAATATCAGAGGTATCATCCTTTACTGCCTCCTTCTCTGCTTTCTCATCCGTGATGGACTTAATGGCAGAAACTTCTTCTTCAGTGACAGATTTCTGTTTCTGCTCATCCTCGATTTGTTTGACATCAGAGATGTCGTCCTTGTCTTTCTCCTGTTCCGCTTTGACAATCTTAACTGCAGATTTATCATCATGATCGTCGTCATCTTTCTTGTGATCATCATCATCATCATCTAAGAAACGACCCTCCCTCTCTGGAAATTTACCTGGAACAGGCACTTTAGGTTCTTTATCCTTGAGCCCGACATCTATGTCTTCCTCACGTTGTGCAGATGAGATGAGGGAATCCCTCTCTAACATGGGTGGCTGAACTTCTGTTAAAGATGCTGCAACAACAGGGGTCGTTTCTGCCTGTTTGCTCTCATCTTTTGGCACTGGTGAAATGTCTTTTTCTGGCTCCTTCGTCACTGGAACCTCTTTTATGTCCTTTTCAAATGTTTTGTCAGAAGATTTTTCAGCTTCTACTTCATGCTGATCTGTTTTCTGCTTGTCAATGTCTTTTTGTGTCTCCTTTTCTGCTTCATCCCCTAGTTTTTTAGTTTTGTCTTCAGTTGTAGTGACTACATCAGGGAGCTTCTCTTCCTTTTGCAATTCCAAATCAGGGAAAACCTTCATCTTGTCTTCCACTGGTGACTGACGAATTGGTGAGTGAGCTGCACTTGAGGGTCCAGACTGTGGAGGGGAGGCCATTTTCACAGTGATATCATCGGGACTGAAGCAACGCTCCTCACTCTCTGAAGTTACTGAGTCTGATCCAAAAGGTCTGGTAGGCACAACAGATGAAATATCTTTAGGTGCAACTGCATCTACATTTTCCTCTTCAACTGGCAGGTGGACTGGTTTGGTGTCTTGTATTGTCTTTGAAACAGGTGACACTGAGCCAGCGAGCTTTTCAATGTCTTTCTCTTTACCCTGTAATATTTGGGAAGAAGCATAGCCCTCTTGGAGTTTTTCAAGTGAAATGTCAACATTAGGAGTTTGGTCTTCCTCCTCTTCTTCTTCTTCTTCTTCTCCCTCCACACCGTGAGCATCAGGAGCTTTAGCTGCCGTCTTCACTTCTGAAAGAGGAAGCTGTATGTCCTCAGATGGAGATTTGGGTTGTTTGTCGTCTTCTAAAGAAGGTGGTGAAAGAGTTCCTGCAGAGAGTGGCTGCTCTTTGCCTTGTGTAACGTCAGGTGGGGTTGACAGGGGAGCAGGGGTCTTAGGTGGTTCCTCAGCCTGAGGTGCTGCGACAGATGCCACAGATTGATCTTCAGCAATAGAGGTAGGGAAGGAGGACATTTTGTCATACTCTGTGATGGACGTTGCAGAAGAAACATGCTCCTCTTCTGCCAGAGGAGCAGTGATGATGTTAGTGAACACAGATACTTGCTCCTGCACAGCTGGGATAAACCCTTTCTCGGTCATAGCCGCAGCTTGCATCTCCCTCATGCCGTGGATGTTGACAAATGATTCGGTCTGATCTGGAACAGAGATGTCATAAGAACCGACGTCATATTGAAGGTGTGGTATCCTCTCCTCTGCCTCCTCGTGAATCTCCTCGTCAGAGATGGTCTGTTCTGTCTCAGAGTAGCCAGGGATGGTTTCGTCTTGGATGTAGGAGACGGGTTCAGCTGCAGCCGCCCCTTGAGCTATTGAGGTTATGGGAGCTGTGGCCCCTCCAACATGTGACAGGTAGCCTTCCTCCTCTTCCTCTTCATATTTAGCTGCAGTCATAATTTCATCTGTTTTGCTTTCAGTGACCATTTGTTCTTCAACCGCATCTTCAGGTTTGACTTTGATTTCTTCATCTGCTATTACATCTAAATCTTCCACCTCTTCCAGTTCGGCTTTCTCCACTGCCTCCTCCTCCTCTTCTTCCTTCTCTTGCTCCTCCTTGGATGGAGTCATTTGCAGCTCCTCTTTTGTCACAACTTTAGCTGTGAGCTCTGATTTCTCCATTTGTTCTATCTCATGTTTTCTGTCAAGCCCATCATCCTTTGCCTCCTTCCATTTTGATTCATCTTCCTCTTCACCTATTCCCATATCTTCCTCCTCCTCCTCTTCTGTTTTCTTTTCGACAGCTGGGGCCACTTCTTCCTCCTCTTCCTCTTCCTCATCCTGTGTTGCTGCTCCCTCATCCTCAAACTTTTGAGCCTCTTCTAATTCTCTCTCCTGTGTTGCCTCCTTTTCTTTGTCTTCAATTTCAGCTTTCACTTCTGGGGCTGTTACTTCCTCTTCAGGAGACTTTGTGCCAGCTGGAATTTCAGATATAGTTTCCTGTACTTCCTGCTTCTCTTGTTCTGTTGGCTCAGATGAAACTTCAGTACTGTCTGGTGGTTCTGCTGATACAGCTACAACCTCAGCTTTTTTCAGTTCTTCAAAATCCTTGGTTAGGTCTTCAGGTGTGGAGGGAACAGACATGCCCTCAACAGCTCCATTCTCTATGGGTTCAGGCTGAATAATTTCAGGTTTTGGCTCCTCTGCTTTGGGTTCAGGAGGTTCGGCCTTTGCTGCTTTGATTTTTCCAGTTTTGGCTTTACTTGACACTTTAGCTTTATGTAATGTCTTTCTGACCTCTGGTGTAAGTGGTTTTAGGTCAGGCTTTGTCATTTTTCTCAGCTCAGGTTTGGATGTGTCCTTCTTTTTGTCTTCTTTGGACTTAACATCTTTCTTGTCATCTTTTTTAGCAGAGTCATCTTTCTTTACTTTCTTGATTTCTTTCTTTTCCTTGTCCTTTTTCTCATCCATTTTTGAGACCCTTTCTTTAGAGTGCTTTTTTAAGGATTTTTCTTTCAAGAGTTTTTTCTTTTCTGGCACATCAGTTTTAGATTTTATAGTCTTCGTTGGCTTTTTCTCCTCTTTTTTCTCTAATATATTTTCCTTCACAGAGTCACTCTTTGCCTCTGTGGCAGCTGACACATCATCTTGTCCTTCAGTTTCTTTCTTTGTCGCCTTTGCAGTAGTCTTCGGGGAGGATTTGAGACTCTCTTTGCTATCTGTTCTTTGTTTTAACTTGGTCTGTTTTATAACAGAGGGAGGAGCTCCTGAGGCAATGTCCTTTTGTGTGGCTACAGGATAGCGCAAGAAGTCAAGGTGCTTTAATTTTTCTAGCCCCTCCAGGATCTTGTTTTGTGGTGCATTCCCAGGGAACAGCACTCTGACAATCTTTTCTGCAGGGTTGGCGGGGAGCCAGACGACTAAGGCTGTAACTGATGTCAGGTAGGGCACAGATATTTCTCCTTCTTTACCGTTGGGCAGGACAATACCAGTTTTGGCCTTGCTGTTGCCAGCCCACTTCTGCATTAAAAACTGCATCTCTTTACTGTCTTTGACAGGGTTGAGGATATACATGTCTAATCTGCCCACTCCCATCTTGTGGAACAGAGTAATGGGCTCAATAGTGTTGCTGACCACTCGAAAGAGAGGCTCTGGTTTGATTCCTAGTTTGTTAAGGTACTGCAGAGTTAGTGAGGCTTCTTCGATGCTGCGTTTCACTTTGAGATTAGATTCTGGCATGCGGAGCTTCTCTGGTACATTGAAGAAGACCACGCCTAGCTCAGGAGAGATCAGGTTCTTCATCCAGTCACTGTAGTTGGTGGAGCCTTGAGACTGCTCCTCCTCCTGTTCTGCTATCTTCCTCTGAAGAAGCCCATTGATGCCTGGGAGATTGTCAGCGCCGATGTGTGTAAGTAGAATTGAGTCAATGCGGTCCAAGTGACGGACGAGCTTCCAGAAGCAGGATTTCCGTTCAGAGCCTCCATCCACTAAGATGTTGAAGCCATTCACCGCAAAGAGAGCAGAGTCTCCTCGTCCGCCAGGAAAGATGTAGCAACATGGCTTGGACAGTTTCAGGAAGCCTCCGGAGGTCGGTGGCTCCAGGAGGTCAAAGGGTGAAGGGACGTCAACCGTCTCAGAGATGTACTCTGTGAACTCTGTGACGCCCTCCATCTTGGGGAGAACAGGTTCAGGGTTTAGTTTGTACTCCAGGAACTCCCGTAGGATCTGCAGCTGTCCCAGGGAGCTCCAGCCCACCTCCCCGCGGCAGGACACAGTAAGTGTAGCCTGCTGCTTGGGGGCTGTTGTGCCCAGTAATTCACTGACCTGCAGGACAGACATACCCAGACACATCAGTCAGTGATGCATGACTTGTGTTATAAAGACATACAAAACAAACAATAAAATAATTTGCTGCAATAGTCAAGGAGAGAATCTTTTTAACAAGGGAATTTGAAGTTATTTGAAAGAATAAAATGAAAAATTCTAAATACTCCCCTTGCATCTCTTTTCTGTCGTCCTCTGTGTAATATTCTTGTGCAGTTTTTTTAAGCAAATGTTAAGACTTTGTGCATTTCTGGCCAAACTTGTTTCTATTTGTCTTAAGGACTAAAAAAGCAAAGTGAAGAGGCACCTCAACCTCATCAGATTTGTGCTGGTTCTAGTAGCCTTGGACCTCTTGATGATTTGAATGAGAACTGCCCACAGAGTTGCTTGTCCTCTTCTTCTTTATTCAAACAACATATTGCTGAATCAAAGCCCAACATTTTGGTTTACACTTTCATCAGAGGCCAAACAGGAGTAATAAGCAGAAAACCATTTTATATACATTCTTAAATATCATATAAAACATCTAATATGATAATTACATCATTCAATATCAAGCCATGAGCATTGTTATCCTCTGTTTTTCTCACTGTGGCACCATCTTGTGGTCAAATCAAAAAATAACAGAAGTACTGGTAAAAATAAAGAAACTTAAGAAAACACCTTAAATCAAGCTCTTCTGGCGATAAAGAAATAAATTCTGATTATCAGCCTTCTTATAGAGAGAGCGTAATATAGTCAGTGGTTTTCTGCTCATTACTCCTATTTAAAGCATAAGCCAAAATGTTGGGCTCTGAATAAAGAAGAAGAAAAGAGCATGTCTGTGTCCAGTCCTCCTCTGTCAAACTATGGACTAACAAATAAATTCCTGACATGTATCAAAGCAATGACCTGTCCTATCTTATTAAACATTTTTAAACCACACACATGCATTTACAATATGAATGTAGAGTGTAAAACCTTCATCAGATTGTTATCACGGGTTAGAGGGCAGCAAATTTGACTCACCCCAGGATCAGTAAAGACTCGTGAAAAGGTCTGGTAGGTGAAAACCCCAGTTTGAAGAAGAAGGCCACCGTGATCTGAGCTCTGGCCACTCAAGACCAGGAGCTTGTGTCCTGCTGAGTCTGTGACAAGAGACTGGATCTGGGACAGAGAGACACACACACACACACACACACACACAGAGGGAGAGAGAGGATGACAGAGGACAGTTAAAGGAGAGAGAACACTGCCAAGATGGAAAGACAAATACCTGCGTCACTGACAAAAGAGGAGGCACTTAAAATTGTGTCAAAGTTACCAAGATTTAGCAATGAATATTTAGCAAAACTACAGAAAAATCACACTGAAAATAGACACAAGTAGTTTTCTTATTTCCCATAAATAGGAAAAGAGGTGATTTTGGTGATGAATATATAATAGACAATAGGGCTCAGTATCTAATCGCAACACTACACACAGATATTGATACCAGAAATCAAGTATTGGTTGGTATCATTAGCAAAACTATTAGGAATGATATTAATTATTTACAAATAATGCCCATCTTTATAAGGAGTTGAAAGGGAAATGTGTCAGTCAAAAGATGTAGTCAGGAGATGTACTGAAGGTTATTGTTTTATATGTTGACTTACCTCTGATACAACAGTGTCTTCAGAGGGGTTAACAAGCACCACAATCTCTAGGACATCACTGCTGTGGTGGAGGGTCCTTTGTCCTGTAGGAGAAAATAAAAAAACATCACGTTAACTTCTTCCATGCGGAGGCACTGAAGCGTAAAATCCAACCTCATCGAGGCCTGAAGGTTGGACGAGGTAAACAAGTTGACCGGCGCTCTTGCCAAATGCTCAGTTCAGGCCGTCTGGCCTCAAGACATCCTGCTGGATGTCATCCAGACCTGATCTGGAAAACCTCTTTGAGTCAGGGAGATTTACTATACTGCGTTCTGCATCATATGTGGGGCAATCACTATATAGAGACAGGCAACCCACTTTGTGCATCAATGCAAGAACAAAAGTTGGAATAGGAAACAGGTCACTGATGTCTGCTGGGTGAAGTTTAAAATTTAAGCCATAAGCACAACACACACTAAATTGAGACCAATATTTACCATTCGTATTAGCTATTAAACTTGATTTCATGCAGTCTGATTTTCACATTACTGCCCAAGAATATTAAAAGACAAAACAACTCTGCGAGTAAAAACACTAAGGCATAGAAATCCACACACAAAAATACAGGAAGTATCATTAAACGCATTTGATTGTTAAGCAGATTTTCATACATCCTGATGCATATTCAACGTAATTATGCATCTTCACTTCACTCCATTCAGAGGTGATGTTAAGTTTTTAATTCCCCTTTGTTTCAGCACAGATGTAGGCTCTAATATTAGAGAGGTCTAATAATAGAGGGACTCAGTCACTCCACCATCCACCGGGATCGTCAGTGCATCCCCTGAGTTTGCAGTGCTATGCTATCTTTTTAGGATCTGTCCTCTCAACATGTGTTTTCCATGAAAGACCTCAGATGTGAATCGTTCTCAGCCTCAGATACTGTGATGGCAGAAGAACTATCAACAGTTAAGATGCAGAAGATGTTGAATGAAATTGATAAGAAAAGTAATTTCATACATTAAAGAAAAAAAAAATCGCTTATATGATTCAGCTGCTATATCAATAAGGTAATCAGAATGGTGCTTGTCTAGACCATCTGAGAGTCAGACGAAGAAGCTCTCAGTATGTATCTATTAAGGATGATAATCACAGCAATAATATCTGCATTCAGCTCATGATTATGCTTCTTCATTGAACTAAACTGCATTAACATTATAAGACTGATGAAAAAACATGAGCTAAATCAAATCGTTTTATATTCAAGCACATTCTCCTCTTATCTCGCAAATATTCATCTGTGACATTTTCATATAAAGAAATGTCAGGAGTTTTTTCTTCTCTTTCAGTGAGTCCAAATATATTCAGATCATATTTTTGGGGAAAAAATGAACCCAGCTTAGTGCAAAAGCTGCATTTCACATTTCCAGTGACAACAACAGTGAATTAAGTTGAATAAATAAAAGAGCGAACAAAAAGCTGATCTGTTGATTCATCTTGTGTAGGTTACTATTGAAACAGTCTTTTCTCAGGTCTGTCCAAAAAAAGCCCTGAGGTAGCTACAGCTTGTTGCAATGCAGCTGCCAGAGTTTTAACAACAAGAACAGTCTACAGCCATGCTAACTGCTCTGGGTTGTGCTTAGACACAGCAGTGCTTTGAGCTAAATGCTAACATCAGCATGCAAACATGCTTATGCTTGCAGTTATACAGTGTGGTGAGGTATACTGTTAACCATGTTCACTTATTTTAGTTTAGGATGTTTGCATGTTACCATTTTTCTATTTTCACTAAACACAGCAGAGGATGAAGGGGATATCATTAGATCTGAGCATCTTTATCTTAAGTGAAAGTCAAATCTAAATTTTCAACTAATGGTGCCAGATGAAAAGTCAGAGGGAGGTTATTACAACTTTTCACGGAAAACAATTAATGGCTGCACTTATTTATAAACACAATTATTGCCATACTGTTTGTTTTCTTAGGTACACGTGTATATGTTTGTGTGTGTTTTATCTGTATGTAGCTGTATCCAGCACTTAAGCCCAAATTTCCTTCAGGAAAATAAAGTTTATCTTATCTTAATTGTCAACCTTGTTATGGCATTAGAAGTAAAGACTGGGGATCACCAAGATTATGAAAATACATCATCAAGGAGCCATGAAAGTTTTTGTGCTAATGTTTGCAGAAGATGTTGAGATATTTCACTAAATAAGTGTGAAGATCACCATCTGCCATCCCTAGATCTGTACCTCTAACATGACTAAAAATGAAGAAATATGAACACACTGCAACCACTGTCAAGTCTCTGCAGTGGACACCAGTAACTTCACTTAATTTTTCTCTCTTTTTCTTTATATTTTCCTGTTGTAATTCTTTTATGCATCCCATAAGCCCTTCTGAATTGCCACTGTGTATGAAATAGACACAGTGAAACACTATACAAATAAAGCTGCTTTGGCTTCTAGGCGAGAGCAACAGTAACCATGGCTGATCGGAGAGTGAGAAGAGTGCCACAATAAATCAGAAACAGAATCCAAGGTAACAATGCTGTCACAGTAAAAAAATAAATAAATTAAAAAGCAGCATATAAAATTAGCAAAAAAAATCTAACATTCAGCGAGCATCACTAACACAAACTAGAGGATGCGGCTGCCTCTGTTGATGTTACCATAGCAACACACTGACAGCCATATGCTTTTCTCTCCCCTGCAGACACACTGCAGTCACCGTCACTAATGTGAAATAGAAAACAATGATTTTTTTACTAAACTGACCCCAGCATGGAGCGAGAGAGGAGATGGATGTAGAATGATATCCCCTCAGTGTTTAAATGAACGCTGGTGCAGCAGTCGGGAGAGGTTCTAACATTTCAGCAGATCTGCCCACAGACGCGTCCGGTTTCACAGCACGATGACTAAGCTGCGAGGGTGAGGGATGATTTGCAAGTTTTCTTTGATACTTCCAACGCAGACAAGTGCAACACACACAACGCTGAGGCAGACTCTTCGATACAGACGCTGGAGACACCTGCGTTGTGTAGCTATGGTATGAATTTGTAAATCCACTTTGAGAAGAATGAAGCCCAGAGAGACAGTGCGTCCCTTTGACCTCCTGATGTGCTTTTCTCAGGTGAAACAGGAGAGAGAGAGAGGGAGACTGCATTAGCTGCTGTTGATGGCTGCCTGCAGGGTGACTGCTCGCTGACACTGCAGACTGGTACAACGTGATACTACAACAACAAAGACACTCTAAGTCAGTCTGAAACGCTGCCGTTTCGCCCCCTGGGGGTCAGAGAACATCAACAATGCAGAGCGTCTGAGAGGCCCGTCACTGCCACTGCAGGCTGGAGGTCTCACAGATCAGATTCACTTTCACTCCCAAACACAGTGAATGGACATGAATCTGTGTCGGTGACACTGGGGCACAGAGAGTTTAAGAGGTCCTGTAAGACTGCTTTAAATTGGCTATAACTCAGGTTAAAACCACTGTTCATCATTACCTTTTGCAAACAAATTCTTTTTATAAATTATTCATTTGTGTGAATTAAAATGAAGCCTAGAGCTGCAATGATTGGTCAGTTAATTGATGAACCTATCTACAGAAACAACTATTCTGATAATCAACTAACCTTTTGAGGGAAATACTTCACTTTAAGTACCCCTACTTAGCATTTGTAAGCACAGCAACATGTAACAAATGGTTTATATCACTCTATAATGTAGTTGTAAGCAGATAAGTGTTATTAATGTATTTGTATTTACAGCAGCCATCATTTATGGGTGTCTGCAGTAAATACAAATACATTAATAACACTTATCTGCTTACAGCTACATTATTACTATTTCCTTAATGTTTGTATATTGCTTACTTGTGATAAATTGGGGGATTTGAGTCTTTTCTTTGTCGGACATGATTGTAAACTGAATATCTTTGCATTTTGGACCATTTTGGACAAAACAAGGCATGTGGAGCTGTACAATGTACATTTTCTTGAATTTCTGGTATTTTATGGGACAATTTTATGGGAAAATAACTGTTAGTTGCAGCCCCACTGATGTAAACAATGAACTACAAGGAATAAAATGACATTCAACTTCAGTGTAAGGTTAGGAAATTAAATTTTTCAACCTATTTTGCTCATGAAACTGAGTTTAAAAAATGGTCAAAACATGTCATTTACCTAAAAATCAAGATCATTCATCTTTTTCTACAGAACTGATACTGATGATACAAGGTTTTCACTCCATCAGAGGCAACATATAATCTTAGTATTTCATTATTTTGTGAGATTCTCATGCCCCTCGAAGGCATGTCTGTTTTGACCCGAGTTTCTATTAAAGAGCTACTTAGTGCTACAGAGACCGCACCGGGAGAAAACAAGACATGTAACGTGAGAAATCAGCAGAGGATTTGAGATGGTTGTAGGCAACTGTTTAGTCATTCCTCCTACTGAGGAGATGAAGCAGCAGCAACTAAATGTTTACAGTTTTATTTTCTCTTTTATCAGTTTTACTTTTTACTGGATCTTTGAGTATATACTTTCTATGATGTTAAAAAAAAGTCATTCAGATCCGATGTGGATGTCTCATTTTATCACAGCCTGTATTTGTGTTACTTTTAAGCAAAACATAACCTAATACATATGTTGTTTCAGTATGTGTTTCTATTAATTTATGCAGTGAAACAGCATATTCATCATCATTTTCCTGCCATTCACAAAAATTACAACATGAATGTAACTGTA
Organism: Lates japonicus; assembly: GCA_033238685.1. Lineage (NCBI taxonomy): Eukaryota > Metazoa > Chordata > Actinopteri > Centropomidae > Lates > Lates japonicus. The sequence goes on along the minus strand of BRZM01000047.1, from coordinate 124,348 downwards.
CCTCAGGTCTTCACATTTGTAAACATGTAGGAGGAATTTGTGTGGTAACGTAAAGTTTAGTTTGATGCTTGAATAATTTCCATGAAGATATCGCAAGAAAAACAGTTTGAGGACAAACCAAACCAAAATGTGCTTTATAATGTGACTGCACATTCTGTATTTGTTTGTTTCAACACTTGTCATGCCGACTGATTGAAAGTTTCAAACATAAGATGCCTACATATCAGAGGAAAATTCCACAAAGAGGCTCTAAGGACCAACATCATCACTCTGTAAACAAAACAAGACAGAAGCCTACAGCTATGCAACTGGCTCTGTGAGGCAAATCCACACAATAACTCTTAGATAATTCACTCAAAGCCATAAATGTCAACCATATGGTGGCGCCAGAAGAAACGTCAGGGCACCATTACAGTTGGTAGGATACACGGAGACATTTAAATCTGAGTCACACTGAGGCAAGAGGCACGCTGCTGTATAAAAATGTGTATATCTGCATATTAACATCTGTCTGTCAGCGTGGGCCACTGACAAATGTCAAATTTATGTGCAAACATTGCTCAAGTTACTTGTTTACAAAATGACAAATGGCCTCAGTCTGAGGAAAGCTGTCAAATGGGGAAGACTGATGGATTTTTCATTGACTTAAGTCAAGGCGGGAATCTCTGCAGTGCGTCAGACACGCCTTGTTTAAACACATCTCCACCTCCCACATGAATACACACCAGCGTGTCAGCCGTTTTCCAGCTCTATTCTCAAGGCTGGGAGTCCAGGGAGAAGTAAACAGTAAAACACAACAAAACAATTTTACACACTTAATTAATACAAGCCTAACTATCAAAAACACTAGTTCCAGGAAAATTTCAAGTAGATTTTAACCATTTATAAGTCGTCCGCAGCAGAAAATTGTGTGGTACTTGTGACAAACATCATACCAGTCATTAAAACCTGTGCTCTGTCATATGAAATAAAGAAATTACAACCCAGTAAAGTGAGTCAGCCTTCAGGGTCACACATCCACTGAGCAGTGTGAAGCTAAAGCATCCTCGGGCAGGCCAGCTTCTGTTGCTAAGCCTAAGCGTGTTTGTTTAAACAGTCCTTTTGAAGAGTGCGATGTTCAGCCAAGTTGCCCTCATCTATTCATCCCCGTGGCGTTTTCTCCACAGACAGAGAAGACGACGACGAAGAAGAGACGTCACCCCATCACAAGAAGTGACATTCAGCCGAAGGCATTTTGAGGATCTCAGTAAAAAAAAAAGGAGACTTATGAAAATGCTCATATTGGTTCATAATTTCTACTTAAACTATTTTAAAATCCCTCTACTGCTGTTCCAGGCTCCCTGCTTTCTTTGTCAGCAGCATCAGTCTTAAGTACTCTTCTTATCACATCAGTTGGCTCTGTAGCTTGGTAATATGACTGTGAATTTGGTGCATATCATTAGCATAACATTGTGACACATTTAGGCAGTTTACTAAGTCCACAACAAAAGACACAGCAACTGAATTTGGGATTAAAAGACTCAACCTCATTCTGCAACTGGAAGCTAAATTTGTGGATTCTTGGTATTTGTCAACAGTCAGTCAGTGAGTGGCAAAGCTGGGAATCCTGCGACTCTTTAAAAAACAATGTGTTGAGTTAATGGGGATAAAAATAGAAAAGGAAACTTCTTGTCTAATTAAGGAAGTAATGTAAGAATCTACCAAGTCATCTGTTAACCCTTTTGATGGTAATTTAAGTGAGTTTTAAAAAAGATAGTACTGGTTGATAATATTTTTCTTTGTTTTACCTTAAACACATTAAATAAACATTTACTGAGGATTATTATTAGAGGATTCTGGCCAAGATAAGCAGTGTTATGTGCAGGATAATCTATGGTGACACCATTTTTAAATGACATGAAAAATATCTTTTATATCTTATTTTTAAACCAATATGTCGTTATATATTATATACATCTTATATTTGTGAAATGCTAAAATTGTGTGACAGTATGAACCAGGGCAAAGTCCTTAGACTATTCAATGTACCAGAGTGTTCATGTAGAATTACACAGAGTTAAGATCTGATATTTTACCACTTCATGTCAAAGGTAGAGGAAGAAAATTTTATTTTTTCAATGTGTCTTCTTAGTGAAATTAGATTGATTTTGTTTTGTATTGTCCTTTTCACTGGTAACAATGTGATATTTTGTTTAGTGGATTTTTTTTTTTAGATATATATGGATAATGCATAAAGGCTAAGCTGGCTAATCATATATGGTTCAAAACATTAACGTTTGCCATTTACTGCAAGAAAGCCTGAGATTTAAGGAGAAGACTTGACTAAATACTTGACTGTATTTCTTGTTTTTCTTCTGCTGAACAATCTAGTACACATAAACATATGTTAATTACTATTATACAGATGTACATATAATGTTATAGTGGATATTTGTCTTTTGGTTTGATACATGTGTTACTGGAGGATGTCTTGTTATATTCTTGATGTGTGAAATATAGTGGTGCTTTGTTATCTTATGTGGCATGACACTAATAAAACAAACTTTCTGACAAACTAAATATTAAAAAAAACTAAAAATTCTTTATCAATGAGCTATGTTATGTTTCAGTGCAGGCAAGTTTCCCTAATACAGATGCACTTTAAGAGCCTTAACCTGAATTTGACCTGTCATTGTCCCAGCATGTGGCCTGATCTACAAAAATTCCTCATAAAGTCAAACAGTCCAAAGAAACGTTCAGTAATGTGTAATCCAGCAGGAGCATCTGTGTTAACTGAGATCGCACATCTGCAATGATCCACTTTCTTGACAAAAATAACTTTGGTGGCAGAGCAGACATGGTGTGTCACCTGCTCCGCTTCTGTCGGTTGACTTAAGGATCTCGGGGAGGTGAACTCTTCACTCCCTCTCGGTCTTTGCTCGACTCTGTTCGTAACTGCGAGGCCCAGAGGAAGGAAGGTCGTTTGTCAGACAGAACTCAGTGTTTCTGCTCGTTCCGGCTCTTCCTCAGATGACCTGCTTGATATAAATATCCACGTCTGAACTCCCAAAACGAGAACGCTCTGTTTAAAGGGGACTAAATCGGAGCACTGATCGACCGAGGCCCAGCCACCGCACTGCTCCAGATAGCATGTTCCACATTTACGGTGGCAGGGGGGTGGCGAGAGGAGGGTTCAAGGAATTTGAAGACTGCAGGTCTTGCAGTAGCAAGAGCTACTTCAAGGGACACAGACTGTAGCATGGGTTCATTTTGTAGGGAGCAATTCCCATTAACAGGTTGTTATAGAATGAACTACTGGATGAGTTGAGAAAATAGGAGGGAGCTTCAACAAACCACTGATGTTGTCACAGCAGGAGACCAGTGTCTTAGTTTCAGCAAGATGCCAGTGTATCATTAAGTACAATGCAAAGCTGAATTGATGATTCAGTGCCAGACAGACAGCCAACATCCTGTTCTAAATATAAAACCAATGAGCTTGATAGATGGTAGATGTTATTCTGCTATAAAGGTTCTCACATCAGCACAGATACACACAAGGTCAAAGGATTCATTGTTGGTGAGGCAAACATTTGGCCTTGACCATTGTAAAGAAATGAAAAATTGTAAGGTTAAATGTCATACCTTAGATGATCAGTCTAAGGCTGCAACTAAACTAGTCTATTAAATGTCAGAATGTGGTGAAAAATATCATTTCCAGTCTTTCCTTTCTAGAGTCCAAGGCTGTTTTGTCCAAACAACAGACCAAAACCCAAAAATATTGAGTTTAAGCTATAATCATTAGAAAATCTAATCCAGTGGTTCTCAAATTTGTTCTAGCATGCCCCCCTTCAGAAACCAAATAAAGTTCATGCTCCCCTCCACCACCTCTGTATCTGTACTTTGAGACTGGAAATGTAATTTTGACCTGAGGGAATGGGGTATATAAAAAATAAATAAAGTTATAAGGCAGATGATGAGCATCACACATGGCTAGCTTGACGATGAGGACCAGAAGGATCCCTGAGGGGCTGAGCTGTCATAACATCTACACACAATTTTCAAGCCACAGGATGTCAACACCCACTAAAAAACATTTAACACCTTAAGATCTCTGCTGGTACACCCTAGAGACAAGACGCCCCCCAAGGGAAAGAAAGAAGCTGTGTATAATATCACAAACAACTAGAGTTTAAACAGTGTTAGTCAATCAACAGACAATTAATTGGCAACTATTTTGACAATCAATTAATCTTTTCAGTCATAGGACTTGCTGTGAATCTTTGTTTTATGTGATAGTAAACTGAGTATCTTTCACTTTTTAACTATTGGTTGGGCAAAACAAGCAATCTGAAGACAACACCATGGGCTTAAATTGTGAAAGGTATTAATTCTTATTTCAGCTGCATCTGCTGTCGGACGTCAGACCACAACCAGTCACAGCATCAAATGAGAACTTGACTAAACAATTAATGGACAGTTTCATCTATTATACTGCAACTATCTAAACAGCCTTTTACTGTAACTCTGGCCTTGTTTTCAGTTAAAAGTAAATCAAGTAAAGTTAAGTATTGAGCAAGTTAACGAAGCTGAACTGATGCCTCGGGCTTCATCCTCATACACACTTCAGATCAACAGAGGTTGATTGGAGCTGACATCAAAAAGTTATTACCCTGTTCTTAATCTCATTTGCCTAATGTGAGCTCATTCCTTCCCCAGGACTCAGTACTATTGTCTGAGCTTAGAGATAAAGTGGTGTGAAGTGGGTTGGAAAATTAAAGAAGCCAGTACAGACCCGACAGGACTGTCTCCATGCTCATTTCAGTACTGCGTCGTCACCCAGCAGTAAAGCCATGCATCAAAACTACAAGTCTGACCATTTGTTTGTGTCTTAAAGCGTCAAGTGGCTGCTGAGTCACTGTTGCAGTCTGCAGTGCAGAGCATTGAAATGCAGGTCCTGTAACTCTGAAATATGTCAAGTTAAATTCCAACGATTTCACTGGTCTGAACTGTTGATATTTCAAATTGTGCAGAAATTAAAAGACATAAAACATTCTGATGATCATAACTACTGTTAGCTGATCATATTTCACTCTTTTATTCTTTTATTATTATTATGAACAGTCAAATAGATTCCATGTTTGCTACCTGTTGTTTACAGGTACCTCTGCCACCTTGCCATTTGAAGATTATTGATCTTTTCGTGTCACAATAAGGACACGTATCACAATTTCACCAAGGATCTGAAGGAAGTAATCTCCAGGATTCAAACTCACTCCTTGAAACACAATCACTGTCATTGGTTCACAACAGCAACAGGAAGCCAGAGTCTTAGTTCCTGATGCTAATCCCAGTCCTGTGATTTGGCAGTGCTGAATGATTGGGCTGCTAAGCCATTTAAAGCCTCTATGCCAGAAACAGCCAGCTGGTAGTCTCTCTAGGAAAAGCAAAAAGCAGAGTATATATCCATTTAAACTGGTGAACTGATAGGTGTTGTCCAAAACTTCCTCAAAGTTTATTTGTTCATTGGTATTTTACTGGATCCCCATTATCTTAGCTGCTAATTTTCATCCCAAAACAATAATTGTGTATGTTTATACTGTCATTTATCCACATACTGAGAATGCTAAAAAGGTGCTCACCCATATTGTGGGTAAAATAAGTCTGTAATATTAACCAGGACAAATATCAGAAAACAGCCTCTACTTATATTCCTTTACAGTAGCGTCTTGTAAAGTCATGTTATTTTAAGGAGTGACAACAGTGGATATCCAGATCCCTGCAAATCCTTCAGATTTCCTCACAGGAATCAGTTAAAGTGTATCTTATCTTTAAAGAAAAGAAACTACAGTCCCTCATGCCACAGCTTAAATATGTACACAGAACCGTCAGTGGTGGGTTTTCTCCGAGCTAATCTTTGTTCTGAATTAAAACCATGGTCAGTGTACTAGGATGAGATGGTGATAGCTGTAGTATAATTGGCTTGCTTTGGGCCAACAGTGAGCCAAGAATCTGCAGTAAGTTGAGCCTTGAACAAGCACTTTGAAAGTACAAGTCATAGAAGCATATGGAAACTCATCAACATCCAACAAAAACCTGATAAATGTAAACCTAGAAAAGTTTAAATATGTTTTTGTTTATTTATTTCTGTTTGGAAGGTAGTAGTTAGAGTGATCAAACTGTGGTTTGAGTCATAGATTAAAGCTACAGGTGTGTTTTAGTTATTAATCCGAAACCTTTGTCTAGGTTTATTTTGGTTAGTTTAGTTTTAGATATGTTTGTCTGTACTTATTTTGAATTCAACATTTACAGACAAAGCAGATGAAGATCTTATAAAATATAATGCTTTGTTATAAATTAAACTACCCAACAGTTCAGTTCAGTTTATTATTATTACTATTTTATGAACGAGCTGATCAAAATAATCAGCAAGTTAATCCATAATGAAAATGATTATTACTTGCAGTCTTATACAAAATAGTTAAAAATAACCTCCACCTCAACCAACTTAAGTACAACAGTAAAATCCTGCTTTTGAATTAATGTATGAGTAATGATCTAATGAAATAATGTAGAATAATGTAACAGTCACAAGGGCAATTTTCACTTTTACTTGTAACACAGTATTTTTATGGTGTGGTATTCGTACTTAGGTAAAGGATCTGAATACCCCCTCTACCACTGGTATACGAATATGAATGAATATGTGTATGTATAGAGATTTTGTATGAATCAGTATTGTCACTTTGCCTAGTCCCTCATTTCCATTAAATGCTATGAGATGATTATGATAAAATATTTGGTTCTGTCCTCTCTTCTTCAAATCGGTTTCCAAAATAGCTCCAACTCATTATCGGCAGATGAGTCACTGAGTCATTAACACATGAATAAAGGACATGAGAGACAAGACCATCAGCCAACCGATCGCCAAGTTCTTTACTAACTTCAAGTCTTTTCAGAAGAACTTTCCACCTGATTTAACGCAGGACTGAAGTATTAGCTCACCATCATCATGTCTGACACATTAAAAAGGAAGAAATCAATGGGAATAAGAGCAGAGGATAGAGGGCAAGGGACTGTCGATGAAAGAGTCAGAGCTCTGTGGTATTTCAGTATGTAAGTGTCGCAGTATTTAAGGCCAGACTCATCCACAGCTCGTTCAGCTTCTATAATACCAGCCACCCAAGTCTCCTGCTTTCCGTGCGCTCCTTGAAGGGCCTCTGAGCTCCTTTTGCAAGTCTATTATTCAGTCTTTGTTGCTGCAGACTGCCATGGTGATGCCCCACAGCTCACACACTCACACACTCACACACACACACTCGGGCATTCAAGTGAACACTACCGTTTGATACCAATAGTTTTGTAATGAAGGTGCAGATTCTACAAATGTGACCATTTTCTAGAGTTATTAGCCGATATTGCCCTCTCACATGTATCAGGAAAAAAGAAATGTCTCTGCAAACATGATAAAACTTTGTTTAATGTAGTTTAAAAAGTGACCACCAGAGAGTTTATTTTTAAACTATAAAATATCCCACTGAGTTCATATCTTTGTACTAATGACAATTAAAGTTTGTAATATGAATATCAGCCAAAAAGTCATTTTTACCTTTAATATTGGCCTCAAAAAATACAGTTACAATAATTTTTTTTGTCTTGTTACTGAGATGTCGTCATTTATACCACCCGAGAACACAAAAAAAACCATACCTGAACAATTACAAAAACTCTTAAAATAGCATGTTTAGCCATTTAAATAGCATATTTAATGTTTTTTTTATGAAGCTGAGGCCCAGAGAGAACAACACTGAGTGGATGAATAATGGAAAATCAATGGTAGTGTGATATACTAAGCAGCCTAGTTTCCACACACAAACATACACACAACCAGCTTTAGATTAATCCTTTGAAACGGAAATGTTTGTTGATGGACTCACAGTTAACAGTTGTCATTTATTTGTCAAATAAACCACTTTGTGTAAAACACCTTCATGATAAACTTTATAGGAGCAGAAGAGGATGTAATCAGAGAGAAAGAGAGAGTTACAAACAGACTGACCACCCTGAGAGTGAGGAGAGGCATGAAAATGCAGTGAGAGCTGCTGCTAGAAAAGGGCAGCAGGAGGATATTGGCAAAGTGTCTTTGTCTCTTAGAGTTCGGTCCACATCGTGCCAACTATGACATCACTGCTTCCCCCCGTACTCCCCCCACCGTCTAAAGACCCAAAGAGGCGCTGAAAGCAGTCTAAGTTCAAATAACACACACACACACACACTAGTTCTTGCTGCCAAAACATCACTCTAAAATGTGTCAGACCATCTTTTTAAGGCCACCACAAACATCTCCCCATGCTGTCTAACAGTATAAATACCCATAGTAATGGGCCCTTTGTGTTCAAGCTGTATTTAGAACAAGAAGTCACATTCAGACATGTCTGCATTATTTGTCCTGAATGAGCTTGTGTGTATGTTGTGCTAAAATACGGCTGTTATACATTTTAGACTTTTATTTTGAAGGGTAGTTATTAATGTATTTTTATGGGAGTAAATAGCTTTCAATGTAGAATTCATACACTTTCCTATAAAGTTTTTACTAAGAAGTTTATTTTAGTGCAACATTTTACCCTGTAAGGTCTTTGTCAGGCAAACATCCATGTGACAAAAACACAGGCATTTTAACAGAAAGTTTATTGTTTTATTTTATGAAGTATGTGTGTTGCACTTGCATTTGCTTCCTCTTCAGTTGTACAGTTTTCCCTAGACAGACATTTTCTTCACTCTCTCTGTGTTTTTGTTGTATTTGTCATTTAGCATGAAGCTAACATTGGGCTTACATTCACCAGGATAGAAGCATGACTCCAGATGAATAATAATGTAATTTTTGGATTGAAGTAAATGAGAGCTTTGCTCAAAAGTTTACATCTAAAAAATATCAGTGATTGCACATTTAAACAAGTGTAGAGTGAATGTGTTAATTTTTAAAATACATTTTTTGGTCAAGTTTTATTTATTGTAATGTATAAATCTGCATAAATTTGGCCATTAATTCTATTTCATGAGAATCTTGTACTTATTATGTTAGTATTACACTCTCTTCCTCTTCCTTGTGTTTTAGATTTTTCCCGTAGAGGACACTGAGAGCAGTTATCCACAACAGGGACGTTATAATGATGCTACTTGTGATATCTTGTAAAAAGTACTGAAAGACAGTCCTGTGATGTGTGGTGTTTGTCCACTATTCAACACAATGTGTTGACTCACTAACCTGGAAGATGTAGACTTGAGAAAATTTCACCTGCAGTTTTGCCTAAAGGCAGAAATAAGCATAGTCTTTCTAACAGCTTGTTTTTCACTATGAAGCACTCTGACATAAATATATGCAGCATTACACACCCACACACACACACACACATATTCTACACACCCACGCCTTTTTTAAAAAAGGACATTCCTCATTTTCATCGCTGAGGTCTTGCGGTGTCGGGAGTGAGGCACAATGATTACAAACCAGTTGTCAGCAATATGTTGACGAGCGGGAGACGTCTCATTCATCATGGTGACGGACACAAGACAGGGTCTCTGGGTCGGACGTGTAACGGCGAGGGAGAAGACAGCTATGAAAAATAATTGTCGACGTGACCTTCCCCTCACACAATGACAAGATAGTCAATCCCTCAAGGTGGAACAACCCAAAGCAATGGAGAATGCAGAGAAGAAGCTTTCCTCCTCTCACAGAGAAAATGGGTATGGAGAGGTGAAAGAAATTGCCACTCAGAAGTCACAGGCTGTTAAATTGGCTGCAGATAGACTGCTATTTGTTTGGGGCTTTTTTCTGCAGCGGCTCCTGGGTGAGAGGCATTGGCCCTCAGGGATTTACTCTCAGCTTAAGGTGGTTTTTAAAACTGCTAGCGTGCGGGTTCAAGTTACTGGATGTTCACTTGGTAATAACAGCTTATCAGAAACAACAGCCTCATAGATACATGGCTTTGGATGGGGGATGACTTGGATGCTGAGCCAGTCTAAGATATACAGAAGCTTCTCTAACTGAATGAGCATACAGTGACCATACGGCACTGTATCTTGCAGTTGAGGCTCTTAGAGTAGGACAAGCTGATGTAGATCCAAATCAATAACTAGTCAAGTTCAAAAAGAAACTGGAGCACACAGCTTCTGCTTTCACTGTTATTTATTGGCTGCATTCAATTCAAAGTAATAATAAAAGAAGAAGAAAAAAAAAAGCTGTGTGTTCCAGTTTCCTTCTGGGCTCAGCTACTCATAGATGTGGATCTACATGCACGCAGGCTTTTTTTCAGGACTATTCTAGGTCTGGTGTGGTGGATGTTTTTCAATCTGCTGTTCTGTTTGCAGGTTTAGGAGACTGCAGGAGGATTTCAAGATTTAAATTGCAAAATTAGGTATCTAATATTTGAAGAATGCAACCCTTACTCTGCCAAAAATCCCACTAATAACTACTCTAAGACTTCTGTGTACAAAACACTTTTCTCTAATAAGATGTTTTTCTTCTGAAATGGATGCACTCAACATGTCCGCTCAAAGACGTCTGTGACAGCTTCATCACAGCGCATAACAAACCAGACAAGTTATTTCACATTACAACAGGGTTAAGTGAAGGACAGGTTACCATGGACACCAGCCCCTCATTAGTTTTTGTCTCTCTCTTCATTTGCATCTCCTGGCTGCTGCGCACATTTAAACCTGCTATGTTCAGCAAGATGCAGGTCCTCAGGTTAAGCCTAATCATTTTTTACACACAGACAGTTTTTTCTTGTCCATGTTTTGTCTAATGATTACCCACTGCCTGTATTCAGCAGCTCCATAAAAGGGAACCAGTGAAACGTTGTTCTATGGGATCCTGAATCAACACAGATTCAGTCCAGTTCTGGAGAAACAAACTCAAAACAAAAAGACAAAACATTGCATTCTGGTCTATATATTGCTTCTCTGCCACGTTTCCATAGAGATTTTAAATTTTTGAACCTTTTCTTAAGAAAAGGTAGTTTGATTCTAGTAAAAGGCCATTGTTTGGAAGGGCAATCACCAAATATGTTTCAGATTAAAGTTGTTTTGTTTTTTTCAAATGCTCATAATTTCAATTTAGTACGACTTAGGTTTTAGGAATCCAAACAGATATATTGGCTCTACAGTACTCTACAGTACCACTAGGTCAAAGTTGAACATGGTCTACGAACTGAGATGGACATGGTGGATAATTATTTCTGTATGATCATCTGACTGCTTGTGTTTCTCACCCTGTTGAACTTTCAGCAAGTGACTGACTAAAACTATGAAAAAAAAAACCAAGTTGTAATAAACCAAAGTTTTCCTTTAGTTTCCATTGTAGCTATATTAAAATGGGACCATATTGTCTACCTTTGGTCAGTTATATACAAGAAAAAGAAAAAATACAACATATGTCGCCAGCAGCTGTTTAACAAAGGACAAGAGTTTGTGTCTGTGTGGATTTTCTGTTAAGGTGTGACAAAGCTGTAGGTGAAAATAATAAAAGGTTGATCCCCTCAGAGCCTGGGTGTGTCGGACACATTGGCTACACGGTGTCGTCTCTGTCAGCAGATCAGAGTGGACACAGGGATGGAGGCTGGGGCCTCTGGGAACAACCCCTGATGGAGGGATCAATGTTTACTGCTGCTCTGCACCATCAGAGGGGAACGGCCGCAGACACAGAGGCATCACCTCCGCACTCCGGTCCAATATGGCTGCCGTCAGCATGAATTGCCTTTCTGCGGTGTGACTACTCTCTCTCTCTTTGTCCTGTCCTGTTTGTCTGTCTGTGTCATTCATTGTCATTCTGAAATTCACTTTTATTCAGACTGTTACTTGCTCTTATTTCCATTTCTCACTGTCTCTCACTCTGTTTCATACCATTTTATTTCCTTCTTCCTCTCTCTTTCCTGCTTTGTCATTCGGACTCTTCTTTCTTCTTGCTCTCCATCTCAAAAAAAAGCTGCATAATGATGTTTCTTTCTTTCTTTTAGAAGAAGAGAGAGAAACAAAAAAAATATCCTGATTTGGATCTAACGGCTCGTGGCTGAATGTTTAAGAATGATGGTATGTGGGTTGCATGGCTGCGCCGGTAGGAAATAAAATAAATAAAAATTGGATTTTTCCGTTGTCAAAAGCGACAAAGAGAGAGCTCCTGTAAAGAAAGACTGAGGGTTCGTCAAGCAGAACGAAGCAGAGGTATAAACTGAAAAGAAAGACTGTGGCTGAACAGCTTCTGCACCTTGAGACTATATTTTCCTCTGAAAAACAGGGACTCTAATCTCAGCAGTGGGTATTTGGGGAGTGGAGGGAGGGGCAGATCGGTTCGTCGCATTGGTCTGTATCTAGAGTCTCTTTCTACTTTAATATAATAAAACACAGCATGGCTATTTTCTGCATATCTGTACATTTTCTCTCTCTCTCTCTCACGCACACACACACACTGTAGCAGCAGGGAGAGCTGGCTAAAGCTATAGAGCATACAGGGAGGTGCGAAACACTGCAAAGACTGCTCACTGCTGCATTCTCCGAGCCAGAACCTCCCCTCTTTTCTCTCCATTGTTGTTGACGAGTCCCGAGACTCTCGGCTCAGTACCCATCCTCTCTGTTCCTCTCCTTTGTCCTCTTTAACTCTACCCGGGGTTTTTAGAGGCAGAAATAATATACAGACCGTGATGTTTTTCACATAGCGACGATGACGATTTGTGCCTGGTTCTAATTTATGTAACTGGCACTTGTACAAAAATATCACCAGGAGACAGGATTAACTGTACTGTGACAAATTACGCAGCAATTGTCAAGACGATGTTGCTCAGAGAAAGATGCACCTCACAAGGGTTTGACCAATAAGTCCAGTACAAGTACCAATATTTTTGACTGCGAGACAATGCTTTGTAATGATGTTGCACATGTTCATGCCCCCAAAAATGCAAGTGCAGTACTCAGTGTATCCTCTGACACAGCAGTTAAAAATGGGACACTAAAACTCTCCATTGAAACCTAAAAAAAATTTAGGCAGGTCAGCTGCTCTTTGAGGTGGGGTGACCCAGTAGCAGGGAAAGGTCTAGAACAGCAGCTACAGCATGTCAGTAACTTCCTGGTTACATACAGTCTTTGATCTTTGCTTGTTCTCAAACTTTGTCTGTGCTGACCAGTGGACATGCTCTCTGACTGTGAGCCAATTAAATCAAAGGAAAACAACGGCTCGGTAACAACTAAGAGTCTAGAGCTGTACTTAAGGCACAGCAGTGCTTTGAGCTAAATGCTAGCATGAGCATGCTAACACGCTCACAGTGACAATAACATGTTGATGTTGTGTCCATCTTAGTTTAGCTTGTTAGCATGCCACCATTTACTAATAAGCACTAAACAGAAAGGACAGCCGAGGCTGACGGGAATGTCAGAATGAAAGAGTTTTGCAGGTCATAAATCAAAGTATTGGTAAAAATGTAATCTTTGACCTGATGATGGTCGATAAAAAGTCAAGAGATCACCAAAGCTGTTGGAGGACATAAATTTCGGCACCAAACTTCATGGCAATCCTTTCAAAAGTTTGAGACATTTAACTCAAAGCAACAAATGTCAACCTCATGATAGAAAAAGAGGAAAAGTTAATGAAACCAAAGTCATTACGATTCATTGTGTGGGGACCATAAACGTCTGCACATAATTGACAATGACAATCCATGTAACAGTTGCTAAGATATTTCAGTCTTTCACCAAAGCGGTGAACCACTGTTTGAAAGCTAATTAGCCTAATGTTGAATTAATTTATGCACCATTTCCATGTGGAAAATTGACATATGAATATCTTAAGAAAGTTTTAAATTAAATCTCTAATATATTCTTGTCTCTTCATGTTTCACATGAATCTACTATGTAAGAGCACTAGAAATGCATATAATGACATGCATGTAGGGAAAACATACAGGGGAAATATATATCCCATCCTGTAAAAATATGGGATGTATATATTTACTAAAAATATCTAAAATAAAAATAACTTTTTAGTAGCTGGTAATTTAGTTTGCCAACCACACTGGGATGAGCCAAGAAGTTAATTCTGGACACAGACACAGATTTGCAGACAGGTTTTCTCAATGGCAGCGAGCCAGCAGCATAATGATGCCTGTTTTCCTGGATTGGCTTTATAATGTTCACCCAGTCCATCTAACAATGCAACACACTCCCAGTGTTTCTCAGCCACATTTCTGCATTTAGCTGATGCTCTTATCTGAACTGAGCAGGTAGGGGCTCACTGTCTGTCCCCAGAAAACATGCTGCTGTTGATGGAAGCCGGCATCAAAGCCACGACTTTACTGCTAGAAGTCTGCCTCTCTAACAACTCGACTGGGCCTGTGGAGAGCAGATAATGGCAACTGGACCATTTGCTTTGCGGAACAGGTGTGGGGAAAAGAAAAAAAAAAGATGCGTCACACAAGTTTGCAGTGAGCAGTGGTATCAGTATTGGTAACAGCACACCAACTAGCAGATCACTGGACTGGAAAATGAATTGAGTTTTTTTTTCCCCTAGTAACAGCAGGTCTTTTCGACAACTCCCCAACCCAAGAGGATCGCTAAAAGTCCAGCTGGTATGCAAGAGAAGCTGGTTCAAGCCGATTTCAAGCTCTGCTCTCCAACTGCATTTACATAATCAAGTTGGCCACTAATTGGAAAGCCATCTAATGTCCCCATTCGTGCATTTACACAGTGACATAAGACGGTTAATACTTTAATAAGACGGCGTAATGAAGTATGTCAACGATCACAGCGGTCTGCACCTCAGGCTCTGCCAAGTCCTGAGAGAGTCATGAAGGCTTCAGGGTGCTTTATAATGGTCAGTGGTTAAGCCATTAAGAGACAATATAAAGAGGATGGAGGTGTGTGTATGTTGTGCATGGGGTGAGCTGTGGGTTTGCGTGTGTGAGTGTGATTTCCATCAATGAACTTTATCTAAATGAGGTGTCTGCCCTATCATGTGATCCATTTCCCTAGACACTCACCTCCTCTGCTGGGCTAAGCTACAGAGGCTTAATCTGAGAGCGAACGCAGCTCATTGTTCCATCGAAATCCCAAACCTGCAGCTTAACAACAAGCACCTCGGAGTAGGTGAGAGTAAGGATTTGAAAACATGCAGCCGATGGAAAATTATACCTGGTATAACAAATGTGGTAAATCACCAGTGTGGCTTGAACTGTGTGGTGAACCCAGCCACAACAATGCCAAACCTTCAGTTCCAGCTTCTAAATTGTGGGGATTTGCCAGCTTCCTTTGTTCCACGTGATACAAACTGGAACGTTGTTGGTTTTGAGACTATTGTGACAAAACAAATATTTTGTTGACATCGCTTTATTATAAGAAAATTGGGTGATGACATTTTTGCACTATTTTCTGACATTTTGAAGACCAGGCAACTGATCAATTAATAATAAAAATGAGTAGGTTGATTGTTGGTTGCAGTAACAGTCCCTTGAGAAACTCTATGTTTTAACTGAAAGGACTCAAAGACTCAGCACCCACTGGCTCCATGTCAGCTATGGTTTTCTGACCTTTCACCCAGAGAAAAGATGATTTCCTTAGCAATCAACAATCAATTAAAAGTATCACATTATTATTATTCTGTACAGTGTACATCTAAGTACTATAACTTATAATGACAAACATTTATTTGTGTTGTTAAGAGGGACATTTGCCCAAAGTTAAATGTTTTAAATTTACGCCCACACAAACTGTTGTTGTTGTTGTGTTGCTGTGATGCCCAAGGCAAACACAGGGACTCATAATACATGTTAGATGATCTGGATCTTTAAAACAGTTTAGACATGATGAAACAGTAGTGTGTTTTCTATTTTTATGCTCAAAGGGGTTTTATGTACAGGTTAAGCTCCTTTGCAGCAGAGTAATGTTTAGTCCTGCAAGATACAACTAGTAACTCCTCTCAGCAGCCTAGAGAATTTCATGCTCAACTTCAGTGGTTTGTTATCTGCAGATGTTGATGAAAACACAACAGCCACTACCTTACTTTCTTTTCCTTTCCATATTTTGGTGGTTTAAAATCTGTTCTAACCTTTATATACTGCAGCTTTGATTAACTGGAACACTAGTCGATGTCTAAAGCTTGGCTACTTCCCAGGGTTAACTAAAGTGTTACTGCCTCAAACCCATTATAAGATTTCTTTTGTTCATCAAAGAGAGATCCCAGAGAATTCATATTACTGAATATTATGTCTGCTTCATGAGATAAAAAGGATAGTACAGCTGCTGGCTGCTGTTCGATTAGCATCTAAAACCAGACAGTACCACAGGTAGAAACTCGAAGACATTTTCCCCTCACCATCACTTGGATGTCATTTACAGCATCTCATAGCCCACAGCACTATAGCTCACAGAAAGTTCTACCTATGTAGAGTCAGTGTGGGATGTGAGGACTGAATCGGCAACTGGTACTGCAAAAGTGACTCCAGCACTCCTTGTGCAAATCACTAACTGGATTCATCGGTAGGTCGGAAAGCAGCTAGGGTGGCTAACTGTATGTTATTCGAATCACCCAGTTAGTGGTACTTCAGCAGTGCATTGGATTTAAATAATGAAGTTTGTGTCTGTTTTAGCATGGATACAGGGTAATTGACGACTTGACAATGGGAAGCAATGAATGTCAAACAGTGACTCAGTGCAGTGTGATTAGCTGAGCTGTATAGCTGATTCACTGGTAGGCCTGATAGCAGGGCTAAATTTCACCACCAGGCGTGGCAAAAGAAAAATTAAGAGATTCCCAGGCATGCAAAGCGTGGCCCAATTGTGCTCCAAGCATCAAAATGTCTCCTCAAAATATAGAGTTATTGGTTTTGGCACAACCAAATAAACACACATGTTAATTGCTTTAGCACAAATAGTTAAACCATGGAAAACACAACACACACACATAATTTACGCATTATTACAGTGGTGGAGCCTTCAACTAGCTG
The DNA here is from genome assembly GCA_033238685.1 of Lates japonicus. Taxonomy (NCBI): domain Eukaryota; kingdom Metazoa; phylum Chordata; class Actinopteri; family Centropomidae; genus Lates; species Lates japonicus. Next base: position 107,387 of record BRZM01000047.1, on the reverse strand, counting down.
TTATCCTAGTTTAATCCACAGAATATTTAAGTACCCTGGCTGCAGTAAAGGCATCTTCATGTCATCAGAGTCTAATTCACAACAGTAGGGCTCCATGACTAATAAATTCTTTGTATTAAAAAAAAAAAGATTACAGTGTTTTCTGCTGTGAAGTTTGGCTGGAAATACAGCATCCTGGAATCAGGCAACAATCAAGGCTGTACATCAGAGGAAATCTTTATGACATACAGATTATTAGAGAAGTTGATGGCTCAATTCCCACTCCTGTACCAGTTGACTAGTATGCTGTGTAATTGGTGGGACACAGCCAAGTGCATGCAGACAATCAAGTAGTTTATACTACAGAGCCAAAATTAGGTCTCTGCACGAGACAGACACCCACCGCCAGTCTCTCTCTCTCTCTCTCACACACACACACACACACACACATACACACACACACAGGACACACAGTGCTTAGTCGAACCACCTTTGTTGAGTCACTGAAACATCCAGTCCCAAGAAGCTCATACAGGAAACTGAGCAGCTTATTACATGAAGATAACGCACAATACAGGATGAAACTGACTATCACTGAAAATAATAGTTCTCTGGCACTGATCACATCTTGCAGACACACACACACACACAGACTAGGCTGGTTTCACTCAACGGTACGATAACGTTTTGCATGAATGAATCATCATTTATTTTAGAGTAATGATGTAATAGTTGTTTTGCAACCAAAACACATACAGCCCCCCTACACCCACACCCACACCCACCCCCACACATGCACACACATACACACACACATACACAGTTCTACCCTTTATGACTCCAAGTCTGAACCTGCATGTATTTGTCCTCCTCTGAACCATAACACAGCCTGAGACTGGTTTATCATCCCATTACGTTACCAGTATGCCAACTGGAAACCATGGTAATGACACAACTAACCTTAGTATATGATTTTTCCCCCATGTCTGTTGTTGGGGTCATTGGGTTCATCTGTATCTGGATGCCTAAGGTGGTATTTCTCATATTTATCCAGATCACCTGTTATGACTGGGCAGAAAAGGCTCATTAGATTCAAAACTCAGTCCCTGCGCAGTTATGGACAACCTCTTTCACATTTGCAACTCTATCTTGTCAAGTTTTCTTTATTATTATTCTCACTGATAAAAGTAAAGGCACTATTTCGTAAAGCTCACACAGATCTGTTATTGATCCGCTGGCTCCCAGCAGGCATCTTTTCACAGAGAAAATAGGTTAAACAGGTGACTCACTGTCTTGTGTCACCTCATTAATCCTGTTACTTGGATAAAGAACGGACTTGCTGAAATCCTGATTAGAAACCTTACACGCCTTCTATGTCAACAAGGTAGATTTAAAAGGACTGATTGTTTAAGGAGTTTATGCTGTCCCACGCCCTAATTTCTTCCAGACATTTCTTCCACATGCGCCATCAAACACTACAGCATAAAAGTAAAATGTTTCTTGTTCTGGACGCCTGGCTGATATTACGCAATAAAAATAGGAAAAAGAAATGGACTGACACGCAGCGGTTTAAACGTCTGTGCGGAAAGAGGGAAAATCAGAGCTGAGAATAAAACAGGCAAACAGGTGCAGTCAGTTCCACAGCATCCCACTCAAGAAACCTGCCGTCGCAATCAAGTCCGGTGGGAAAGGCAGAAAAACATACATTGGCAAATCAGTTGGTGAGCCTCATAAACAGTTTACGTACTGTTGTGGGAAGATGCAGAGCACTTTACTGAGAGTCAGTCTAGGAAACCGGAGAGGGGAGTTGCCTGTTGCGTGTGCGCCAGGCGGAGACAAGAGGACAGAGGAGAGATTTGGCACATTTGAGGAACGCAACTCGCTGGCGAGCAAGCGTTGGGAGCGTGTGCAACATCCGTCTGCAGACAGCCGACCAGCGGCGTGCGGTCCGCCAGGGAGGGGCGCACCAGGCTCACACACCGTACCAGCAGTAACTCATCCACTGCCAAGTGGTGTAGGTGGACTTTTGTAAGCAGTGAGCAGAGCGAGCGAGAGAGAGCGAGAGAGAGAGAGAGGAGAGAGAGAGAGCAGGTCTGTGCTGTGTGTGTGTGTGTGTGTGTGTGGTGTTATGCACCATATCCCACTTGATAAACATCTGTTGTGCAGCCATTCGTCGTTGCTCTTAGGATGACACGAGATATTCACAACCGCAGCTTTACGTCAAATCCGGATCACAGACAAAACAAGCATAGAACATACCGATGCAACAATTAAAAGTAGCCAGCATTAAAAGTGCAATTAACTGACTGAATATGAATAAATAGAATATCACAGGTATATAAAATAGATTAGCCTACTTCATCATTCCTCCCGATATGGAACCTTCACCAGACACATTGTTATCATGACGATGCAAACTGATGTTTCACGTCCTGTATGAGGGCCGAGGAGGCCAGGTGAGTTAACATCACTGGTTCATCTGTACAGGTACGTAATGCAACCATCCAGGAGTAAAAGGCTCAACAAATCACCATGGGACAGTTAACTTTGTCTTGGTTAAATTAATGAATTGTCCTGATGGTGGTACTACAAAGATCAGGGACTCACCAGGATCATTAAGAATCATTAGGGGACCCAGACTATTGAAACCAAATTCCATGGCAACCAGGTAAAAGAGGTCCCAATGTAACAAGCACATCTGGAGCAACCCAGGGTCAAAAACTTTATTCAAACTTTACTCAGCTGTATGTACACACGGTATGAAATTTTAACTCAGGGTCTCTCTGCAACACACGGCCTTAGGATTGCTTTGTTTTTCCCCATGCACAAAGCCACATTTTGGTGAGGAAAAACTTGGCCTGGCCTCCACACAGATCCCTGACCTCAACCCCATCCAACATCTATGGGATAAACTGGAACAGTCTGAGCCAGGCCTTGTCACACAGCATCAGTGCTGGACCTCACTAATACTGCTGTAGCTAAAATCCCTGCAGCCAGGACACAAAATCTGGTGGAAAGCCTTCCAGGCAAGTGGAGGCTCTTAAAGCAGCATATTAGTGTTCATAGCTTTGGAGTGAGACGTTCAACAATTACTCAACTGCAATGTTCTTTGTCAGTAGTGTACATGTGTGTTTGAGTGTTCAGTATCATCTTAGTTGTTAACAAGAGAAACACAACAAACAACAGTGCTGTAGTCTGACCTAAACAAGCCTAGTGATAATGCTGACACTTGCTAAGCGCATAATGTCCGCCCACAACACTGATAAGTTTGTTTAGTTGTTGACTTAGCGTCACATTATTTGACAAATCGAGAGAGCCGCGTCACCATCTCCAGAGACTTTAATACCCCTCTCCCATTCTGTAACAATAAAATATATTAAAATTCATTATAAAAGAATGATGACAATGTTATGCTCCAGTAACAGGATTGTGGGATCCCAAAAGTGTCTGTGTGTGTAGGTTTGTTTTAGCATGCTACCCATGGGGTCTGAAACCCAGGAGCACGCCATACTAGGTCTCGATGTAGCTCATGGGGACCAAACACTGACCCCACACTTTGGAAAGTGCGTTTTAGGATCAGTTGGCACACACACACCGCCCATCTTTACTCCGCTGGTCACTGAATAAAAATCTGTCAGCTGATCATCACCAGAGCCCATTCAGTATACTGATGAAACCGCCACACCTCCACCAGCATCGCCCCCACCTTCCTACCAACCGCCAATCAGAGGAGCTGAGAGGCCGCTGAGACGCTCTCGCACAGATAAAAAGCTGCAAAGCTCAGCCAGAGAACAGATTCTCCATCTTCTGGTAAATAAACAACTTAGTCATATCTGTAGGATAGGTAGTAGAGCAATGTCTCTGGTTTCACTGCAGAACCCGAATCAAAATTGCTATCCTCAAAATTTTGTGGAGTCATGCAACAATATATCTGGTGTAGCTCTCATGAACAATCCAAACCAATAAGAGCTTTTTCACACTGTGTTAAAATCACTGAGCCTGAGATACCAAACTGAATTACTAGAATTTTACATGGTCAGCGATCTGATCTTATTTTCAAGAGAGTTATGTTTACTTACCGAGTCAAACGATCGAGTTTGAGACAATTACTCTGCGTGGTGAGATCAGTAAACGACAAGCAATGTTTTAAAAGATCCCCATATTTGATTATCAAATAATCATGGCTGTACATGCCTTTTAATAATGCATTTTACAGCAGAAAAAACATACAACAAACATCTGCCAGTGCCTCTGTTGGCCAAACAAATAATAGTGCCTTGTTTTCTAATTTTTTGCCTTAGATAATTTGGTACTAAATTTTTGTCACCTATCAGCTGACATATATGTTATGTATTCAGGATATTGATAATCACATCGATATTGTCAATGCAGACCTGACCTATCCAGCCAATTGTTTATTCTATAAATATTAATCTTGTAATAAAATAAAATACATTAAAATCTATATTAGTACAATGTTTAATTATCACGAAATATTATTATGTTATACTACGCTGTTATTATTATCATTATTATCACTGCTTCTCATGCAAACACACCTAAAATACACTACTTAATCTACACTAATCAATCTAATCTTAATCCTGGACTCTTTATCATATCATCATACATTATGCCTGCTTTATGTTACTGTTGTCTGTATGTTTGTCCATCATGTCTTGTGTCACTCATTGTTATTTCTGTCACACTATTTCACCAATGAAAAACAAACAGGTTTTTAAGAGATAACACTGCCTCTTTGAATAATCATTGATCACCTAAATTTTGTCATTGACATTATTGTTTCTAATTATCTTTGATATATTTATATTGGATTAGCATTCTCAGGTAACACCACACTGCTACAAAGATTTTGCCTTTATTAAAAACAAGCCCACAGTGAGTTTCCTCAGACGAAAAGGAGATCAGAAGCTGTCAGAGTACCCTCTTCAGACTGAGGCTCCCACTGTCACCAAGACCGGCCTCCCACCTGGAAGCTATATCTTTGATCAATCACTATGCAGAGGCAAAACATATTAGGACAGATGAAAATTAACTCTGCATCATTTCTAATGCTGCATTGTTTTCCTCAGTGGTTGTACACAGACAAGTCTGAGTTTCTTACCCTCATTTGACCCATTAAGAAGAAAACAGACAGATGTCTTGTGAAGTAATAAAAAGACTGAGTGTCAACAGCAGATTTATACATGGAGGATGGTATCTGTGGTCTGGATGTCTGCCTCTATCAAGACCACATTACTGTTTGCCTCCAGATGTTCTCCATGATGTGTGGAGCACAAAAGCAATTGGCTCTGAGAGGTTTGATGTTTTCAAATCTTTCCTTCTGCCCTCTGAAGTAACATCTTAGTTTTCTTACTTCCTGAAGTACCTTGTAACTGTCGGGTGTTATTTTATTCAAGAAAACTAATTTTCCCGCTAGCATGTTGGAAATGAACTCATGAATGCAGGATGTAATCCTGTTGTTACATGCCATATGGACATCTCAGCGTGTCCTCATCTCTGTCTTACTTTTGTTTCCTCTTGTATTTTTCTTTCCATCTCACCTCTCACTTTCTCCTTGTAGTCCTTTCCTAGTACACCTCCTTCTTCCTTTAGTTATTTCTTCCAATCTTCCTTTCCCTCGCTTACTCTCCCTTTTCTCCACTCTCACTAACTCATTTCCATCCCTCAGGACTGCAGTGATGGTGGCGTTCCTGGGACTGGCCATCAAAGTCAGATAATTCAACAGCTGCTCAATAATGTATGACGCAACGAGCCACTTTGGGAAAGATGTCTCCTCCCTCTTTGTCTCTGTCTCTGTCTCAGTCCCTCGGCCCTCTGTCTCCCCGTCTCAGCTCTTCAGCTTGTCATCCTGCATTGCTATTTGTACTAATGACAAATGTAGTGTTCATACAACGAAGTGAAATTATCAGGGAATGTTTGCCATGTTCCAATTTGTTTCCTGCAAGTTTTATTTCCATATTAAGAAGTCAGTTCACCTAAACTCTTGAGATTTGTTCCCTCAAGGTTACGATAATATAACGACTAAAACTAAACAGAGAGAGCAATAGAAAACAGGATGATCTACCGCTGTATCAGCCTGTTGAATCATCATGCCTCACTCCCGCAATTAGTACTGTTGCAAAGAGAGTATTACAGTAGGAGTGGAAGGATTCATTGAAAATCAACACTGCAGCAGCTGGGACAATACAACGAGATTATACGATAGGGATCAAAAGCTAGCTCAAGAGCACAACATCACAGTCATCACAGATCAGAGGCAGCAGAGAGCACTTTCTTCATTATTTAAGAGTTTATAATCTCACTTTAAAGTAGAGCAAATATTAGAAGTGTTTACCTGAAAAGTTATTTTGATGTCAGCTCCCACATCACTTGTTGTCACACTCAGCTGTCCAATATAAAAATGAACTCCCTCACAAAAAATATATCCATTTATCCCCTGGTCATTTTCTTTAGAAAGGAAATTGAACCTGAAGATAACATAGAAATATTACAATCATAACAAATACACATCCTCCCTTTTGCCCAAGGAAGGTCCAGGCTCGTGGCTCTGAGAGATTGCTAGAGAACCATGAGATGACACTGCACTTAAGCAATTGCCGGGATTAGCATTATGTACACACAGTTGTGATCACTCAGGTCCAACACACAGTGGAGCTGTTCGAAAACACCTCCAGGAGACCTTATCAACAAAGATTTAAATGACGGACTCTGAATCATCAAACTGGCTACCGCTGGTGCAAATGAGTTTCCAGGGCTAAGGAATGTGAATCCGTATGACTGATTCACTGTGATCAGATGTTATCTTGCACCAGCCAAATATTAGCTATCGTGGACTGTTTATGAGGTTATGTAAGACAACTTTAATGCCTCTATTAGTCTTCATGAATGACAAATTAATTCAGAGGTTCTTGTGTTAGCATTTTATTAGCAGTCCGTGATGTGGCCTCTATTTTACCTTACCTAATTAATTTTGAAGAGTTGCAAAGTCTGTGGAGTTGTTGGAATTCTACTGTGAAATCTAATTTCAGACTTTTTAATTTATATTCTGAATGTTCTGTTAACACAAGACTCTCCGGATCTTAATAATTCCACAGGTTAGTGTTACGTGGCCATTTGTTTTGAATCATCTGTATTTCAACTTTCTCTGAGGAATTGTGATTTTCTGTCAGCTTGGTATGTCAGGGCTCTTAAAACACGGTATACCAACGAGCCTTGGCCACCGTAGCTTTATATCACGTTTTTCGCAATTGGGAACAAAACACAGCACCATAGCGGATTAAATTCATCCAAAGTTGACTCTTTATATTATGTTACCAACCCATTGATAGTGTTATTTAATTAATATAACACAGGGAGTTAGAATGCACCCAACTGTTAGGTTTGTTTGTGTTGTGTGGTATGCATTTTAGTAAAGGATCTGAATACTTCTTCCACCACTGAGAGTCACATAATAACACAAAATCCAACCGACTGAGGCAGCAGATTTAGTTTAGTAACTCCCATGTTCTGTAAGGTAGTCCTGTTGGCTGTGTGGAGTCTGGTAGTGATAAACAGCTATGTTTTGGACGATTTACGGTCAATTACAGATTGCGCCGTAGCAACTATTTGCGTGCCCAGTACACCGCTCTTAAATAATACTGCAATTGATTTAAAAGATTTTGTCCTACCAATCCATCAATCATTTACACAAAATAAGGCCTATGTTCAAAAAAAAAAACAGTTATTCTTTAATCAATTGAAGGTTTCAGATATAGGTTTCTGTTAGTGGTATTTGCTAGTTTTAAGCTTGATAAGTGGTTGTTTCTTTTTGAGTTGCACCTTAAATGACTTCTCTCTTATGTTTTTGAGCACACAGCCTTGTATTTTGATATTCTGTAAAACAGCAAATTGTTTTCTTTTTCTAAATCAACTACGATTTAATCAAGACAAAATTTTCGTTAATCCGTTCAGGAAATGTTCAATAATACGGTTCATTTTTCACATTTCTCTTCACCTTGGGCATCAAAGTATCCTAGTGTGGGGAATGATTCCGAATGAACTACTACAATCCTGACAAGAACACTAATATTTCAGAAACAAACATGAAATGTTTATAACTCCACTAACCCATGGAAGCAGTGGCATCAGAACTTGAGGAATTTCTAAACTTTTCACCACCATCATTTCGTAAGTACTGGGGAGTGTTTACTAGAAAGCACAAGACAAGATGATGCAGGAGTGTAGAAGAAAAGAGTCGATTGGCGTTAAAGGCCTTCCACTGTTCAACGGTGCTGCTAAATGGAAACCCACAGCCCTCAGATGCCATTATAACGATAGCTGATGCTGCGGGTATCTGTGGAGCAGGTTGTCCTCTAAGTGTGTGTGTGTGTGCCTGAACATACAGTACTCGCGTAAGCATTACTGTATTAGTATGAAATGGAGTTTAGTGTGTGTCTGTGTGTGTGTTTTCAGCAGGAAAGGTTGAAGTGTCACAGAAGTGAGTCTCTGTGACCTTGGCTTGAGTGGACACGTCACCAAATCCCAGCAGCACAACAGGGGGTAACACATGCACGCGTACACACATACACACAGACAGACACACATACACACACGCACTAACCTTCTTCCCATTCCTGCAGCAACAAGGTCAGAGAACAGAAGTACAAGGTAATAAGCACTGAGGGTCAGGACACTGTTACTCAGCAGAATTAAAATGGTGGTTACCTTGAGTACCTAACAGCCACTGATACACAGCTGGGACGATAATGATGATCATGAAAATGAGTTTGATGAGTACAGTTCCTACCTTCCTTTGTGGCTCCTGTGTGAAATCTAATAAACTGGCAACACATACATAACACACCAGCAAAACACACATGAATCTAACTGCCAGCGGTCTAACTGCATTGTGGGTAGGTAACATCAGCTTTTGACAAAAACTAAAGCCAGTGTTCTGCATCTGTGAGTACACAAAGGTCCTCGTGAATTTGGTCATCAGAGGGGTGTATGTGGTGTGGCGTATCGCAGCATCCGTGTACCCACCAATTTTTGTCTCAATCTATGGTGTGTGCAGAACTGAGGCCCAAGAATGTATGGAATAGAGGGAGAATATTTCTGGTTCAGCTGCACCCCGCGATCCTTTCGCTCACCTGCTCATTGTGAGTCTGACACGATCGCTCAACACAACGCATACAAAAGCAATTTCTTTTTGTGTTGTTTTATTGGGACAGTAGATAGACACAAAACAGCAACTCTTTAGAAATATAAAGCACTAATTCACAATATTTATTGTGTATTAACACATTTTGGCTGTTTCTCTCTCTCTTGCATTTTATTTGATCTTACTTTTATTTGTGTGTGTATTTATATGGTTGTTGTTGCCCTAAGCAAGCAGCCAGGTAGAAAGAAAGGGTATTAGAAAGAAAATTATATCCATCCTCAACACATTGATTCGGGAAAAGAATCCATAGAGCAGCAGATAAAGAAGACGAACGTACTACAGAAATCTGGGTTACTGAAGACCCTTGAAGGTTAAGTACACTGTGTACAGAACAGTTCCAGATCTCTTTGGCCTGAGCATAATAAATCCTACTCCCAAGTCATTAATCACCCAACCTGTACAATACTGACCAATAGGAAATACATCTAGAGGGAGATAATGAAATAATGCTGAATTGTTTACATGGAACACTTTTCTTCAAAAAAAAATGATTTTCCAGAAACAAGTTAGGTGGAAACAAAATTTGTAGCAGCACCGCAGAGCTGAATATCGATCAGGAGTTGAATAATATATAAACCATTTTGTCATGAAACTGTTTGCCTGATTTTCCATGTACCTAAGCACTTTGTTTAAGAAGCCATCTGGGAATAAATAAAAACTGCAACCTGGTGTAATCTGGAAAATGCAGGAGTCAGACGTGTGTTGTCGATTTTTACATGCCTAATTGCTGTGCAGCCCTATATGAGTGGAAAACACCAAGGAGAGAAAAAGAAGGCTCAGTTCAGGAGCTCTGGAACATCAGGAAGAAAGCAGCGGAAATGAGGAGCCGACACAGTGTCCTGGCACTGGGGAAAAAGAGCTCCTGGCTTCCCAACCATAACTCCTGCTGCCACTGTGCTCAATCGATTCCATCAAGGCAATCTAGCAGAGCTTAGCAGTGATGAAAATGTCTCCTTTCCAACATCCACTATAGGAGACGGACACAGAGATTGACACAGGAAGAAACAGTTCAGAGGCAGGAGGTGATTGTCGATGGGAATACGAAGGAACAATGGCGCCATTAATGTGAGAAACGGCAAAGCTATAAGATGAGTTTTTGCTCCAACCCTTCACTGTGTGGCCTCAGAAATTTGTGCAACATGACAAACATCGCAGATTAAGGGAGAAAATCTGCTATAATACGAATGTGTTTTTGTAAGTGTATGATGAAGGACGTGTAACAGCTGCAGATATTTTTTCCAAAATTGACACTGCCATAGAGGTGTTAATTAAATCATATGTTTTAGAGGTCACAGCTAGTGATGGTCTGTGCTGGACTAAATTATACTGAGAGGTACAATATGTCATTGTACATCATAACTATAACCTCAATGATAAACATGCATATAATTTCATTTAAATGCATACATTCTGTTACAAATATTTCAAGTATATTCAAAATTTTACTTAGGTAAAAGTACATAAAGACTAACACCAAATATACTTTAAGTGCCAAAAGTAAAAGTACTCATTCTGCAGAATGCACCATGATCCATTAGAATAATGTAGACTATATCACAGGATTATATTTGTTGATGTATTCATGTGTAAGTTTAACTTTAATGTTGCAGCTGGTAAAGGTGCGACTAATTTCAACTACTTTATGTACTGCAGGGTATCTTAATCTGATAAAACATCATAATGTTTGTTGTTGTTATTATATTTTGTCATAATAATATAATTAGCAAAGTAAATAGTATCTAAAGCTATCAGAAGTACAAAGTAGCATAAAATGGAAGTACTCACATAAAGATTGTACTTAAAAAAAATGAACTCAAGTACAGTACCCAAGTATACAGACAAAAACTGATCATTCTAAACTTTGTAAAGGTAGAATTAATGACAGAGTTGTACAAGTGTACCTAATAAAGTCGCCAGTGACTGGGGAACAGGAGGGAATAGATTACCCACCTTTTTATTTACTATAACAGCAGTAAGTGGAAACACTGGGTCCAAGCTCAGATCCTGCCAGATCATATTCTTCTCTATATGTCTCTACCTCACACATTTCCCTCACAGCTATTCTACAGTCTGTGCAAAGATATAAAAATGGTGGGTGGACAGTCCATTGCTCTTTTTAAAAAATGACAGACAGATGTCGAGCATTATAAATACAAATGATGATGCCTAAATGATTTGTTGGTATAGAGAGCGGAGTGAAGGGAAAGGTGGGAATGAGAACATGCAGCTAAAAGGTCATGACCTGAATTCACCCCACTTAGCATCAGTAAGGTGGTGATGAAAGCTGTTATTAAGGCCTCGGTCGAGCTGAGTGAATGTTGGGTGTGATTAGAGCTTCTTAATCTATCTGGATAATTCCCTGTTAGTGCCCTCATATGACACTTTCACTCTCACTTCCACATTCAAACCTGCTAAGTACCTTTCAGCATGAATGAAATGGGATCCTGGATCTCCAACCACACAAGCAACTAAATACGTGTTTCAAAGTTTAGAGCCGAAGTGCAAATACTGCAGTGACCTGGGAGCAGACATGTTAGAGAGGAAAATGTCAGGAACAGAAATGATATGAGAACCGGGGAGAGAGATAGAAGGGATTTTTTTAAGCAATTAAAGCCATCTACAGTTCAGATTTCATGTGTAAAAATATTACTTTAAGCCCTGAATGATGATGTGAGGAAGAAGAAACAGCAATGAGAGCTTACAGGAGAGACAGAAGGGTTTTTCTTTATTTCCAGATAAGCATATATTACAGTGAGTAGTGGAGGAAGATTTAGGAGAGGGATATGACACAATGGGACAAAGAACAAATGAGGTGCTACTTTCTAATATCCAGCGATCTCAAGCCTGTGCATGTGAACACATATTCACAATGTTGAAAAGTTTTCCAGACATTATTTCTACTTTAAAAGATAAGGTTTTTGGAAGGCTAGCCATTTGGTGAAGTTTCACACTTAAAGTAATGATAAAAGCTCAATGTTAATGTTCCAGCACAGGTTAGGATAACAGCTGGGGAAGGATTTTCCAAAAATAAGATGGCCGACATTTTAAACAAGCTCTTTAAGTTGATCTTGTTGTATGGTCTGTTGAGTCATAAAATACACAAAAATTAAATACCATTACTTCAGTGTAGCTGATATGGTAGCATATTTTGAAAATAAAAACATGACAGTGTGGGAGAAGTGAAAGTCCCATTCATTTTCCCCATGGACATTGTTAGATGACTCACAGCTGGAGCGCTACTAGGGCTTGCATCAGCATGAAACTCTGCCAGTTCAATCATCAGACCCAATGATTTGCAAATGCATTACAAAATTATCTAGTTAAGTTCAAGGTAAGTGTTTGTGTACATAAATTTTCAGGGTAAAGTTGACTACAACTCCCAAGGTGCATTTCAGCGAAGAAACATTCAGTAAGAGATCTTAAAACTGCTCTGCACAAAAAAAATAAAATAATAATTGTTTTTTAACTTGGTTAAATTAAAAAATGTTTCAGTTTCTCATAGCAACTTCTGAAGTGAAGGCTGATGTGCTTTGAACTCTGTAAAGTAGACCACAGCAACATGCTTCATTTTTTCAGAAAGACAGATGAAATAAATGCGAAATGAGAGACTTCACTGGGTTGCATTGGGAAACAGAAGCAAGCCACAGCCTGACGTCATCACTTCAGGTCTCTACTGCAAATAGTCCATTGTATGTCCAACAGTTTATTGTGTGTCTGGGTGGTTTATTTAACCAATCTACACTTCCAAGCAAACTAAACATTCATTCCTTCCTTTCATTTTCTCTGTCTGAGATAATAATAGTTTCCTGTCATGTAACACACACTATACTAAGGTGTGAGCGGTAGAGCTCTGGATCCAGTGATACACCTGCAGGTGAACTGTGGCTATTTCAAAAGGCTGGAATGAAAAATAATCCCAAGAGCCAGATATGTAGCCCCAAGTGCCCACAGTTTTTTAAAAAATGCTAATAGACAGATTTACACATTTTTGACCTTAAGCTATGAATTCAGTCGCTGCAGCTGCATGAATATTTGATATGGACCCTCTTATCAAGACACTACAAGCTGTAGTGGCTGTGGCATAAATCTGTGTACACAGCAGAGCACAGGCTCTAACTTGTGGAGAAAACAGGAGTGTACTATTTCTCAGCAATATCTTTCATAAAATACCTTGAGATTCTTTTGCTTCTGCTGTCTTGTATGATTCTGCAGCTTTAGACAACTATTGGAAGGCCTTTTTTACCAACGCCGACTGTCTCACATGCAGTAGTGTTTGCTTTTTGAAACATATATTTTCAGCAATACTAGCAGAATAGCTTTAAGGATGGCAGTGTCAGTCTTTTGGTTGTTTGGTCCGTCCACACCTAGACTAAAATATCAGTAAACAGTAATTAGATGGATCGACATTCAAGGTGCTCTGAGGATGAATCCTAATGACTATGACGACCTCCTGACTTTATTCTCTATTGCCACCTCCACTAGCAGTTGCTTAACTTCTTAGTGATGTACTAGATGTTATGAAATTTGCTATAAACATTCATATATACATACAAGTCCCCTGTAAGATTATATAATAACTTTGGTGATCCTTTAACTTTCGCTCTGGTACCATCATCAGGTCAAGTCTTATTTTTTTCCAATATTTTGGTTATGACTTAACCCTTGTAAAAGTAATGGCAAATCCCATCAGCCTCAACTGTCTTGTCTTAAAATGACCAAACTACTAAACTAACCGTGATGGAAGCAGAGACAGGTGATGGAAACAGAGAGCAGGACGGTGCCGGGCAGCACGACTGACCCACTGTCTGCAGCCCAGCAGGAGAGAAACTCTGCAGTGCAGTAGGATTTTATAACTGAGCTAACACCAAGGCCCCAACATTTACTTTCTCTGTGTGGAAATGTGACGTTTTCACATCAGAACAAAGGATGAACAAAGACATTAAAACAGGACCAATTAATATACTGAAGATGATACATCCCAAGAGTCGATGTATTAGTAAGAAGTGCCAAAAATCCTGACTCATGGACAGCCCTACATATTTTCTAATCCTAACACTGGGGCTTTAGGAACAATACTCGCTTTGCACTACCTTCACAGTGTATCCTCAGTTTCTCCTCAGGTTATATCATCATTTCTCATCCCAACATCCAGTTTGATCCAAACTACATCCACAAGACAAAAACAAAACGCCTCCTCCTTGTGGTTTTAACCACGGCATCCTTTCCATCCTCCATCAGCCCACTGGCTACTTTGACCTCGGTCATGATATGTCGATAAAGAGCACGCAACCTCTTTAACCTTTCATAGTTGACACCTTTAGGGAGCTCCTAAGTGTCATCCCACACAGGCAGGGATGGCCAGGTCGCTACGGCAACAGCCATGAAAAGGCACAGTCCCTAGGCATCGCAGCAAATTGGCTCCATCATCAAATGTGAAACTTTAATCACTCTCTGCCGCCCCCAGGCCAGCTCTCACCTCTACCTCATCCACGTCAGACAATGCTATGGAGATAACACTCCCTTGTGTGTGTGTTCCCATAAATGCTTAACACACAGGTTAGGCTGAGAGAAACTGATAATTAGTTGAATAAAAGATGGGATTATTTTTCTAATGACCTGAAAAGTCATTTTCTTGAATGATTATGTTTTAATGTTTTTACTGTTGCTAGTGTGCACCATGAGGGCACCTACATAAATAAAAGTTAGCTCATTTTATTGCAGACTTTTCTAATTAACAAAGTCAGAGCTGCAAACTGGAAAGAATTGTCTGAGCAATAAATCCCTTTTATTTATGTACTATTGTGCAGGTGAATTTTTGTTTCCAGAGATCACATATATAAGTTATAAGTTAGATATAAATTACAGAATAAAGTCTAATCTTAGCGTAGCCTTCATGAATTATAAAACAATGTCCAGGCTGCAGATTGTTCTGGAAGCTTCTTATAAAAGACTGGATGTCCAGTGTCTTTCATGTGCTCCCTGCCTGACTAAACCATCTTACTGAGCTGAACCTGTGTGTGTGTGTGAGTCTGAGTGAAGTGCATGTAGGAGGGAGGATCTACACGTAATGATTACATCGAGTTTATTCCCACTGATTCTTTTACTTTTCCTTTTCTCTCCACCCACATCTACCTCGATGAGAGAGGGAGAGAGAGAGTAAGAAAGAGAAGGAAGATGCGATGTTTCACATCTCACTTCAAAGGATCTCTGGACCTCTGGGACATTAAAGCCTGTTTCCCATAAACCAACTGCTGCTATAGTCCCAATTAGCATTCTCAGCGCTTTTTTCAATATGTTTCATAAACATCTTAGAGAGATACCTGCACTGACAGGCCAGCAGCAGTATGTGCAACCACTATAAATATACAACCGTCAACATTAAAACTGATAACTGACCAAATAGATAGATAGATAGATAGATAGATAGATAGATAGATAGATAGATAGATAGATAGATAGATAGATAGATAGATAGATAGATAGATAGATAGATAGAAGGAAATACCGTACTTTTTTACTACCGCAGCTATACACAGTTGTTTGCAAATTAAGATTTTACAGATAACACAAATGAAGATCCTATAAAATATGATGCTCTATAAAATTATCCATCGGTAGATGATATACAGTTGCAGAGGAAACTATTAGTTGATTCAGCTATTAGCTTTAAGGTTTGTGTATGTAGTTCTGATAGGTGTTTCTAATATTTGGTATTCTCATTGATTTAAATGAGGTAGACAAAATACTAGAAATACTTCTGGGTGTGGGGGGGAGGGATATAAAGTGTAATTACCTGTAGACTGCCATTTAAATAAGACAAATCTTCTACTTTCAATATGTTAGAAAACAAAAAGACATGCTAATTGTTACTACAAAAACTTGGGAGCAAACTACTCAACAAATAATATGCTGAGCTAAAATGAACAGACAAAATAAAGTATCTATAGTAGGGTTGGATGAATGGAGGCTTCTGTAATGCTGACATGTACCCTCTGGTAAGAATTCAAGACCTCATTTGCCACAAACCCCACCTCTGCTTCCTGTCCCTATTCTTTGATAAATATGGAAGATTTTTTTCTTTTAACGTCATGAATTTCCTCCACCATCCGTATCTCTGAAAGCTTTAGCAAGAACTCCTTTTGCAGCATGAAGTAATACAGCAGCAAATTTCAAAGCCAAACCACATAAAGTTAGATTTCCCAAGAAATAAGCTCTGTGGTGTTCGTAGAAACCGTTAATGTGGCGACAACCTCGGCTGGGAGATAGGATTTTCAATGACTTAGAGCCTTTTTTGAAATAAGGAAACCAAGTGAGAACTCTGATACAGACTCATGCACACAGGCAATTTTTAGACGAATAAGCACAGACACACACACACACACTGTAAATGGACACACACATGCCTTTGTGAGTTCAGTGTGGGAGGGTTAATCAGAGTAAATCGCTGACACTAATCCATGGCCTATCTCACCCTGTCCTCGCCTGGGTATTTGTGTGGGCTGCCTGCGTATGTGTGTGTGTGTGTGTTCATATGAATGCATTTGTATATAAGTTGGCTGTTTGAGCTTTGCAGGGAATAATGCACTTACACTCAGATGCCAGTTTATTAGGTACACCTGACTAGAATTAATTGTTTTTTGCCATACCCAGATTGTACCCAGACTGATTTTAGAAAGTCTGGACAGTGTCTTTTGAGACAGACAATCACTGTGTAGTTACTGACCCCTAGACCGTTACTACAGTAACCTGCAGAGATATTTTGGTGATGTCTGGACACACAAATCTGATAACTTGCAAATAACGCTGCAGACAGTCTGTCCTAAAGATCTGGTTTGTGAAACAAATCTGATTTGCCTGCAGTCTGAACAAAGCCTAATACAACTTTGCTGCAATAACTCCTGCCTTCATGAAGGTTATAATGTTACATCTTTGTTGAAACAGTTTTGGAGAAGTGTTTATTCAACTTACGTAACATTTTGGAGGACGTAGTTGAACTGCATTACGTTATGTTGGCAAGTGTTTCTATTATTTTGTGCACCTCAGTTTTCTCAATGAGGAGAGGCTGAATAACAGAAAGGTATCAACTGCTGACTGGTAGTTATGGTTTTAGCTAGGTGTACCTAATAAACTGGTAACAGAGAGTCTGCTAATGACAGATTTTAATTAAAGCATGCTACTCATAAAGTATTTAATCACTATACTTTGAATCTACACCCATATCATTAAATATGTCACATTAAATCTCTGACATATTGTTTTGCGTTTTCAATTTGGCAGCCAAACGTCAGCAGGTGCACATGATCGGCCTTTTAAAGGGAAATGGGTGATTGTGTTTCTTACTGTAATGTGGTTGAACTGAACAGCAGCGTCATCACCCTCAGACTAAATGTGCCCATTAAATGAAAAATGATCACAGAAACTCTGGAGGAGAATTTTAGATCTTTGATCAATAGACATAATCTATTTCTAAGTTTCTCTGACTGTGTCCTTTGTGTTTATTTTCAGTTGTGTTACAATAATCCAATGTTTTCATCTGGATTTAAATCTACATTAAACAAAATCTAAAGGTTATAAAAAGATGCAAAGGGGACAAAATACACCCAAAGCATCAGTGCATGCTCACTGAAGATGCTAAAGCACTTGAGGAATTGAAGCAGACATATAAAAACACTATAGTCATGCATTTATTGTGCATTAGATTTGGTTTCTGAAGGTTTAAAATTACATGCTAATGTAGAGAAAAACAATGAGTAATATGCTGGATCAGGCAGTAATTTCATCTTTAGTATCAGTCAAAACCAGTAAATCCCACTGATGACTCGCACTGTATCAGTACTGCTGGGATGTGACCTTGTGCTTTGCTGATACAACATGAAAAGAAAACACATTTCTCATTCCACACAAGTACAGAGGGCTTTGAAAATATTTATAAAAAATCAGTGTACTGTGAAATTTGAAGTTAGAATTAAACTATTCTTGCTAGTTTTGAACAGCTTGTGTAATTTTGAATAATCATGCTGCTTAGAAACATTGTATTCTGCGCATTTAATAACACCCTGACAAGCCGAGATTAAATTTCTCTTGCTAGTTTGCAAGTGGAGATAGGCAGCATTAACACAAAGAGACTGCAAATCTCATTTTGAAGCTTTGTCGTGGTCAGGTGACCATTTTAAATTGAAGACTAAACCAAACACTGTTTCTCTGTTAGTGGTTACCATCGTGATGCAGCTCAAATGTGGTTTTGATGGAAGCTAACAAAAATTATACATTTAAACGCTACACATTCCCAAAACGCCTCCATAAACTGCAGCCTCTTTCAATTCACTAACAACTGCCCTCTAGAAGAAACAATACATTTGTGAGTGGAGGGTGGTTACGTGCATCGAGAGAAATCAAGGACAAGCTGTGAAAGAGTTACCGGATGAATGTCTCTTTATGCTGGTTCAACACCGTAGAGTTTGAAAATGAGTTCAACAAAACAAAATATTTCGAAAGAGATGACAGCACAAAAGCAGAAACAAAATCGGTAGTAGGGAGCTGACGGCCTTGGTTGGCATGATGAAAAATAACCACTAGATGAAACCTCTCTGCTTTAAGTACAGAAAATGCTTATTTTCTCCTCCAAAATAGATCTATTTTGCGACATTAACTTCTGAGTTTTCTCTTAACATATAAAAGTGATTGTAAGCTCATAAAACAGAATTTGAGATGTCACAATACTGAGAATATTTCTTCACTCAGGAAAAGGTTTGCTATTTCCTTCAACACCCTGACTCAAGGCTATACAACAGGACCCTGATATCGTCCAAGCACTGAAACTGAAATCAGTTGAGAGAGAACGTAGAGCATAATCAATACTCTATTCACCCAGACCTTCCCCGACTTTTATCAGTGAACCAAATCAGCCCTCGCTTCCAAAATCAGCCGAGTGGATCGCGAGGACTGTTGCTGCCATTTTCCCACAATGGAAGTTTTTCCGTCAACCCAAAGCAATGTGATCCCCTTATCTATTTCTGCACCGCAGCCATTGGATTGCTCTCTATTGAAGTGTTATTGATCTGCCTTGTGTGCTGCACTGAAAAAAAGGGGGCATATAATCAATACTCCCAGCCTTCATCCTTGGTCCTCCGGCCAGAGCTACCTCACAGTGTTAAAAAGGGAGGGGGCGTTTTCATTAATCTCCCTTATTAGTTTGGGAAATCATATTGTTACTTGTCAACACAGTGTACTGTGTGTATGCATGCTGAATACTAATATACTGTGCAGCAGTGTGTTACTGTAACTGTTCATAATGGCATGTTTTGTTCCACTATGCTCAACATCTATTTTGAGGAACAATATAAGTTTAAAATGCTTGTGACATATTATCCACTTTACATTGGATATTAAAGCCACACTATGGAACCTCTGACACAATAAAAAAAACAAGGATATTTTTCCTCCAAAAAAAGAAAAGTTTAATTAATCAGCAATAAAAAGCTGCCGTGCTCAACTGAACACTCTCAGAGGTTTTGTTTATTTTGATTTTTATTGTTTATTTTTGCAGAGACAGCGCACAATTAAAAGTACCAGTAATTGCACCAGAGTTAGCTAGTAGCTAATTTGCATCTGTTGTCCCTGGGCAGGTAGACAAAAAACAGCAAGTACACGACATTAAACAGCACAATACATAAAAACGTGTGATGAATATGATAAATACAAAAAAATAAAAGGCAATTATTGACGGTGACACATTTGTGCTGACTTTAGCCAAAGCCTGAGGCTGGTTCTAAACACAGTTTGTGGGTAAGGAAATACACTTATAAACTACTTTAATCGAGACAGCAGATTGAACAAAGGCTGCCTGTCTGAACTGCAATACCCTGTCACCCCTTGTAGATGCTCTAGTCCCACTGACACTGTCTGTATAGGCCTGGCATCCTCTAACAGGAGAGAGTATGACATTATGAATAATTATAAACATCAGGCATGCATCAGAGTAAAATAAGGAGGAGGTTTTTTTTCAGGATGTTACAGTGATGATGATCCATAGCCTCACTGTACGTCTTGCATGGCCAGTAGCAAATGTTAGCAATTTTAGAAAGCTTTATCTAGAGATTGCTTTGTGACATTAATGAGTCAGTTTGTGTCTTTATGTGTCTTCTTGTGCTAGAGTAGTGATACACTATGATTTCACATTACTTTGTATTTGCCACCTTTAGCCACAGTTACTGCTCTTCAGCAAATGTTACATAATCTCACTTAAACGCACAATCTACATTATTTGATTTTGTCTGAAAACTTTGGTTTAAAACTCAGTAAATGCAAATTAGACTGATTTACAAAGCACCCCAGGTCGGTGGAAGCCAGACAGCTATAGAGGTTCTACTTATTTTACCTTTGCTGAGGAGGCGGTTGTCTGTAGGTTTTTGACAGGCAGGGTGGAAGAGCAGGAAGAGGTGGAGTTGGGCAGTTTTTTCCCCATAAGAAACTGGTCAAACTGTACAGATTGCATTTACACCAGGATGAAATCCTATCACAGTCTTTGAGATATAAACTCTGATGCATTCTGTGCATTTATACCTGCATCAACGTGAGTCTTCCTATTCCAGACAAATATCTCTCATTAATATCAGATGTAAATAGGAGCCAGATTCAACCTAAAGCCTAAATACAATTTCAGATTAATTGTTTAACATACTCAGTGTCTGCTAGGTCAGAAATAACACTGTGTAGTTAAGGACAAATGGGCTCTACAGGAAGAGAACATCTAGACAAAGATGTGATACAAGTAAATAGGTCTGCACTGGAGAGAGCACAGAAAAAGCCTAGATTTTCTGATATATTAGAAACAAAAAACTAATTTCTGGCAACAAACCCCCACAGAAACACTAGAATCGACCATTGAGCATCACGTCAGCAGGGAGGTCACTGTACACTGAGAACCAATGACACTTACAGGACGTCCTGTCTGACCGCAGTGCATCCAATGCTATTTTACATCACAGAGCAGTGCCTTTAGAAATCCAATACACTATTTAGAAGTCAATCCAGCTTCTCTCAGAGAGCACACAGTAAACCAAGATCCATTAAATGTCAATATCAATTTCAATATCAACTATCAAAATGTTATTGTACTCTGAGGTGAGAAGAAAATCTAAAATAAAAAAAGATTTGTATGTTCCCATCATCCAGTGTTCAAAGTTCAAATGTTAATGTCCTCATGTGTTAGAGATGGAGCGGACCTGAAGGAATTAATCACTAAACCATCTGGAGGTTTTATCAGCAGCCATATCAATAAACAGCAGTTGCAGGAACAAATGAAGGTGACTCACTTCGGTTCACAGGAGTGGAGGAGTGTTTCTTTGTAAAAGTAACAATAGAAGGACAGGCTGGATGACAGATGGGTGAAGGATACTAATAATATTTATTGTTTCACAGGAATTCCTCTGTTTCCTCTGAAGGTATTTGCTTCGTTTAACGACTGTGTTGAAAAATGCTGTGTCACTTTCTGCTGACTGCTGCTGCTGCTACTTAGCACTTGCCACCAGTGCAGCAATAATCTATCCTGTGGTCTGTTTCCCCGTATCTGTGTGTGTGTGTGTGTGTGTTTGATCCCATCAGGCCCTTACCTGGCAGACGATTGAAATAATTCCCTATTCAGCATCTATTGTACTTTCAGCCTGGGCTCTGAGCCCTAAACCATCACATGACATAGACACAGGCACACACCAACACACACACACACACTCAGACAGGCCTAACACTGCAGGTCCACAGCTCCCTGAACAGTCACCATGGTGATAATACACACAGTTCAGCTTTGATTAAATGCCAACTACACTCAACTCACTCCAGTCAAGTTTGGCCTCAAGGGTTTCTGAATCTATATGTGTGTGTCTGTTATTGAACTTAAAAACCCCCAATAATGAACTACTCACATCTTCTTAATACTGTAGAGAATTCTGACTTGTCTAGCTGAAGAGTTGCTCATTTTAATCTGGAAGTTTCGTTTTTCACAACATATCTCAATAGAGATTAAGTATATTTTGGGGGTAAATCAAGTTTTTAACCTTGTTTTCATGTCCACATTGCGCTTTTTACACGATACAAGACAAATCATGAGGGAAATAAGCAGTCAAAGCCAAAAAACACAGGTTTCATACGTCACATAACCTGAGGAAAGAATACGATCAGTTTTCAGTGGGGCAAAAGTCAGTAGAGTCAGTACAGAGACATAACCACACAACCACTCATGCTGTGTCAACCACCACCCGTTACAAGCTAACAAACAACATCAACAAATAAAGGATGCTAACTACAGTTACCACCCTGAGACAGCTGCCAGTCATGGATTTTCAAGCATGTCTGGCTGAATCGCTCTGATGTTTTCTCTATTCATAGATCCAGAACTCCTCAGTGAGGAGGTAAGCGAAGATGTGCTTCCAACCCCTTCTCATTTTTTTGTTTGTTTGTTTGTTTGTTTGTTTTTACTTTTTATGTGGAAAAACCATGTTAAACAAAATTATTAGTGATAGCAGAGTATTTATACATACTTTAAAACACCTCTGTAAGGGAAGTTTAACTCTTTTGTATGATAATAAGTAAGGCTTCAAAATGTCTGTTTGTGCTACTAGTTCAACAATCTCAGATCAGCGAAACTATTCTTAAGTAGCCTAAACTACATTTAAATCAGTCAGTCAATGTACATAAAGACAGAACTGTTTTTATAAAACTGGTGTAGACAGTGAAGTAATGAGGTGAAAGTGTAGGCAGAAGTAGAGGCAGAATATGCAAATAATTTTAGAAACTATGATCACTCAACTGTAAATTTGCTTTTAGGGCAATATGGATAATATCTAGTGTCATGTACTGGTATTATAGGATACAGCAGAATTAATATGATATCACTACATCATATCTTCAGGTTTAAAGTAACTGTAGATAGAGGTAACTTAAAGTAAATGAGCTGCATCTCTGTATTAGAAATTTGTTGGCAGACTGAAGGTGCTAAATGGCATCAGCTAATTCTTTGACAAATCTGAAATTCAAAATCCAGAAATCATCCTCAGTTACCAGCCCGGAAATTATTTGTACCACAGAACCAAAGGACAAGAGAAGATCTGCTGTGAAACTGAGTCAGTTGCTGATAATTCACAATTCATCCCTAAAATGAGCAGCAAACATACACAACAGAATCTTCACAAGATCTCAGTGAAGAGACTAATGTGTCACACCCTCTATTTTTATCTCAGCTAAGACAGGTGTATATTTCAGTTAAATTCTTGCTGAATGTCTGGAGAATTTTGCATTCCCAGTTCATCTTACTGATTGTTTCGTCCACTCTGTAAAAACTCTGTAGTGTTCTCAGAGGAAACAACGCTAACTGTACTCTGTCATCACTGGTCCACTGGCTCTACGAGCGCCATAATCACACTGACCTCTGACCTCGGAGGAGAAGTGAGCGGAGTGACGGGTTATAAACAGCTGCAGCTGCTGATCAAGGTCGCAGCACTGGAGGTCGACGTCCCAGGATCGAATTCCTGCCAGGAAGGAAAAGAAAGATTGCTTGAGGACAACAACATGACACACTGAAGGACACACATTAGTGAAATTGAGCGAAATTTCTTGGACTAGTTTCTGAACTAGGGGCACGTTTAGCATGCAAGTCATTATGCAAGAGATCTTCCTTGCTCCATTTGTGAATTTGAGATAACCTTTTTTTTCCAAATGTTGCTGCAGCATCTTGACTTCCTCCCACCTTCTCCTCTCAGCTCTGTTAACTCTAACTCTGTCTGAGCTGCAGGGAAGGTCAACGAGCAGAAAACTTTACAGGTTCAAAATGTCCTGAGACTGATAGCACCACATGCATTTTTTACAGTATTCCTGACCTCAAATAACACTAGTATCATATTATATTCATTACTGTTGTTTGTACTTGGACAGACAACAGTTCTTCTCTACTTTCACAGGCCTGGTCCAATATCTAACTTTTACAGCATGAAGGGAAATTTTCAAGAGTAAGAGCTACACATTTTCTCAGTTGATGAAAAGTTCTGTTTTATCAATTATTTAGTTAACATACAGTGGACAAGAATTTGCAATTTCTGAAAAGTTTCAAATGAATTTTTATAGGCAGCATCAGATAAAAAATATCTTTAATTCTGTCTCTGGATTTTGTATGTTGTACATACCATTTCATTTAATAATATTAGCAGTACCAAATAGTAGTATACAAGACATTTACCTTTAAATGAAAAAATTAAATAGTTTTAGTTATTATTTATCTAAACTATAAGTATAACTTTATTACACTATTTTGTGGTTATTACTTTAACCCTAGGGTTTTTATGGTATAATTTACATGTTATCTGTTATAATGCATACATTAAAAAATCTGAATTTGCAATCTGTGAATTCTAATTTAAATCTTCATCAACTACTTTTTGGCCAGTAGGGGGCAGCAGAAACCATCTGCAAATACAGCAATGACATATCATCACCTTATGAAGTTGGTGTGATAAAGCAAACAGTTGCCTGTTTACACATCCAACAGACACAAAGCAACATCAGTAATAATTCAGAATCATGTTTGTGTAAAGCTGATGAATGTGAGGCCTCTTATCTATTCCGCACCCCACCAACTTCTAACAGAGACCTCTGGCTCTTTAGCCGCAACTTTGTCTGTGTGCTGTTTGGTGCTGAGCAGGTAACATACATACAGCATTTTTTTTTTTTTTACAGAAAACAGCTGCCTTCTGTGTCTGAAAACACTGAGAAAGGGTGAGAGACAAACAGAACAAAAACGATGCATTTGAGGACGTGAAAACCGAACAATGAGCTGAGAGACACTGAAATGCTGTGAAGAGCTGATATGAGAGGAGCTGCCAAGTCAGGTGATAATTATCCTAGACAGCTTTCACATTACACACAGCCTCTGTTAATATCAAAATATTAATTAGTGCAGTTTTAAGTAAAAGTTTGAACTGGTTGCTTTATATCCTCTGTCACCTCACTTTTTATTTGTATTCAGAAATCATGGAAAATTTTAATCACATGCTAATAATTGTAATACTTATAAAATGGAGGGAGGCGATATATTGTAACTGGTAGATTCAATTTACTACATTATTTTAAATGGTTAATCAGTCTGATACCACATCGTCAGCGTTTCCATTATCATAAAATGTGTCATACTTTATGAAGTAATAATAATAAACCAAATTATAAAGTTCACTGGATAGTTAGAAGTGACTCAGTAATGAACTGATCAGCATCTCACACACACACACACACACACACACACTTAGCAGCTTTATCAGATCCTACTGAGCTGCAGTGAGTCAGACTTCAGAGGGAACTTGTGTCAGATCTCATCCAGTAGGATAGAAACCAATGCACATACCTCTCTCATCTTATCCACTTGTGGATTCCTTTAGCAAGAGTAAGAAATTAGATTATTCTAATTTTTCAAATCCACACCTCTGTGCTGAAGTTGCCCCTTTCACAAAAAAAAAGACTTTGAAGACCTTGTTTTGCCCTTAACTGAGGAGAAACTGTTCCCTCACTGCAGACTGCAGCCTCTTCCCAGAAATGCTGTGTCACTGTTATTAACGTTTGGTTAGCATTCACTGTCTTTCTTTGCACAACCACATGCATAAGAATCACAACCTCCTGGTCTCATGTTGTTACCTCTTCATCCCAAGCCTCACTGTTAGCATCTACAGAGGAGATGGCAAGTTATGGGAATAAAGGCTGGATTCTCCTGGAGGATGAATGTACTCGTACCAGGCATCTGAATCTGCTCTTTGTGGAGGATGATGTCGTTCATCAAGTTAACAAAGTCAATGTTTCAAATATCGAAACTAGATACAGACATAACTGGCTGTTGTCTGGCTTTGTGTCTGGATGTGAACGACAATAAACTGTGTTGTGTTGAAACAATTGTTTAATTGATTGGTTTATGGACAGAAAATACATTTTGACAATCAATTAATCTGCACTGTTTATGTCACTTTCTCTCTTTGTTTTGTCTCTGTATATATTTTGCTTTCTTCATTTATTGATTGCTTTTATTTATTGAACTTTACTATTTTTTATGCTGCACACTGCTGAAGAGCTGTTGAAGATTTTCACTGTTCTGAGCACATTGACAATAAAGATCTGATGTAATCCTTTTAGTTTCATTTGCCATTTTTCTCAGATTGATATCATTGTACACTAAATATCTTTTAGGCTGTAGAACCAAACAAGCAATTTAAGCTCAGAACTTGTGATGGATATTTTCTCTGTTTTCAAAAGAATAATCTACAGTTCAGTGGATAATGACAACAATCACAGAATAAGCCAGTCAAGCGCACACTCCTAAATAAACCTCTTCTGTCATTTTACTTTCAGTTGACAGTATCTATTAAAAGTCAGAGTCACCCAGACTTGCTCATCAATATGAATACTTTATGATGGACCAGCGTGGGACCTTCTTATCCACTGTGTGGGACACACTGTCCTGAATGCTTCCCATTAAAAACATCAGGGAGGAGGCTGTGTGCTGCCGTTTATCGTGGTGTCAGGCATTTAACTAGATGGACATTTGCCAAAGCAACAACTTGGGTCTCATCTTCGAAACCTTTTCTCTTGTAAAACCAAAACATACAGTTTGAAAATGCTAGCATAAAGTACAAATTTCATCTTTGCGTGCCTTGTCCGAGGCAACTATTTTGACAGTGTTTGACAACTATTTTGAAAAATAAATGTTATCTTTTTTTTTAAGTTTTACATTTGACATTTTAAACTTCTTAAATGTGAGAATCTATTGTTTTCTGCAAGATATATGACAATAAATTGCATATCTGAGTTCTGGACTATTGATTGGACAAAAAAAGAGACATCTGATATTTGAAGACGTCATCTTGGGCTCTGAGGAAATTACAACAATTGTTATTGTGTGGTAGATAAAATTACTGTTTTAATCAGTGGAGTCTGGTAGCAACACACGATGATGTTTCTGGTGTTTGTACCTTGCAATCATTTACGCCCAAGTTAAAAAATACTGGAGTTATCCTTTAACCAGAGGATGACCAGTGAAGCTAAGTGACTCAGATGAGTGAACATCCTGAGCATTTATGTGATGTTCTATACCATGTACCCTGTACCGTGTAAAATGTTTGTAGTTCCTTCCTTAAAAAAGCAGTTGTGGTCAGTTTGAGTTATGTCAGTTGCAGTGGATTCCAATACCCAATGACAGCTATAATTGTGAAAAAAAGATATGATTGTTTGACACCTACTTAGCATATGGATGAAAAACAGAGCAGCTGGTTATGCAGCAGGAGTGGTTTGAGAGGTTTCTGCTGATATTTTGATATATTTTCATTACCGCTGTGAAAACTTGGACTCGATTGTTGCCAACATCGATCAAGCTGATGTCTCTGTGAAGGACAAAACAACAAAGTTTTTACAGCCACCCTTCAAAAGGTGAGAGTTTGATGTTCAAAAGATAAGATTTTGGGTGGAGTGTTACTTTAAAGCCCTGAATCCAAAAGAAACACCTGATTGGAAAGTTGTGAGATGGTAATAATGGTGTTAATGCAAAGATGTTTTCACTCAGTAGCTCATCTGTTACTGAATGAGTCATTTACTGCACTTATTTCTGCACATATTTCACTTTCCTCTTTGAGATGTAGCCAAAACATTATAGCTGCTTAATGCCGCAGAACCACCACAGAGAGAAAAATGTTATGACACTGATTGAAAGTTACATCCAAGAAAGACTCAGAATTTCGAGACTGCCAGGACATGGTGTCTTCACGCTGTCTGAGGTGAGAGCGTCAGAACCGCAGTCACATAAATTTTCTATTCCACTGCCTCCGGGCTCAAGATCTGCTAAACTTAAAGGTATCAGGGCTGAAAGTGTTCCCCGGCACCTCTGGGGGAAACACTGCATCACAAGATCAGGACGTGTTTGTGATGTTCGATGAGCCTCTTTTCTCAGGAACAGTCATTTTCTTTTCAAGGAATGATGAAGAGCACGAGGGATTCGGTGCAAGGACAGGAATACATGGAGCAGGAACTGGCCTCCAAGTCAGTTAAAGCAGTTAAATGATCTATGCAATATAATGTTCAACCAGGTGAACATCTGGCAGTGCAGAGTGACATACAGTAAGAACTAGAGCCTTATTTTCCCATGTTTTGGGGTATAAAATGATAGGATTCCTACAGAGATGGTTTAACCAGAAACATTTCTATATATTGCTACCAGACTCCATTGACAAAAACAGCAATTTTACCTCATAGAACACAGGAGCTGCTGAAATACCAGTGCCTTGACTGGTTAGTTAGTTTGTGTTTTTGTGTGGTACTTGAACTTATGGAAAGGATCTGAATACTTCTTCCACCGCTGAAAGTCATACAATAACACAATCAAACTAACCGATTAAGGCAGCCGTATTCCAACAACTCCCATGAACTGCAAGGCAAAATCACTGTTTTTGTCAATGTAGACTGGTAGCAATGTTTCTAGTCTTGTTTTATTATACTTTAAAACTTATAATAACAACCTGAGCCTGTACATTTCCAGCTGTTAAAGGTTATCCTCAAATTTTGGGGACTATTCCCCAAACATAGGATGAAGAAGGAAAAGCATAAATAAATGACTTTCACAAAAGAACATCTATGTTTAAATCTGATCTAAATCCGATGTAGTGTTAGGATGAACGTATTAACCCTGGGCTCTGATTTTGAAGTTAAACAGAGGCCTGAACAGTAGACCATGGGTTAAAATATAAACATGTGAAAGATTTAGCCCTGAGCTTTCTGTGGCCTGGAGCCTGCGTTAGCCCGCGGCCTTAAAAAGTAAAAAGCAGCTGTGTTTCATGCTGTCATGTAGTGTAACACTATCAGTTTCTGTATGTCTTTCTGCCTGAAACCACTGAGCTCCTCCTTCATCCTGGAGACGAGGTTATAGTCTGAGGGTGCCAAATCAGGTGGATAGGGTGGGTGTTGGATGAGTTCAAATCCACATTTAGTGGATGACTGCACAAAAGCCGATACTGTCCATTTTCCCAAACAATGCTGACTTGCAATTTTCAATTACCCCAAACAGAAATACCACAAAAGATATTAACGTCAATCTTTCTGCATAGATTCTCAAAGAGTTGATCTGCAGGAGCTGTTTAACTCATCTCTTTCTGTCATAGGCAACAAACGAATCAATCACCCATCGTGTGGCAAATTAATCTGCCATTATTTGGAAGTAAATTTTCAAGTAAAAATGTTCCCAAGTTCCAGCTTCTCAAATGTAAAGATTTGTTTTGTCTTGTATCATATTTCATTAAATTTCTTTGGGTTTTAGGGGGTTGGTCGAGAAAATAAGCAATTTGGAGAGATCACCTGGCCTTTAGGAAATTTTGATTGGCATTTTCACTTTTATTTCAACATTTTATAAACCAAACAATAAGTTGATTATTAAATAATAATCCTAAGTAGCAGCCTTATGTTGATGATTAAACAGTCACATTAATTAATAACGAGTACAACCATTAGTTAAGGCACTAGAAAGATGTTAAGGGGATCAAATCTGTCCACATAAAAAGCTTTTTAGCTTTGCTTTTGTTTTGTTCTCGACAACAACACTGCAGTGAGGGTGACTTGTTGCAGGACAGAAGGACCCTGCAGCTAGAGTGTAATGAGAGTCCATGGCAGGTCGTTCACACTGAGTCACACTTAAAGCACCGACCTGCGTGAAAGGATCGATGCCGTAATGAGCCGAGCAGGTGTGATGCCGAGCTCGACACGGAGCAGCAGAGTTGTCAACTCCCTGACAGCGATGAGAGGAGGTCAGAGGGGACGGATGGGTTTGATATGGCGCCGGGCTGGCATCTAAAAGTGCAATTGATCATGTGGACTGAGAACAACTTGGAGTGGCAGAAAATTGCTGACCGGCACACTCCTGATTCTGCACACTGCAACATCTTTCAGAGCTGCTCCACAATCTGTTTACATGCCCAAACTTCAGACAGCTCTCTTTGATGGGAATGACTGCAGCCTGCTGCAACTCCTCAGGAGGAGGAGCAGCGCGCAGATATTCAGCTGAGTAATGATGCCCGAGTGTGACAAAATAAGAGTCCAACAGGAAACTGAAAACTACATCTCTTTACTTAGAATATCTGTGAAGTAGGTAGCATATTTTTGCAGAGCACAGCCTGAAGGTTTTGTTTGTTTACTGGTTTAAGGGTACATGACACCCCAGGCAGGAAATACACCCACGTAGGGACACACATGCAAGCATAGAAAACACACACACACCTGCCAGCTCAAAAACACAAGCTGCTTATTAACACATTTTTGTGCAGGCTGTAAGTAAATACTTATGTCTGTAGCCATGCTGATTGGTCACGTGTGTTGATTTCTTTTTAAATGCTAATTAGCAAGTCATATATTGATTTGGTGCTTTTAAGTAGAGTACAGTACTTTGGTTGAGACCCAGATGGAGGCTGCTTGCCAAAATATGGCTCTATTAAAGTAATAAGACCTCTGCCGCGTTTACAACTTGAGTCTGCAATTTTACAGTCATAGTACATAGTGGGTGAGAGAAAATGCGTGTCCCATGGTGCAATGCTGCAGCAACTGCCTCCACCTATGGATACTGTCCTGTCCGTTGCGTCAAAAACATCTCTCCACTGTTTCCAGATTTAAACCTTTTCCCGTGTCTTTCCGTGCCAACGCTGCTCACTGAACCGCGGCAGCCAAACAGATAACACACACACATTCAGACCGGCGGTTCGTCCATCACTCACCTCGCTCTATCAGCGCCCTGGCGGCTTCCAGCTGGTGCTCCGTGCCGATCTCCCCGATCACTATCAGCATGTAGTAGCTGCCCCGGTTGAACGGCACCCCTCGCCGCCGTCTCCCTCCGCCTCGGCGGTACCGTAGTCGCTCCTCGGACCCCGGCGTCGGCGCGCTGAAGCCCTCGTCCTCCTCCACCACCGGGAGCGCACCTCGCACCGGGATCTCCATGGCAACAACCCCTGGAGCCGACGCCGAGGCTGACTCCATCGCCATGACAACCACCGGTGTGAGCGAGGGGAAGAGTCTGGTGAGGTGGGGTAGGGGCGGAGGGAGGGGGGACGCAGGGTGAGGAGGAGGCTGAGAGGTGAGGGAGGGGGAAGGAGGTGAGGACACGGTATAATGTGTCAGATAGGCTACAAAAGTTTTATTTCCGGTGGAGATTTCAAAATAAGAGCTCTTTGGTTAATATAATTAGGAGCTGCCTGGTGAGAGTGTATTTAGTTTGTGAGGTGGAACACTTCAAAATAAGAGGATACAGAATTATACCACATTTAATATCTTTTAAATGTATAATAAGATTTAAATAGAACTATAGTGATGATCTAATGGTGGAAAGTCACATTTACTCAAGTACCCTAATTCTGAAATTTGGTACTTTGGGTATTTACATTTTAGAAGCAAATACTTCATAATATTTTTACTCTACTAAATTCATTTGATAACTTCGGTCACTAGTTAGTTTGCAGACTCAGATTAATAATACGAAATATAATCACAATTTATGACTTTTCTGATTTACTGAAGCTGCCTGGTTGCATGATTAGATACAAAACATATAATCAACCAATAAAATATATTTTTAAAGATTAAACTTCCAAACAGCATATGAGGTACTTAAAATTAACCCTAATTAACCTCTACCAGCTGAAACATTTAACTCACATCAATAGCTACTATCCATATACATTAATGCGCATATAATATTTTGATGCTAATGCTTTTGACTTTTACTCAAGTAATTGATCGGAGCTACTATTTCCAACATCGAGTAACTCATTAAACACTATAGCTGAAAAACAATTATTATTTCATGCCACCATGTCATATAAAATCTGCACAACAGACTTACTCAGCATTGTGTATTATGTGATTTGGTAACACAGCATAGGCAATCAGTAGGAGATACACATTTGAAACCCATAATTATTTACCTGTTGTGGCAGATTGCATCTCCAAAGGCATTTTTGTGATCTCACAAATATCTGCTGTCTGTCCGGAATGATAGAATATTTGTCCGGACTGAATCCAATTCTTCATTTCCAACATTTACAGACTGTTCCGCCTTAACTAGCTAGCGTTAGCACACAGCAAGGACAGCTGAGCGGACTGACACACACTGTGGAAATTTTGAATTTAAACGTTGATGTCGCCCCGGACATATATGTTATCATTCAAGACAGAAAGCACACAACTATTAGATCAAGAATATATCTTTGAAGAAGCAACCCCCCGCTGGATAACAGGAGAAAAATATCAGTTTGACTTTCCGCCTAAGTTTTGCCTACGGATCGCTGGATGAGCCAATCACTAAGGCTAACGCTAGTACCATTTAAGCTAGTCGCTTTATCCTGCAGTTTTCATTGAGTTGGGAAAGTTTGCAGGGGATATAGTTGCCACATTTATCACTAAGTCATCCTCCTTGAAGCTTTTCCTCAAATACAAGTCTAAAATCCTCCCAGGAAAGCATAAACCTTACCTCGGCGTGGCTTGTTCAGGTGTTTTCCAGTGAAGCTAAAGTTTTCCATTGATCAGCTTTGAGACCGGGGGACTTATTTCTGACTGTTGAAGCGTCTTTTTGGTCTAGATGTGTTTTTCTAACTTGATATTCCGTGACATCATATGTCTTGGTCGCTTGACAAATGATTATCTGGAGCATTTTTGATAGAAAAGTGTGTTTATTTCAACAGTCAAAACTGGTAGGAGACATGCCCACAACACATGCAGCTGTTGGCACTGCCTGGCAAAAGGTAAAGTGAAGCGCTGCATCATTAAGGCCTCAAACAACCCAGAATACAACAGCCTCTAAAGGCAACACCCACTAATTTGCAGAGGAAGATACATTGCTCAGTGTTTGAGTCAATGCTGCAAGTTTATTAGATATACCTAATGCAGACTAATGCAACACTATAGTAAATGGTGGTGCTGTTGAACAGTACTGCATTATACAGGTGCTGCGCCTCGTTTTAGATCAATGAATGAAGAAACACCTCTCTGTAACATGCTATACAGTTTAACAGCACCACAAACTACATCCTCCAAAAAACATTGAATCAACACCTCCCATAAAACAATTTAAACAAAAACTGAACATTATAACCACCATGAGGGAGGATTTATTGCAGGACTGTGGCATTAGACTGCATTTATTTGAACGATCTAATATATTTGCAACTGTATATATATATATATATATATATCAGTACAGTGGTGTAGGAACATTTTCTCCCTGGTTTTGTTAGACAAGAAAGAGGAATTGCAATGCACAGACAATAATAACAATAAACTTTATTTATATGGCACCTCTCTTCACAATGTTACAGGGCAGGCAAGGCAAATAAATAAGGTTGAAGAACATGAGCACAAAGGAAGTAAAAGCAATAATATGAAAAAGTTAAAATAAATAGGAATAAGGCAGTGAAAATTAAAGACCTATAGTAAACATATTCAACACACATATTCTTGCACCTTTTGGCTTTACCTGTCCCTTTCGTATGATTACATTAAGTGAATCTGAAAAAAAAAAAACTATAGTAGCTTCAGCATTTCACTGTGTCTGTGCTTACAATGTTTCATAAACTCACAAACCCGCAACTCGGACAGCTTGAGCTTGACAATAAAGATGCTGTGGAGCAGAGACATTTGATGGAAAAGACTGTACACATGGTCTATGGGATTTATAAGTAAAGCAGTTAGATTATGGAAAGCGTCAATCAGGCCTGGTGCTCCCTCTCAATCTCCATTTTAAGTTCAGATGATGTATGAATGTAGTCAGTCTTGTGCAGTGAATGTGGAGGACTTATTAAAATAATCTGTGGAAAATTAAAGGACAATTTCTTTAGAGCTCAAATTTCTTTTGCACACATCCAGGACACACTGATGAACACACACACACACACACACATAAATTCAGAACAGTATAAAATAGCCTCTTTCTTCTGAGAAATGTTCCCTCATTCAGCTTTTCTCTGGTTAACCTTGAGCTTGCACGTTTCAGTGTGTAGCAGGGCATCTCAGCATAAACTGTCAGCACCACAGAGGATAATAAGGAGGTCCACACCAACTTCTGCTGGAGCCTTACATATAAGCCTGAACCTTTATTTTACTGTCTTATCTCTGATTTAACACACAGCGGGGAATAACTGACACCATAACAGTACTGTAGGGTTCTCATCTCATTAAACATCATTTGCAGCCAGGTTATCTTGCAATAGATAAAACTGTGTTGACAATTACTTGTAATTTGTGCTCCAATCAGCTTTGTTTGCAAGAGACACAGTCGGACAAGAAAAAAGAAATGATCAGTGTATAAGAGCATACAGTAGCCGTGTAAAGTTAAATCAGAGGGTTTTTATGTTGCAGGTTTCTCCGACAGTGAGTCAGCACTTCACTCCACAGAGCACCTACACCATAGCCATGCTCCCCTCTAGTGGCAATAAACCAGACTCCCTGACTCACTACAAGTTGGTAGATGACGTAAGCCTCTTTACATCTGTGGGTTATTGCTGAGGAAAGTGTCAGAGATGCTACAGTGTACAGTTTCAGTTTGATTTTTCTATTGAAGAAGGAAGGAAAACAGACAAAGCAACTGTCCAGTCACAGACAAAAAACTTGAGGTGACAGCATTTTCAGACTATGCCATTTCTACATTTACTTCACTAAAATATCAGAATACTTTTGTTGTTGGAATCAGTGCAGAAAGTGTGAAAATGTTCTTATATATTCTTATATATTCCTATATATATAGTACTATATTCCCTGGTTGAATATTCTGTTAACACACATTAACCCTCCTGTTGTGCTTGGATCAAATGTCCCATTTTAAGTAAATATTTAAAAACATTATCATTTTTTTTTAATTGGACAAGGCCTAAGAGTACCAACACAATAAACTTCTTATTTGGTTCCTTCAAGTTCCTTTAACATATATTTTGTCATGTTCCCATTATGTGCATAAATCTGGGGAACATGGGACCCTAGAAAAATGGGAATAACTCAGAGATAGGCAATACTTAGAGATACAACTGATGTGGAAAATGAGATCGAGGCTTGCCGGAAACAAATAACGCCAAATCACTTTCTGCTAACCTGGATGGTAGCGGCTGGTTGTTCGGGCAGCAGGTGTTGTGGTGGAGTCGTTAGGACATTAGTATGCTCAAGATAACACACTGAGATGTGACCTTTCCTCTCTCATTACTTACACTTTGTCAGCAAAACACAGTTATTTTCTACAGCATCCACCAATTTAGCTATGGTTTCTTTCAATATGTGACTGTCTCTAACTTGACTGCACAGTTGTACTTCTAGCCCAGTCTGTGGATAGCCGTCGATGGCTGCATTTGATGGGAGAGTAGCTGCACTGTTATTCTGGGCTCAGACAGAGTTGCCTGGAGAAAAAGCCTGAACTGACAGGCAGGCTGTGTGACAGAAAGACAGATGAAACAGCAGTTTTGGGTTTCGGTGCAGATTCCCCACAGACTGTCTGGGTCACTGCAGACACAGAGTGGTCTGAGTCTTCCTCCTCCTCTTTGTTTGTGTCCGGTCTCCTCTGTCCTTCTTAAAATAGAACAGGAGGAGGGAAACTGACAGAGAAACCCTAAAGATGAAAATATTTTATGCTGTTTATGGTATACTTGTCTACAGTATGTTGATCTGATTTTACTCATTTCAAACAACTCCACCTTATGGAGAATCATATGCCTGCTAAAAAGAAAAAATGAGTTTTGAGTGAGTTTTAGACCAGTTTCATGGCGTCATTCCAATAGCAAAAGTCTTTACTCTCACTTGCCAGTGTAAAATGCCAAAGAGAACTCTTCATTAAGCTGATAAGACAAAGTTAAATAAAAGAAGCGATTAAGTAAAAGCACCATGCTCTATTCTCCCAGAAAAAACCCTCAGAAACTTTGTAAAACTAAGAGGATTCTGATAAAGAAAAACCAATGACAACTTTAGAAGCAAAGCATTTATTAGATGCTATATTCAATAACAAAAAATACAAAAGGCATGAATCCTGACCTCCTAATATAATGCATGCAGAGATGTGTGAATTAATACAAATCTTGTATTATATAATGGATGTAAGATCAAACTTTAAATTAGACCCTTATCTGCTGCAAGAAACGTCACCAAATTCTCTGCGTTTGCAATTTGTCTTTAAGTGCTGACATATATTACACCCAAGCCGATGTTTTAAGACATCAAATAAACACACATAATATGCATGTTTTCCGATATAAGAAACCACATAAATATACATCAGTACAAATAATTTAGAGCTTGGTGGTGGTAGTCTTACAGAGAGGTATGAGGAGGCTTTTGAGAATTGAAATTCTTTTGTGGAGTGAAATGATCTTGTCGAAAAGACTGGCAACTATACCTCAACTGTACTACTGACGATGAGACACAGGGTCTGTTATGGCAAATTCTGCTGGTAGAAGTTGCTATACACATCAGAGAAATCTGGGATTTCCATCCGGCTTCTTCTCTTACACCTCGACCATCAAACCCCTCATTAGAGCGCCATAAATTCTGATCACTTCAAATGATT
This sequence comes from Lates japonicus, assembly GCA_033238685.1. Classification (NCBI taxonomy): domain Eukaryota; kingdom Metazoa; phylum Chordata; class Actinopteri; family Centropomidae; genus Lates; species Lates japonicus. The sequence continues at coordinate 70,599 of BRZM01000047.1, read as the reverse complement.
CAACCGGCTGAATACGGCCTTGCATTTAAAAATCATGAATACATGCATTACAGTTAGTAGTGAAATGAACAAATAAAGATCTCAGATTGGATCAATGGCCATTAAACAAACTGTATGAACGTTGTCAATCTTGGGTAACATTATCTATCTTATTGGCAAAACCTTTCCATTTTATACTCAGCATTGCTTTGGTTTCCATAGAAAAACTCTTGAGCAAGGCAGTGTTCAAAAGATGTAATTAGGCTTGCTTCAATAACCATTAATATGATCAATAAAAAAAAACAGTTTATTGCTTTATCAAGAAGGTACCATAATATGAAATAATATCCACGCCGTCTCTGTATTCTAAATGAAAAAGAAGAATTAAATTTACTCTTTACAAGAATGAGGAAATATAACACTCTGATGTGATCTTTAGTAAAACCATCATATGATACCAGGAAAAGCAGATTCACTGCAAAACACTAATTTCCTGATACTACAGTGGTTTTACAAAATGTCCAAAATAAACAATCTGAAAGTGATGGGGCAGGCTGCCAGTCTATTCTTAGTATTTTTCCTTATTTAATGAGTGGCCCTAGTTTAAAGTGCTATATTTAGTTTTGCTATCGCCACACCATACATGCTTGTTAACAGTTGTTTATTTACGAGCTTCAGCCATTGTTGTGTTCACAAGACAAGGTTAGAATACATCATACAGGCAGTGCTACTACTTCATCCTCTCGCTGTTGGACTGAAAGGCGGGTACCTGATGACTCATTGCTTAGGACTAGCTGGATTATGCTGTAGTAGAAAATAAGTTTGAAAAGAAGCAAAACAAGAGTTAACTGGTGTTGTTTCCATCACTGGAACAGCTCTTGGTGAGTAAAGGAATGAATTCACAACATTTCTTCTGAACTGGTGAAGTAGATGGCTGTTGATGCTAATGTCAGCTATGTAGCGATAGCAAAAATGTACCTATAGTACCTTTAAATTTGTAGTTACAGTAGGGCGATATTCAAAATCTAAGGCCACAAGATGACAATTAAATACATGATTTATCATTTTTCTTCACATTAGAATGAAATTTGCAGCACACAAAGCAAAGGACAAGCTGGAATTTCAACAATACAGAGAAATGCTTATCAGACAGAAAAAAATGCCAATCAATGACAAACAGAAACACTTCATATTATTTATATTACATGATCAAGTTCACCATCAGTGTGGAAAAACATAAACGCCTACCCACGAATATATGTCAAGCATGCAGATGCCCACACTCACACACACACCCATACTTTAACAGTCATACATTACACTGAAAAGCATTGCCAAAAGTGCACACAAAATATACAAAGCCAAGACACACTGTCAACTTCTTCATGCTTTCCTCTAAATACCCTGTGTGGCGTTCCCCTGGATTGCTTTTACCCCCAAACAGAGCTGGACAGGTCACTCAGCAGAAGACATGCTGGTGTAGAAAAGCAAAGTTAACGTGGGGGATTACATGTGCATTGATGGCGAGGGTGAGGAGGGAGGCTAATATTGTAGCCTCACCTAGCTCAAGGTCTATAGATTATAAGGTTAGATCTTAATTTTGCAGCCACTGGCTCAAAAAGGCTCCTAGAGTACCGATGACTTCTAGGAAGGATCACTGCGACTTTGGTGCCGACAAAGTTCTCAGTGAGCCTCAACTTCCTCAATGATTCAGCGTTAGTTTAGTTCATCATCTAGACCTGATAACATATAGACCTTGACCTGCTAAATGGAGCTTATGTTAGCTCAATCTACCATTAGTTGTTTCCCTGGAAGGCTCCCTGGGCAGCGGTGGAAGCAGCACCGGCAGCGGCTGTTTGGAAGGTTTTACTGGTGAAGACCCCCTGCGAGAATTCCTGCTGGGCCTTCTGGAAACTGGCCCCGGTCCGGCGGTACATGCTGTGGACCTGAAGAGGAGATGATCGCAGACAGTAAATGAAGTGGACTATATAGTAAACAGGGAGTGATTTCAGACACAGCCAAACAGTTTAAAGCTACAATGGGGTAAGACTTTTACAAGTCATTGCATAAAATAATCATGAAACACTCAGAGGACGTCCTGTGGTTGTTGATTGATAATAGTAACTCCATAATTAATTCATATGCCTGCTGCTGAGATTTTTGAGCTACTAAACCCAATCTCTATGCTCAAACATTCAGCTACACTGGCAGAACAGCTCCATGGATGAATCCCACCAAATTTTAATTTTGCTAATTTGGTTATGACCAAATACCTGCAAAATTTCCATCACCTTCAGATGCACTTTGTGTTTAGAGCTAACCCACAAATTAGAATAAAAAATATTAAGAAAAGTGAATAAACTCTTACCATCTTGAGCAGGACGATGGACAGCACAGCGCACATGGTGAAGAGGATGGCCACTATGACCATGATGGCTCCCACTGCCTTGTTCACACGGAAGGCAGTGAAGGCATTGATCCAACCACTGGAGTCAACAGACATCAGTAAGTTTTAGGTGATCTTATGGACAACATTAGTTTAACTGAAGGCCATCTTCAACAGTATGAAATATATTTGTATACAGGTACATGTGTCCTAGACAGGAGTTTGGATACATTGAGGGAGAGAAGAAGAATTTGTTGAAGCAGCAGCATGAAAAGCTGAGAAGGTGTAAGAGGAAGCAGAATGAAGGATGTCAGTTATAAAATTATGATTTAAAAAAAATATTTATAATTTAATTTATATCACATAAAATATAAACATCACAATAATGAGCAATTTGCATGGACACAGATAGGAAACTAGAATTGCCGTTGCACGGTTGTAACCAGTCCAGAGAGTTAAATCTTGAGGTGGGGGCAAAAATCTGTTCATTGTGGTCACAGTGTCCTTTGACCTTTTACCACCAAAATCTAATCAGTTCATCCTTGTGTCCAAGTAAACGTTTGTACCAAATTTGAAGAAGTTCCCTCAAGGCATTACTGAGATATTGTGTTCATGAGAACGTGACGAACAACCTGAAAACAAAATGCCTCTAAGCATGTGGTTGCGTCGTGGTTGGATAGGAAAATCAGTAACATTTGTGATTTGAATAGGGCAGCCATTTTATAATATTAAGATGTTTTAATTTTCCTGGGATTATACAATCAGCCTCAGTTTTCCTTTCCCCCCCCCCAATGTAAAAACCTTATTTTATCAGTCACTTAGATTGACTACTATAGTGTGAGCCCAGATTGGTTTAGCTACTTGTTCTTCATTGACTTACTGTAATATGTTTTTATAAACTGGAAAACTTTCAATTCCAATTTAAAAAAAACAACATACATACAAAATATACATATATATAAAATGTATTTCAAATATATACTAAATAAATTAACATAAGAAAGTGACATTACAACATGAATGCTCTAAAAGATCAAACAAAACTCATTTCAAAGAGTTGGTAAATTTTCATATTAATATCCTGAAAGCCTCTTTGTTTTCATCAGAACAAGTTCTTCAAATTGTGCTTGCATTTGCAATTCATCAGCACAGGAGCAGCTACTAGTTCACTAATGCAACACTGGCAAATATAAAAAAAAACAGACAGGATCCTCTTGACAGTCTTTTTTGTCATATGCAAATTGCCTCAATGGCATGACAAGTATCATTATAAAATGGAAAAGGGGGAAATGAAAAGCCACTTAGACAAAGGTCATTCTGGAAAGTGCCATTTAGAAATCAAAGGGCTTTTTTCAGCTTCAAGATCAGTTTATTTAAAATGCTCATCGCCAAAAGTGTTTCTGCATGTTACAGGTTAAAATATTATATCAGACAGGACTCTGGTGGCTGCGTTTTGGACCAACTGAAGACCTCTTATTGTAGTCATGGGTCGGCCCAAAACAGAAAAAGCGCATTACAGCAGAAGAATCTGGATGTTTTAAAAGCAAGTTTTCATGACTCAAAAGAGAAGGATCAAAAACCAAAGTCTTGACTGTTTGGCTCTGAGAACTTGTGCAGCCATCAAGATTAATGGAAAAATCCACGAAAACTGATCTGATCTTTTTTAAGCTGCCATTTTGAAACAAAAACAGATCATGATACTATAAGGAGTATATTTGACTTTTTCCATTAAAAAAAAACCCTATTTTGTCATTTTTAGACCTCTATTTCTGGATTTTCCAACATATTTAAAATGTATTTAAACAGACTGCCTTAATTTGCTTCATGTTTTCTCATATTCCTTTTTATACCTGCCTTAAAACAGGCTTTACTTACATTGTAAAATGTACAAAGAAAAAAACGTACCAAATATAAATTAAAGTGAAAATTAAAGAATGATAAAGGAAAACTAGAATTCCTGCTTCACAGTTCTGTGCTTCCACCAATCAGTCCAGTTGCAGTTAGTTAGCAAGTGAACTCTTATGGCCAAAAATTTGTTTTTTTGTGGGTACAGTGACCCTTGACCTTTGACCACCAAAATCTAATCTGTAAATCTTTTAGTCCAAGAGAGAATATGTCCCAAAGAAGAAATTCCCTCAAGGCGTTACTGAGATATCGAGTTCATGAGGATGGGACAGACAGATGGACAAACCAAAAACATAACGCCTCCAGCCATGGCTGCGCAGAGGGATTGAAAAATCACAGCACAGTATTTAAAGTTTTAAAATGTGAACAGCCTGAATTCATCAGGTCAGTCCCTCCAAAGTCCAACAGCCTGACAGCAAAGGCCAAGTCAGTCTTCATTTTAAAATAGACCTCTGAAATGATCATTTGACTCATATTCTGGTTAGTTTTATTCTTGGCTTGTTTCATTAAGCGTAAAGCCCATCCATTCACCACTGTACTTGTTTTGCCAAAACGAAAATACAAGTTTACTTGGACAAAGCAAGAGGAAAGTGAGTGTTGGCGGAAGGTGGCAGAGACAGTGAGAAGCAGAAACTTACAGAGTTACCAGCAGACAGAGAGGCAGCCGGCTAGAGGCTGAAGGATGGAAAAGACTCTGTCAGAAGAGATGGAGGAATGCAGAAAATGAGAAAAGAGAGAGGACAGCAGCTTAGAGGCCAGCTCACTGGTAGTAATTCAGACACAAAGGAGTTGTTTGAATCAGTCAGGAGGAATGTTGAAATCACAGATAAATCCAGTTAATTGTCATTAACATGTTCAGGTTATCGTTTACTGAAACACAACAGTATGGATGTGAATAAATATACATTTCAGTGTTGTCATATTCTAATCAAGTGTTAATTATTAGTAGTAGGATGAATGAGTAAACTTTGGTGGCCAAATCTACAAATTAAGTGAATGAGATTTGATTTGTAAGATTTAGAACGTTTAACTTATTGTATGAATTTTATTGTGTCGAAATGGAAACTTTCAACTTGCTGCCCCTAATCCTACGGATAGGAACTTTCCATTTACTTGACAAAAATGTATGTATCACTCACACATCTCAAGCATAGTTTGCAGACATGTGTGATCACTGGGAACACTTCCCAAACTTCATTTTCTAAACTCTCCAAATATTAACTTCATATATATAGTGTGTGACTTACCTGTTACCCCAAGCAGGGATGCCTACAGCCTGGATGATGAAGATCACCACTTGGCAGAAAAACACAAAGAAGAAGAAGAAGAAGCTGAAGGAGCTGTCAGTCCTAAAAATGAGAAAAGAAAATTAAAAATATTACATTTAACATATATTTAAAATATCTGCAAATGAACTTTAGCAATTATGTAAGTCAATAATGCATAACAAGGTGTTGTATAACAATAAAATAATGGACAAGGTTGAAGCAAAGTCCATTATGTTCTATACTGGCACGCCAAGAACTGTATTACTGTACTATTATACACTCAGTTGAGTTTATTGGGTACACCTAGCTAAAACTAATGCTGTCTAATATAACAAATCATTCATTAGGGTTAAGTCAGTTTTTGTTTGGGTCTGTTTCAGAGAGGAGCTGATCCAACTTTATTATTTTGGAGGATGTAGTTTGTGCACTGATTTAAAGATAGTAGCTGAATTATGAGATGAAGTTGTTGACTGAGGTGTCAGTTAAGGTGTTAAACAATTTTGACAGACACCTGTGAACCAAAGAGAATACTAACACTAACTTTAGCCAGAGAGCTCTCAGAAATTTCCTCAAATAACTTTGTGTGTGTTGCTCATACTCACAGATGAGTGATTGCCATGGAAACATACTGGTTGTAGTTATAATAAAAAAGATTTCTCCTCACTGTCATCTAACACTGATTTAATCTTGAAGGAGCAGGAATGGTGAGCATTACTTATTAGTATATCTAACAGTGACCGTGGACAGACTCACTTGAAGGCCTTGTAGACGGGCCGGTACCAGCAGAGGAAGGAGCAGGGAGCAAACAGGATGAGCCAGAGAATAGAGAGGCCAAAATCCACACCATACGACGGGTTAGTGGTGAAGTGAGCCAGACAAGCCAGCAGATTGAGGAACAGAGTCATACAGCTGACTGAAGAAACAGTGGAGAGAGCCATGTGTCAATTACACTAATAATTGCAGCAATATCAGCATCATCTTAATTTATATAGCAAACAAAGACAGTGATGTAGTAATGTTATAGTTACATATAGTTACATAGCTCTAAATAAACATAATACTGGTGCTTCAGAGGCACCAATACCAGAGTGGAGTTTGTCTAAAAACACAAGGACTAAGTAAATCTTAATTAACAAAAAGAAAAAGACATTTTCTTAAATGTCACATGCTCCACATCATCAGCAGGTACCAGTGTAATCTGCATGCAGGATGTTTATGTTGCCACAAGGTGGCGTTTTTACAGCTGCACTGTTACTTCAGTACATAACACCGTCAGTTCTCATATCAATACTGGTTAATAAAACTGAATACTTGATTTGGTATTGAAATAGTTCAGAGAACTGAAACACATTAAATACACACAACAATTTCTAATGCATACAGAAACTGTATCATACTTTCTTCACAAATGCACACCTATCATTTTTATGTACTTACACATCCAGAGATAATACATCATCTTGCAGACTCTCTGATACTCGGGAGGGATTTCCTCTGAGAAGTCCTGGTAGAAACATGGTTTGATGGGGAAGCTTTTGGGAAGTGGAGGCCAGTTGTTCTCTTTACCTGTCAGGAGAGAGACAACATCATCCCTGTTAGAAAAGTAGTGCTTGACATCCAAACAAGATGTCCACCACTGCAGGGAAATACAGGCCAGCTTTACCAAAATCATGATGGATATACAAATAGCAGTGTTACAAAAACGTGAATTTCTCAACAGGAAATCTGTCTTTGTAAAAAATTGACACATTAATGTGACACATTCATTTATCATGTGAGTGGGAGTCAGTGTACAGCAGCATTTCTATTCTAGCAAGTTAGATAACGCCTACTGATTTTTCTTACTATGAATATTACACTGAGACAAAAGAAATTTATACTCAGCAGCACAGCAGGTATATCAGGAAACATGCAGACAAACACAACCATGCTGCAGGTTAAATACAGTTATTTTTTGTAGCCATTGTAGTTAGATATCCAATTTGAATATGAAACCAAACTGAAAAGTGATTCAGACTTTAATAGTAATATTGTACTCTATAATAATATCATATACTGAAAAGCTTTTTCTGGAATAGATGCATGATTGCATCTAGTTTTATATTGATCTCTTTGATACATGATGCACACATTGCACATGTGTTTGGTTGGTAAGATGTGCTGCTTCTGATACTACTGCAGGGAGAAGAGGAGAGGAGGAGGAGAGGAGAGATTTTGTCTTTAATGACCTGTCGGGCCTCTGCTCTGGAGCTCTTGCTCTCTGCGGTCCAGCTCAGCAGCTTTTCTCTCCAGCTCCTCCTGCTGCTTCAGCAGGTTGGCCTGAGCTGCAGCAGCAGTCGCCTGAATAAGGAGGGTAAGAAACACTTAAGTCAACAAACACTTTAGATGTACAGGAATTCATCTTGGTGACATTAGTGCAGAGACATTTCAACAACTCACATTACAGGACTGTTCACATATTGCACACTTATCAGGCTGCAATATATATTCAATATTTTACATATCAAACCTCTGAGCCTACATGTTGATGCCATTCTGAGCATTTTAGCAAGGGTTTATAACAGGCTATGATACTGTATCTTACTCTAAAAATACATATTTATGATCATCATATCTCGTGTCTGACTTGGCAGAAAAAGGAAGGACACAAGTGATCTGTAGTGCTACCTATGAATATTCATGAGATTACCAGTGGAACAAGGAGGCTCATTATAATATTGTGTAAACTGAGCAGGTGTTTGTGTAGACACCAAACATCCTCAGGTAACACTTGTTAATCTGAGGAGACAGTAGTGGGGGGCTGAATGGATGGCTAGCTCCTCAGCCACATCTACTAATTACAGATAATAGAAAACTAAAATAAGCAAACTATTGGCTTAAAGAACAATCCTGAAGGGCTATACATATATATGAATATATATAAACACCTATAAGATGTTGCTGAGCTCTGTAATCTTACGTCTCAGTAAACAATTGCTGAATAAACATGTCAACCGTTGCAATGCAGTTGTGCCTTGGGCCAAACAGTAAGAGCGTACATTTTCACATTTTCTCTCCAGGTCTCTTAAAAACAAAATGTTTACCACATCAAGATGCATCATCCTCTACAGTTGATAAAAGTTGGTTTAGGTGATATCATATCTCAGATATCACATTTGAGGTACAATTATAGTGGATTCATTAGTGTGATGTTAAATGCTGGAACACAGATTCTATCATATTCAAGGCGCCTTTATTATATTCATCCATTTATTTCATTTATTTAGCTTTCTTTTGACTTTCTGTTTGTTTTGTCACTTTGCATACTCTCTTGTGGTCTCACTGTGTTCTGTTTTTTCTTCTTTTGTACTTGCTTTACTTTGTAGAAAACCAAAGCATACAGCTGCACCAACTGAGTGAACACTAACAGAGCTACAATAAAATATAAAGTACATGACACCAGATCAAGAAAAGTACTGTCCCTTAATCTACTACGTACTATTTTTCAACTGCGGCAGATGGGTGGAGGGTTTAGCAGAGAGAAAGTGTGTGTTGTATCCACTAATACATGACTCACCTGTGGACTGGGCTCTGTAGATGGCTGTAACACAGCAGGCTGGTAGGGAGAGGTGGAGGCTGGAGTTGTATGAGTGGCAAGGCCATCCTGAAAAATAAGCAGATGACAGTGTGAGGAAATATACAATGGTGAAGGAGGAAAATAAAGGAGGACAATGGAATGAAAGTTAAGAGATAGCTGGAGGATGGAAAGAACAAGTAAAACAAAACATGCAAGCAACACATCAAGTAGGGGATGGATGATAATCAGAAAAAGTGAAAGAAAAAACAGGAAAGACGCAAGGGAAAGCAAAGATGGGCTGGTGAAAAGGGAGCAACAAGAGATAAAAACAGTCAAAGGAAGATAAGGACCAAGAGAAGAATAAAAGAGCCAAAGTGAAAATGACAACGGAGAAGAAGAGGAGGAAAAAAACACAAAAATAATGACACTGGTTGCAGGTGTCTTACTGAAGACTGGGCAGGGAAAGGGTTGTACTGGTCAACTGGTTCTATGTTGGAGTTGGTCACTTGTGTCACAGAGGGATCCTGGAAAACAACAAAACACGTCATTATTATCAGTCACTCAGCCAATCACCATACACAAGAAACTACAAACTACAAATACATCTGAGGAACGCGAGACCAAACCAGTGTTAAAGAACAAAAAACAAAAAAGAAACAACTGTACTGTAAAACAGAAAACTAAGTCATGCATAGATTCTGTTACATTGACTCATGTTTCTAATTGAGTCATAGCGACTGAGTCAGTACTAATCAGTGTCATCGGTACCACCTGCATTGGTCACTGAATGTGTAGAAATACCTCAAATGTAATATGGTTTGTCCACACTGAAGAAGAAATGTCTGTCTCTGTGCTCAGCCATATAAGTTAATAGATATAAATAAAAGAGTCTCTCAGAGAGTGAAAGTCCTTTTTTAAACTTCTGAAATCTCCCCAGTTGCTTTGGACATTATTTGGACTTCAAATACACTCTAACCTTGAGTCTTGATATTTGACCACTGGAAAACACACACATTTTTTACTGCTGTTTATCTTATCTTCAGAAGAACTCTCCCTTAGGAACTTTCATTTCCTGAAACACTGAAGGTAAACTTAGAAAAAAAACGTCTGGTACCATGTTCTGACCAAGTCATAAAGTGAAGTACAATAACATCTAGATATTGTTGCAATAACCCCACAGAGGTCCTGATGAATCATTACCTTGGAAGAACTCATTTCTTAACAGGCGAGTTGAGCACAGAGCATTGCTAAACATTAATTGACTCTAGTGGGTTCTGTATGATCAAAGAGCTCACAATTAGTTTAACTGCTTCTTTCTACTGATAGAAGAGTCGGAAAAGTGAAAGTCTGACGAGAGCAGACTTCGCAAGGATTTGGTCCTGTTGAAGTCCATGAATTTTCCAAGACATTCCATGACGAAATCAAAGTGGTTCAATGACCTAAAAGCTGGTACCCATTATATTCACTTTTAACACCATTTTCCAGCTGAAAAAATAAAATGAAATAAAATAAAATGCGTTTACACATTTGTCCCTTCCGTCACTTGGATTTTTGTGAGGAAACCAGCTGAAAACCACCACAGAAGGAAATCAATGTGTCTAATAAGTTGCTAAAAATGTTGGTAATTGATTGTTTAATATCACTTTTCTCACTTTGGTGTCACCTTTAGCAGTGGAAAATTTGATTTAATGTGATTTTTCACCATTTTCTGACACTGTATGGATCAAAATGTGCGAGTAACTGAGTAAATCACTGATCGACAAATCAATAATGTAAGTAATCTCTTGTTGGGACGTTCCTGTTACCACGCCATTTGATTAACAAGTTGATCAGTGCAATTTGTAGAGCTCAGTCCAATCCTGCCGAGCAATGCAGCCAAGCAAAAAAAAAAAAACACATTTTGCTTGTATGGTGCAGTTGTGACCCAACAGCCTCTGATGTTCCCTGAGTACCAGGGAGTATTAGTCCCTCTGGGAATTTTTCAAATTCCTGTACCATCCAGAATATAAACAAACAAATCATGATATTACAGAACAACTAGTCAAAAAGGAAAACAACCTTTGACAAAGCTAAACCACACTAACAACTGTCAGAACTGTCTCTAGAATCTGTGTCAATTTCTCCTTTAAAACGTACGAGTTAAGAACAAGAGCCTCACGTGATAAACCAGCACTGTCACCCACTGACCATGTGATTAAAAGTGTGACCTCACTCACTATTACTTATCTGCTCTCGACACACCTGTAAACATTCCCAGCAGGAAACAGAGGGAAGTCTTAACAATTTCACTCCTTAATACTGTATGGTTTAAATATCTTATGAAAGCAATCATCTTTTTTATAGGTTTGATGACATGTTTTAAGAGGGAATTCTTTGTTGATCACCAACTAGCCTATGGAGATATTCAATACTTATCATGCAAAACGTGTTTACCATATGCAAAGGCAGGAAAAATACCCTGCTGAGTCACAACTGAAGTATTGCTTTTGATGACACAGTACAAACAGCAGTGAATGAAGAACAGTATAACCAAACTGATGACAACAACCACTAAAATCCTCTCTGAAATGAGAACTAAGCTGGGACGAGACAAAACAAGATGACACCATGTTTAAAACAACAGCAAAAAGATGTGTAGAGACACAGATCAGCAGTTCTCCATTAATCTGAACCTCTATAATAGTCAGATCTTAAAATTTCACTAATCCAAAACTAAAAGGCTGTAAAAATAAATTTGGGATCTAAACAGCTCGATGTCCTGGACTGGAATGTCTCTGTACCGGGAAACAGGATTTGCTGTGATAACCTTTGAATACATAGGTGTGGCTATTGTACTCATTTCATAACCACAGCTGAATATTGCTACTAAACAGACTTAAGCCACTCTTCACATTGCATATCACAGCTCTACAGTGCTATAACTTTTAGAAATACACAGTCATGAAAGCATACTGTAGATGTTTGGGGGAAAGAAAACAGCATGTTTATCTACAAGGTCACAAAGGGTGAACACATACAATTACTTTTCAATGTTGTAATCCTGAAATTATTCTAAAAGTGTGAAAAATACCTATTATTTTAATGTAACCACAGATTGCAGGCTTGTATGGAAATAACCGGTTTATAGTGAAGTGATCTGCCCTGCGGCAATAGATAGCATATTCCAGCTGCTACTGGGTTATTAATTCAGCCACCTCCACACCCAGCAAACAAACAGTGGTCCTCACTGACGTCACGGGCACATTGGGCACCTGATATAATAAGAGTGTGAGTCTGCTCTACTGTAAAAGTGACTGCGTTATGTAATGTCACTGGAATCAGAAAAGATTTGTGTTGCAATATGAGTAATCTATCGTCAAATATGTTGTACTGAATGTGAAGCTTGTTTCCCTTCCAGTCATGAATTTCTCATCTTACGTTTCAAACTGTTTGTGTTTCTGCAACAAGCTGAAGTCCTCTACATTTAGTACTTGACTGATGATGAAAACCTAATAAAAGCAAGTGTGTTTAATGTGCTGCTGTAACCTAGATTAGATGTTATCTTGTACCGTGTTGAGAGGCACTGTAACCTGGGTGTCCAAGTTGCTCTGCAGGCAAAGTCACGTTATAGACAATCGGTAGTAACTGATGCATTACATTCAATTCATATTTACATGTTGCATGTCAACACCTTCCCACATTTTTGAGGAAGCTTCTTGTGAGCAAAACAACCCACCTCTAACACCTCTGTCAAAGCACAGTGATAGAGAGGGAGTTGTACCTGTTTGCCTATTTCCTTTCCTCCAAATTTTCAATTTTCAAGCTAATACGTACTACATAATAGAAAGAAAAGGTGAGGTAAATATGCATTCATGACTACAGCAGAAAAGTGGGCTTGTGTGTATATGGCTTTATAGCTACAACATATCACTGAGAAAAAACTACATATGTGGGCCCCAAAACATTATGGAAGTGCAGCATTAAATCAGTGGACTGTCCCCTTAAAGACCCATGTTAATACAATGTAAGCAACAATAAAATTCCATGCAACTTGTCTCAGATTTGGAGAGTCTGGAAACAAGAACAAAAACACCAAAAAATTTAGTCGTTCTAGGTTCTTAAATGTGAAGATTTGCTGTGCTTCCTTGTCATATCAATCTATCTCAAGGTTTTTAATGTTTTTAATTTGGTTGCGTTTTTCCAACTAAGAAACTGTGAATCCCATTTTTAACATTTCATACACTAAATAACGAATCAAGATATAATATGAGGTTAAGAATACATCCCAAGGATTAATTCGTTTCCAGTGCATTTCAAAGTAGTAAATCCTCTTTTACATAATTTGACATTTTCCATGCACATTAAGAAACTCTTTAAACTGTAGGTGAGCCACTTCAACATTCATATGTTAGATGGCTTTCCTCTGAACAATACAGACTTTTCAGTGAACACTGCTGGCCAGCTGTGTGTTCACTTCAAAGTTATCCGGAGTCAATAATTTTTTAGGACACAAAGACAATGAAGTTACAGAGCTTTTTATACTCTGAATGGCCTTCTAGACTACGTCCTGTAGGTTAGAAATTCAACCAGCACAGGGTACCAGAGATACATTACCAAGCCTGAATTCTTGTGTCTATGTAGGCAAAACATTTACTTAAATACTGTACAATTCTGAGGTACTTGTATTTTAACTGGGTATTTCCATTTTCTGCTACTTTATAGTCCACTACATTTCAGAGGAAAATGTTGTACTACATACCATGATAGGCTGCTTGAAGATTAAACCAGTAGTTTCCAAATATTTTGACTTGTTACAAGTTACAAAAAAGCATCTAGCTCCATTGTCACAGATGTCTACAAGCAGAAAGCAGCTGCACTAAAGAAAGCTTCGGCCTCTACAATTCAATTTCAAAAATGTTTTACATTTAAGAGAAAAGTCTCAAAACTGAAAATTGACTTGTTTATGAGAATTTCGTTTTTCTTACTTTCCTCTCCTATTGCTCATCTCACAGCTCCTCCTTTGGGAGGGCCCGACCCCTAGGTTGGGAACCCCCTCAAGCTGTAACAGTTAAATGCTGCTTGAACACTAATGCATCAATATCAACAACCAAACTATGTCAAATGTAACCAGATATGGTCATAAGAGACACTTTACTGCGTAATCAGTACTTGTATTTTGCTGATAATACGTCTGTACTTTTACTTGTAATGGAGTACTTTGAAACTGTGGTACTGGTACTGCTTCCACCACTGAATGTAGGTCACATTACAGGACTCCGAAATTATATTAATTAACATTCAGTATATTAGAAAGTCCACACAAGGATACAAATCCCTTTCAAACTGAATAGTAACAGCTGTAATGTGGCTAAAAAATGGTCTGACACACATTCCTAACTTGCTACAGTTTAACTTCCTGCAACTAAACTCAAAGGATACCCCGCCCTCTTTTCTAACATAGCTCGCCGATTGGTTGAAGCCCTGTCAGTCACACATCTTTGTCAAACAGTTTTCAAGAGAGCAGAATTAGGTCCCGCCCCCACATCCTCCCAACAAGTTTCCTTTTAACGAAATATATGTCAGCACCCAGGCTCGACTGTGCCTTACTAGCTTCTGAACAATATATGACACAGAACACACTTACATTGAAAGGGTTGTCGCTGGCAGGCTCTGCGAACGGGTTGCTATCAAATCCCGACATTTTGAAAAGGGTGCGGGGCTGTTTTATCTTCTCTATGCGGGGAATACACAACAAACTCTTCTCTGTCGCTTGAGTTGCCTCTCCTACCCACTTCCTCGAATGAAGTTGACAGCGCAGGCGCACTGAGGCAGATGGACAGTGACGTGTACGTCAAAGTCACGAAGCAACAGCGCGCCACCTGTGGATTTCACCTCAGTAATGTAATATAAACCATTTATTCCCATCTGCTGAGCATGAGGTGCTCCTTTAAAATTGTAATCAGTGTTTTTTTTTTTTTTTTTTTTATGTTTCACTGTGCACTTAACGAGAGCACCGCTTATGGACAGTTTACATATAATACTCTGCAGAAAAGTTTATAGTTACCATTATCAACATCATAGTATGTCTTTCGCTCAGTATCACTTTTATTTATTTTTTTATTTTTTTTATTCTTTATTGAAATTCAATGACATT
The DNA here is from genome assembly GCA_033238685.1 of Lates japonicus. NCBI lineage: Eukaryota > Metazoa > Chordata > Actinopteri > Centropomidae > Lates > Lates japonicus. The sequence continues at coordinate 55,372 of BRZM01000047.1, read as the reverse complement.
CTATAAATCATACCAGAGGCTAAATATATGTTTTTAAAAAGTCATTATAAACAAATAACTACATAAATCAAATTTCGAGTTTACATACAGAAAGAAGTAAAACAGTTAACAATACATTCATTTTGTCCCTAAAAAAAATCTGTGATTTGAGATTTGAATCAAGCTTCAGTACAGCTTTAGTGGTTTTTCGCTGCATGTGAAAAAATAATTTTGAAAGTAACATGCATTTTTACGGGAACATCAAAGTGAAAGCAGAAGGAGACAGGGGTAAACAAGACAAATAAGAAACAATACATGTCAGTTAAATGTGTAGGGTATAAAAGACCAATAAATAAGGAAGAAAAAAAAAAGAAAATTACGGAATATTCAAAGAGGAAAATACACACAGTTTTGAATTGTAAATTAGCCCAGACAAAATCCTTGTAATCCGTACATTCCTTAAAAACAATAATATATATTTTTTAAATTTACCTTTAATTATTTTATTTTTTTAATCAAGCCGTTCGCCGGGCGAGCCGTGACGTCACCAACGTTCTGACAGCCGACGTTGCAGTCATGGAGGAAGTAAGAGGTGAGTGAGATTTTCTCCTTCATAACTGTTTCAAATCATCAATTTCATCGATATGCGTTTAGTTAGCTAGCGCTGTAAATGTTTATTCACATTACACGATACCCGAGGAAGGTTTCCAGTGTTTTTAGACAACGGTGATTCTGAACATAAAGCTCGTTGTCAGCGAAGCATCCACATCATTATTTCAGCCCGGCGTTCTGTTTGTTCAATGGGAAGCTGTTTAAAGCAGCGCTGAGTGAAATAACATGGAGGCTTGGCCTTTTAACCACACGTAAAAGAGCTACAGCTATACGCGCTTTTACGTGTTCATTTTATTAAAACAGAACAGGCTCAGTCCCTCGCATATGTGAACCTGCTTACTGTGTTTCTGTCAGTGAACGTTGCATCGTCAGCTGGCTGGTGTTACAATGTAATGTAACCTCGGTGGAATCTGTATATCCTGTTTTACTGTTATTATAATGAGGGCATATACTTAGTCAGGCGGTGGTTGAATATTTATATCTGTCATAATAAGACACACCTTACTGAACTGCAAAAGCTGGTCCTATAGCTAGTTAACAAACCAGTTTATTATAGTCCAAACTGTATGCAATACGGAGAAGAGAACATGTTCTGGAAATTGTGCTTTGTTTTTCCCCCATTTTTCCTTTCTTTTATTAGTATGTGGTAACAGTTTTTGAATAAGCAGACAAACAGTGACAGACACACAGTCTCAGACAGAGATACAAAATTATGTACGCCTGTAGGAAAACAAAAGAGTTGTTTTTTACAGTTATAAAGGATGCCCCTGCAATATTCTGGATTAAGGTTAACGATTCTATTTAATTATCAAGGAATCTGCTGATTATTGATCAGTCGATTTGAATAAGTTAAGAAAAAGGTGAATTCACATCTTCAGATATCTTGTTCTGTTCAGAAAAATAAAATTCACACACCAGAATTTGTACCCTCCACAGTGTTTCCCCTTACCTGTGCTGTGCAAAATTATGCATGGGGGAAGAATGGGCTGGACAGCGAGGTGGCCAAACTGGTGATTGGTGGAGACCCATTAGCTGTCGTAGAGGATGGCAAGCCCTACGCAGAGGTAAGATACTGGGGATGTACTGGTTCATATCACTGGACTGGTCCTTGAGCAAGACACTTAACCCCAGGTCCTAAATCTGTCTGTTGGAGATTACTGACAAATGTGGATATATAAATTGAATTAACATGTTTTTGACTACAAATTGTAAGCTGTGGCAGAATGATTCTCACATTGTCAGCATTATAGGATCTTTAAGATCTTGAAATTTTGCTGTGAGACAGGTATTATTTCCCAGGTTTTAAATGTGGTGTTGTCCCTCGTTATCTTGGCAGAGAGCCTCATGTCTTTCACAAGTCTTTATTTAGCTCCAGCAGCTCTGCAGGGTTTGTCATGAAGGTCATTAGTTCATGTTATGGCAGTGGTGACATTTTCACGTACCACAAGCCACATTAATGTCACATGTCAAGCTTTCTACAGAGGGTATTATGGATGCCTGCAGCACATCATGTGACATATTGTTTAGCACGTCTGTTACTTGTTAGTTCTTGTCCTATTATTACCATAAATGTCAAGTTAGAAATTATTGTGACCCTTGGCTGTCTCTACATTTGTTCAGCTGCACTCCAGTGTTTTTTACTGGATAGATTTTAGATTTACATGAGAGGATATTGATATAAAGTAGGAGCGATAACATGGTTAAAAGGGATGTGTGCATCATATGGCATCATGACAGGATTTATTCAAAAAGCATAAGTCACAGCCCAGGAGTTATCAAGGACACAGGTTAGAGAAACTGTCCTGGAATAGCCAGTGTTTGTCCACCAACAACTGTGTGTCCTTGAGAGACAGTATCCTTCATTTACGTTTAAAGCATTAGAGTAACACTATTATCCAGAGTGATTTAGGCTAGAGTGATAGAGTGAGATGGTTGGGATTTCTCTCTCCTTTCTGAGCATAAATCACTTTGGATTAAGCATTAGCTTTAACCTATCCGCCTGAAAGTAATGTCATCTGTTCCAGTTGTGGATGGGTGCCCACCCAAAAGGCGATGCCCAGATTAAAGACAACAGGATCGCACAGACCACGCTGGGCCAGTGGATCGCCCACTTCCCTGCCTGCCTGGGCTCCAAGGTGAAAGACACCTTCCAGGGTCAGCTGCCCTTCCTCTTCAAAGTCCTCTCTGTCAACACAGCTTTGTCCATACAGGCCCACCCCAACAGGGTGAGTTGACAAACACACACACCTACACAGTGTTCAAATTCTGTGATTGGGAAATTGTTTAGCAGAGATTTTTTAAAATACACACAACAGTATACTTTTCTCTATATTTGAATAAAGCTGAAAAAGAAGAGCTGTAAAACAAAAATCACCTACAGTTTCACATTCTGTCATTCTGCTCAGGAATTAGCTGCTCGTCTCCATGCTCAGTTTCCGGAGCACTATCCAGACAACAACCACAAGCCAGAGATGGCCATTGCTCTCACCCGCTTCCAGGGCCTCTGTGGCTTCAGACCAGTGGAGGAGATCCTGGGATTCCTTAAATGTGAGTCCCAAAGTCCCATGGGGGTGTTAGAGGATTTTTGATTGATTTTGAGCAGCAACTGGAGGAACAAAGAAAAAAAAGATATAGTGTTTACCTTGTGCATGTGTGCATCCATCAGGTGTCCCAGAGTTCCGCGCTCTGGTGGGCAACGAGGCGGCGGAGGAGCTGCGATGCAGCGTGGGAGATGCAGCTCGTACGAGCCAGGCACTGAAGAAGTGTTTCACCAGGATGATGAACTGTGAGAAGAAGGTGTTCGTGGACCAGCTCAACATGCTGGTGAAGAGAGTCACTGAAGAGGGTGAGAACAACCAGGAAATAAGTTAATTAGCAGAAAATAAATGTTAATAAATTCTGGGTTTTAATTAGCTTCGTCAATAAACACTCACAATTAGCAAGTGTACATGCACATGCACTTCTTGTATTTGCTCATTGATAATGTCATTTGGAGTGGCTATCACATAAGAAAGAAGAAAAGACGTAAAAAAAAAAAAGGAAAGATCGTACAGAATTATTTTTGATTATCTTTTTGGAAATAGTAATAAGGAATTCAAGATTTGCTGTGAGTGGGTGTTAGATTCTGACATTTAACCCTCAGAGGATTGCCCAATGTCTCACTATGTGGCAATAATCTTTTTGTTTGATCATAGTCAACAATCTGGTATCTGATAAAGTGTTTTAGAAAATAATCTTTTCACCACTTGAAAGCAGCCACAAAGTTGTAGTACTGAAGCACAAGTAACACAAGTATACATAAAAAATACTGTTATAGAGAAATGCCTCTGTTCTAGCAAGTTAAATGATCACCCCCTTGTAAGGATTTTTCGAAAATGGGTAGTTTACTGCCAGCATCCTCAAGCCATGTAATTCTTATTCATATAGCCCAAAATCACAAATTGGCCTTAAATGGCTTTACAGTCTACACAGTGTACAACCCATCTATCCTTAAACCCTAAAAGCTCAGAGTTGTATGAAAGCCATCAAAAAACTGAAATGCATTAATATTTTAAATTTAAAACACACCTGAACGAGTACAGGTCAGTTATTCTGACTTGTTTTACTGACACGGTCACACTCACATCACATGTTCAACCCCTGCAGGTGCAGCAGGGAAGGACACATCAAGCAGCAACGGTGACCTGTTGCTCCGTCTCCACTCCCAGTATCCAGGAGACATCGGCTGTTTCTCCATCTACTTCCTCAACCACGTGGTGCTGGATCCAGGCCAGGCCATGTTCCTGGGAGCCAATGAGCCTCATGCTTACCTTTACGGAGGTCAGCAGGTGCCTTTTGTTTGCATTCATGAGATCAACACGCATTAGATCTTATCCAGACTGAATTAGAACGAGCACACTCCAATGTCCCTGCAGTGCTCCTGTATGACAGAGAAGCAGCAGGTGACATATTAGAGGACAAGGCAGGAATTACTCTGTATTTTTCTTGTTGTCAAACATCTTTGTCTACTTACACTTAGTACTTTCTGACTTCCCTAACCTGTCTGTGGCACTCAGTCGCAACCCCATTGGTTGATGTAAATCTTTAAAAGAAGGTCACAAATATGTAGTTTCATTTTTAAAAGACCCTCAGTAATTTTCTAAATAAGCTGGGTACTGTGGTTTTAAACACTTACTCAAACAGGCTCAAATAGTGCATTTTTTGACACTACTTTTAGTTGCAAATTGACACATATTTGGTGCACTAGTGAGCATTTATCACAACAGTGTGTGTGTGGGATTGAATCAAAATAAACTACAGCGCATAATGAAGACACGTCACCCAGTGTAATGGTGTGACTCATTAATGTGTTTTAAATTGTTTTTGGACAATAATAGTACAAAGGAATAAGAAATATCAGGCTTTGGATACAAAGGAAATGCTTTTTAGTAGGATCAGTTTGTTTTTGGTCCTTTAAGGATTTAATGACAATAAGAAAAATGGAGACTGTAGACATTTTTTCAGTTTTTGTGTGTCCATTACTAGACAATAAAATGTGATATTCTATACATTTTTTAAGCTTAAAAACTTTTCAGATATCAGAAATGTCAGCTGGGCACTTTTCTGTGCTGTCAGTCCCTTAGAAACACACTCAAAGTGCTTCTCTCTGGAGTCAGCATTCTGTATATAGAAAAATATAGCAGTGTCTTCACTAAGAGCTGCCTCAGCAAACTAAAATGCAGTGCAGCTATAAGACAAGCTGTTGATGTTTAGTTCACCTTTGTCTTTGGAAAATTGGCAGTCTTGCCTTTGCTACCACTGTCTCTCCACCCACATATTCATCCTGCAGTTGAGTGTGAGTTCACACACATTGTCAAAAGGCGTTCTGAGAAGTCACTAGCTGTAAAAGTAGATAAGGCAAGTGGAGGAGAAGAAATAGCTCCTGGAAGCCATTGAACATCACAGGCTGATTGCATCTAACATTGTAAGAGTATCTGGGAATTGATTTTTCCATTTGAAGGACAGTTGACTGCCCACTCTGCTTATTTAAAAACTTGATTTCCTTTTCTGTCTATTCATCCATCCATCCAGACTGTATCGAGTGTATGGCCTGCTCAGACAACACAGTGAGGGCCGGTCTCACACCGAAATACATCGACGTCAACACGCTGTGTGGAATGCTGAACTACAGCCCTTCCTCCGCCAGCTCCAAAATCTTCCCATGTGTCCAGGACGCTTCAGACCCTTGTGTGTCCCTGTATGACCCCCCAGTGCCAGACTTCACTGTCATGAGGATACAGGTAGGAAAGTTAGGAAAGTCCCAGTAAGCCAGCCTACATAATACCTGGGCATTGTTAAATCCTGAATTGAATGCAGCAAACAATTATGTTATTTGTTACACCTGTGGTTTTCCTGCTGTGACATGCCATAATGTTTGTCGTGAAAACAGTCTGTTTTGGAGACCCACCTACAAATGAATAACCCAGATGGTTTCAAAACAGACTGGTCATTGAATTTCACATAAAAAATATCACACATTAACTTTCATGTAACCTAAAAAAAACATTTTCCATTTGAATTCAGGCATTTTAACACAAGATAACAAGTGGACACAGACTGATGTGTAAAATCAATCTTTAAAAAAGATATACAAGCATGCTGACCTTGTTCTGTCCCGTCCTTCGTCCAGGTCCCACCCTCGGTGAAGCAGTACACTGTGGCCCCGGTCGACAGTGCCAGCATCCTCCTGGTCATCGAAGGTGACGCCACGGCAACTTCTGTCGCTGCTCTCTCTGATGTGACACTGAGGCGGGGCACCGTCCTGTTCATCTCAGCCAATGAGAGCGTCTCCCTGCACATCACCTCCCCGTCTGGGATGAACATGTTTCGAGCCTGCTGCCTCTTGTAGTTGTGAGTCTGTGGCTGTGTGTGAAACCTCATACTACCTGTTTGTTTCCTCTCTGATTTGACTAAGCAAGGTCTAGACTGCGTTACGGATTGAGCCTGATGACTGATGTGCACTTTTGAGTAGGTAGTATGTTAAAAGGAGCTTTCAGACACAGTGTCGATGCCCATCTGTGCCCAATGCTCCATCCCTTTCCCAAACTCGGCGTGTGGACTGCTGTGTCACCCCTCTATACCAGCAGTAGTGTTCTTTAGCTTTAAAATCCAGCAGTAAACCATTGCTGCTGGATTTTAACTGATTTTAACTACGTTTTCTTACCTGTTGTGGTGCAAGTACAACTTTCAACATTCTCCACAGAAAAAAGGGGAGGACATACAAACCCCAAATGCTTGTTAGGTGCTGAACAAGAGACACATTCTAAGAATAACACATAAAATAAAAATAAACGCAGTTTGTCAGTTTATTAGGTACACCTAGCTAAAACTAATGCAGTCCAATACAATCCTGCAATAAATCCTCCTTCACGATGGTTATAATGTTCACTTATTGTTGAAATTGTTTTAGAGAAGTGTTGATTCAATTTAATGGTCAATTTGGAGGATGTAGTTTGTGGTGCTGTTGAATTGTATTGCCTTATACAGAGAGGTGTTTCTGTTATTATCCTTCCTTCATTGATAAATGGGCTGGACGTAATAATAGACAAATCTGTCAGTATAATACAATACAGTTAAACAAACTGCAACCTCCAAACTGTTCCTTTACTCTGCATTAATTACAGCTAGGTGTATCTAATAAACTGGCAAGTGAGCATATGTCTCCAACACTGAACAGTACCCTATACATTTATATACTGTTTGGATCATTTAACCCACATCATGTTTGTGATAAAGTTCAACTGATCAAAATGTTGAGCATGAAAGTTCATTGACGTTAATACTAATCAATAAACCATTTGGTGAGTTTGGGAGCTCTTCAGTGTTCCAGATATTTTTACTTTTTGCTCCAAGTACACTTACAGCTGTTGGCAGCTGGGGTAAAGATAACACTCACTGACAGCGACTTATTCAAACAGCAGGGTGGAGGATATGTTTACACTGGTGCAGTACACCACCACTCACTGCTTTGTACAACTACAATACCACCTTGTTGATGACTGAGCGTGTCTGTTCAATGGGCCAGAAGTTGTCTTCCCCTGGGATCACTGGTACAACTACCCGTTTTATCATTTTAACTTTAGCTTGAGCTAGTAAATATCCACCTTTGAGGAAAAATATGACATTGTTAGTATATCAAGTTGAGAGTATATAGTGTAATACTGAGATGCCTGTGCATGTTTTATTTAGAGCAGTAATACTAGAGAGGGACTTCTGCCTTGACTGTGATAATGGTACAAGCCACGCCAGTCAAAATGAGTGTTACTGCTTTTAACTGTTACCAGCGCATGTTTATGGTCCAGAAACTTCTCATCAAAGTAGTGAACAGTCAAAAAGATTTAAAAAAAAAAAAAAAAAAACACAAAACAGGAGCAAACAAGAAGGGGCCACTAACTTATGAAGCACGACTACTTGGGAATCAGGAATGCATATGGATTAAAATTTATTGTTCTGTAGGACTAAAAATGCACTATTGCTGCTTGTTGCATACATAACACAATCTGACCCGAGTTAACACGTCCACGTCTTGTACATTTGTACAACAAAATGCTGCATTCAGTTTTATAATATTATAGGAACAAACTTGTCTGTATTTCTGAGTATTTGAAGCCAAAATTTTCAGGACTTTGTATGTTTTGTTGTTTGTACTGATCCATCAATATGAGACATTACATACTAAGAGAAAAAAATCCCCAAACTAACTGTACTATAAAAGCTTTACCTGTACATTACAAAATCATGGAGTGAGGTTTAATGTGACAGTGTAATCTTTTCTGGTGACCACTTTCCAACATGTTGGATTCAGTACTGTAACTAGATTATATTTGAGTATGGTGCAAACTTCTGCATAATATTCCAGTTCATACCAGGGTCGATCTCAATTCAATCAGTCATGGAGTCATGGATTTTCTTGTAATAGTTTTTATAAGCTATCTTGAATCAAATATTTGAGAATGAATGCTCTATCAGCCTGCCAACCTACCAGTGACTAAATATTTCTCTTTATAGTTTGACTGAATGAATGACCACAGTGTATTGAGCCAACCCTGTTAAGGCTTTTACCTACTTCATGACCATGTTAGTGATGTGGGTTGATCTCCAAGCTTGTCCTGAATATAGATGCACTAAACCTTTAGTTATTTGTTGTTGCTAAAACCGCTGAACAATGGAAGAATATTAAGAGATTAGAAGGGTGTTAATAGTTAAAATCACTGCATCTTTTTGATTAAACAACCATTACCTCAAATTCACCCTTCCATATCTCTAAAACTGTAGAGCCTCCAGTTCTTTTTGTCAACAAAACAACCTACTTGCCATCTCTTCAAAGTGTTTTAATTCAGTGACATAGTCTTGTAGAGGTCATTGATTTTGAATTTTAACTTTTAATTTAACTCATCTTTGTTACTGATGTTATTTTAAGTCACCTTTTAGTTTTAATACTGTACGTCCACAACTTTGCACAGAGGTTATTTTTTGATTTTTAGGGGTCTTTTTTCCACTTTTAACTCATGTCCTTCAAATGCACACAAATTGGAAGGCCACAGTGTTTTAGCTTAATTATTTTATTTAACTATTGTGAGACGATTTCTTGGAATATTTCTCTAGTGAGGGCACGGTTTTAGCATTTTTGAATATGGTGATGCTGTAGCATGGGACTGAAGAGAACATGTATGTAAAAGTGGTTTAATAAAGCCTTGTTCTGTTACTACACTGTCTGAACTCCTTATATTTTGTGCTTTGTCTGTACACTTTAATAGTTTAAACCATTGAAGGCTGTTTAAATAAGTTTACCGAGTTATCTGGATAACTTTGCTGAGTAAAACCTGAAACAGTTTTTTTTACATCAGGCCAAGGTCCAGATTTTTAACTTTGTGAACTTTCTTGACATTAAAGAAACTACATGGAAATAGTTGATCATCTTGTGGTACTAAGATGGTACTAGTATTTTACTGCTGCAGCTAGTGCTTATTTTCAGTATCGATAAATCTGGGGATTCTTTGCATTTTATATAAAACATCAGATCAGCCCAAGGTGACATCCTCAGAGGTCTTGTTTTGTCCGACCAACAGTCAAAAACCCAAAAATATTCAGTTTATGATCATGTATGACAAAGAAAAGCATCCAATCCTCACTTCTGAGAAGATGGAAACAGCGAAACTGTCATGTCCAAGAAATTATGTTAAGTCACTGTCATGTTGTCCCGTCTTCATGTTGTCTTGTGACTTCCTGTTTTATTTTGAAATCTTACTCTCCTCTCGTTTCAGGTCACTTGCCTCTTCCCCTCATGTGTTTCCCGCCTGCCTGATTGCTTGCCCCGCCCTGATTGTCTCCACCTGTTTCCCCTTACCTTGTGTCTATTTAGAGTCTGTGTCTCCCTTTGTCCTGTGCTAGTTCGTCTTGTTTGTTCAGAGAGCCAAGCCAGCCTGCACCTCGAGCCACAGTCATGCCAGGTTTTTGATCCCTTGTGTTTGCCTTGTCTTGCCTTGTTTGTTTAGCAGTTTTTGCCTCCTTGTGAGTGATTTTTTGTTCATACTTTACCAAGTGGTTTTGCCTCCTTGTGAGTGTTTTTTGTTGTTACTTTGCCAAATAAAGATTGTTTATTTTTGTACTTTGAGTCTGAGTCGTGCGTTTGGGTTCCCGTCCTAGTTCAGTCCTGACAGAAACGTTTGCATTTAAAATGACTAAAATGATTATCAGACTAGTTGCTTTTCTGTCCTTTGAACTAAATTGTTACAGTTCTACAGTATTTCATCTATAATTTAGCCATATAATGAGGTCTAATGATAATGTAAAATATCCTTATTCATATTGTGATATTGATTTCAGCCATATCTTCCAGACCTGCTTTAAATATTCAGGACTAATAAGCAATGCAGTGTGTAATTTGGGACACTGTGTAGAAATACAGCATATTTATTAGCAGATTTATGTACCTCCAATAAAAATATTATGCAGACCTCCTCAAAACAATAAAAGTACACACATTTGTTTCTGTAACCAAACAGCAGTGGTCACCATTTCCACGCCGGATGACTGGAAATCAAATTGCCTGGGTTGGAGGTGGAATAACAGACATGCATTTTAAAATCCGTAAGATTTGTAAGAAATACTCAGAATGTATAGACAGTGTGCCTGTTTGTTGTGACTGAAATAAATAGTGAAGAGAAGCCACCTGAGGAGTCCCACAAATGGAAACTGAAAAGTCTTAATACAGCAGACCCTGTGTGTTTTTGTAATCAAAAGAATGTTCATCTAATTTCCAAATGGACAAAGCTAATCAAAAGAAATCTAGAAGAACTAAAGGCCCTCTTAGTCTAAGGTTCAAATGCTGCACTCAAGTAGTACAGAAGGACTTCCAGATGTGGATTTGTTGTGTTTTTACTCTTCTCTTTCTCTGTTTGCACTAGAAGAACAAGACACACCTCTTGTTTTGTGCCATAAAGTAAAGCAGCAGGTTTCATAAGTTCTACCAAGGCTGCCAGTCTTCTGCATTAATAACTTACTGATGTAAAGTATTTTATAATCCTGTTAGTTCTCCATTATGGTCCTCTGCGTTGCTCTCTGTGACCTTCACTGTCTGTTTGAAGTACTCCCACAGGGGGCGCTGTCCTGGCATCGTACAGGGCACTTCGGCTTTGACAGCTGTCACCGCTGGCTTGCTTTCCATCGTGTCCAGAGTAAACATATGCCTACAAACCAACTCTGGCGTGGGCTTAAGCACACTATAGAGAGCCTGCAATGCCCGCACATCCTCCAAAGCATCATGGGCCTTGTAGTTCACACCCAACAGCTCCTTCACCAGATTTTCCTGTCGAAAGCTCTGGAGGCAGCGGTCCTTCAGCATCTCACGGGCCAGTGGCAGAGTGTCAACACAGCCTGAGATTGAAGACTCGAACTCTGTTCTGAGGTCATGTTCATCCAGAGCTCGAGCCAGCAAAGGACAGTCAAAGCGACGAATGTTGTGGCCAACGACAAGTGGGCGCCCCAGCATTTGAAGGAAAGCAATGAAGGAGACCAGGACCTCTCGAGGGGAGTTGGTGAGGACAAGCTGCCGATGGAGGTACAGCTTCTGTCTGCGGACCCTGAAGCCAGTCACCTTGGTTGCTCCTCGTTCCATTCGACACCGAGGGATGATGTAGAGGTTGAGTGAGTGGCCCCCGCTCACTGCAGCCAGCTGGACGATGTCACAGCTCTGACCTGGTTAGATAAAACTAAGCTTCAGAGGATTTTTCTCTGGGAAGACTCACCAGACACTGGGTGTCAAAGCAGTAAATGTGAAAACTTTGATGAAATGATTGTAGGCTGTCATGTAATCAACACCAATTAGGCATGGGAGATATGGGTAAAATCATACTATGACTCACATTATGTCATGATGATATAGTAAATTACCCAGAAAATCAATTGGAAAACTGTTAATGGACAAAATAAGCAGACGGTATTGATTTGAACCACTGCCCACAGGACTGTAACACACCTGGAGATGTAAAGTATAAAACAATGGTAAAGTCTCTGATGGCAGCCATATTTATATGGTTTCACAGTACATAGTCATAGTTATATATAGTCTTGGACCACTTCTAATGACAATTATGATAACTAATGATGAGTCCTTTGAGACTTTAGTTTGACAACATATTATCACAATCAACAGCTGCTCAGTGGAGGCAATTAAGATGGGCTAATTTAAAAGCCTTAGGACCGACTGTGTACTGTTGTCAAAATCCCAGTCAAACCTGAACCCACAGCCATGATACACATATTTCTGGATTCAGTGTGACTTACACTTTCTGAGTATATATTTACTTCTGGTGTACATCGCAAGTAAACGTCTATAAAGCCGCTTAAGGAAATCATAGGGAAAAAAAAGAACATAACTGCAGAACTTGGCTGAGCGCCATCACGTTTTAAAGTTAACTTCAATATTATAGAAAGCCACTGGTAGTTATCAGTATATCCAATATTATATAGCAAACGGGGACTACCAATTGCGAATTCGGCGTACGTAATTTTCCAAAATGTGGACGAATATAGGGTAAAAAGGGGAACTCAAGTTGTAGTCATAAGAAAATGATGAGTGCTCTGATGCTGTGGTGAAGCCAAATACGGACACAACAGGAAACAGTGACACCATTACCATGAAGTTTTATCTGTCACAAGTCACATAACAGTGCGTGACACGTTCTCTTACCCAGTCCTGTTGTCTCCAGGTCAAAGAAAACCAGCGACTGTCGAGACTCCTCAGCTCCGTCTGACTCTGAGTTTTGCATCACGCCGCAGCTTCACTTGGGTTTTGTAAAATAACTAAACAAAGACTGACTGGATTCTCTGGCAGTGTGTAGTTAGCTACATGATGCTACATGGCGTCCGCAAAGACTTCTATTTTTCATCCCATGAATATTTTCCCTCCATGTTTTTAAACACCTGCGTAGAGACAGCCCCAAACGGAAAGTCCGATTTTTCAAAATAAAAGCCCAATTGAAGACGAGCGCATGAAAGAAAACGCACATAAGCAAACAACTGAACTATGTTGATATTTCAATTGGACTGTGAGGGATGTTCCTGAAGCTTCAGTTTATGTTTGCTGAAGTAGTTCATGGGGGATTCTGAGGTCTGCTTTGGAAAATTGTCCTGTTGTAGAGACCAGCCTCTTTTCAGTTTCACTTTGATTGTATGACATTTCCAGAATTTACTGATATTTAGTGGAATGTAAAAAAAGAGAAAATGAGAAAGATATGTATCTTTTAGATATGATTTAGATGTAATTTTGTTATGTATATTGTTGTGCATTGGTTTTGTTAATAAATAAGTAAACAAAAAACTATGACCTCTTGAATGTAATTATACTGAGGCAAACAAACATCAACATGTTTTTATTAATAAATAATGAATACAGTCTCAGGAAAGCATCTCTTCATGGCTCACTTAAAGACAATATGTTTATGTACTGTATATGATACTAATGATGTCCACTGTGTATTTATGTGACAGAGCTTCACTGTAAACCTCTACATTTAAAGACACAGACTCACTTCTTATTAAACTATATAAATATAGGTAAAACTATCTGAAGCAAAGGACTTGTAAATATAAGTTATATGTAAATATTGTTAGATAATTGAGAGATTTTATGCTAAAACCAACATAAAGTTTTCTGTTATGCAAATTAGCAAAGACAAACCTATTCTTAAACAATATAATATGTGGAGAGAGTTCTCAACCCGAAAAAATACCAAGGCGTCTCAAAGGATTAAATAAAAGTTTAATGGTTTTTAACTGGAAAGAGTATAAAGCATGTTACAGTACATTAGAAAACAAAGCAACAAAACAAAATAATATAAATCAAGATACAGTATGAACACAACATATCTGTGAGGTTAGGATGAAACATGTTATTTGTCCCTGATCATAAGAAATTTCATCTACCTGTAATTTTTTCTGGATGTTACAAATGTAGGTCTGTTCAGCCAGCTGAGGGTAGATGATGAGTAAAAAACTACAATAAAAAGGCAAATTCTTTAAATAGCATATTTTCTTTTCAATCAGGTTTCTTAAAACACCAGGGTTGCCCTGTAGATAAATCTGTTGACATCCCGAGGTTTCCACGTCTCGTACAACTCCTGCAGCATCTTGGCGTCCTCCACTGCATTGTGGGCGTTGTAGGTCTTTCCCAGGAAGTGCCGGACCATGTTCTCCTGGGAATAACTGGCCAGACCACGATAGAGGTTCTTGCTCAGCAGGAAGGTATCCAGAAACCCAAACACCACCTGCTGGAACTCCTGCCGGAGGTAGCACTGCTGCAGCACTCTGGTGAGCACGGGCGCATCGAACCGCCTTGCATTGTGGGCTGCCAGCAGCACGGGGCAGCGGAAGGAGCGAAGGAAGGCGATGAAGGAGGTGAGAGCCTCAACGAGGGGAATGGTGTCCACGGGAACCCCGTGGAGAAACAGGCCATCATCACAGACGGTGAAGCCCGTGACCTGTCTGGCGCTCTCAGTGAGGGTGCGGCGAGGGAGGGTGTAGGCATTAAAGACCCGCTCTCCACAGATGGCTGACAACTGGATGATGTCACACACGTCGGTGTCTGAAAGGAGAGGAGGAACAGATTAACGAAAGAATAGAAATAACTCTATAATACAATATGACCATATTTTTGTCAGCACGCTGCTCATTATTGAGGTTTATCTGCATTTCTATGAGATCTACCGATGATGATGAGGTGATATGTGATGTAAATCTATCATCTGACATTTAACTCCTTAAGAGAGATGTTGCCTGGCATTATTTTAAAGCTGATTACAGATGGGCTTTGTTGTCAAGTCAGCAGGATATTACCCTCTAAGTACAACATGTTGATTATCACTTAGCAACAGAACACAATATTCTTCATAAAGCATCTTTGGTGTGAACTGCTGATGTGTTGTTTCTCTACACTCCTCAGAGATCAGCTGACAGAGTAATTTTTCATGTCTGGGTGGGTGGATATATGGCACTGTCGGTTATTCATCTGTGCAGCCATGGCATGCTCATACTTAACGGCACATAAAAGAATTTTCTGTTATGAAATCCTGCCAAAAATGGCAAGGTAATGACTGAGTCATTTTACACACCCACACACAGTCAAAACCACAGACTCAGGCACTTCACTCTGAAGTCGCAATGAAATCAGTCCTCTCAGCATCAAGTTTCAGCCACAGTGTTGCTTAAGACCAACTATGACAGGAAGGATAATTTTAACCGTCAAACTCAACAACCGGGGTGGCAGATGATGATTATTTCCATCATCAGTTAATCTGCCATGTACTGGGTCTATTAATTGATTAATCATTTGGTCTTTGAAAAGTCAGAAACCAGTTTCTAACATAGTTTCCAAGGGCTGTTCAAATGACAGTGTAGTCATTTGATCCTTTGTTATATAAAAATATTGATTTAAGGCAGTAGCCAGTTTTTCCATCCAGCCTTGGCAAACTCACAGTGTATAATGTGTATGATGATTCTATCTGTATGTCCCAGCTTTCGTGTGAGCCTGTCATGCAATGGAGGCATCCTGTGGCCGCCACAGGAAGAGCATCTCTGGCTGGTTTGTGGTTTAGCACAGACAAATTCTCTATCATGTGATCTCATTGGTTCAAGGTGTAGTTACATTACCAACAGAGACAGATGTTAGATTTGAAACCAACACAAATAGAAACTAAAACGTGCTCCTATCTTTCTTATCCTATGAAGGCTCCACCTGACTTGTGCCACCTGATAACAGGTGGAGCCCTCACGCTGCACTTATATAACAATGAATCTTTATGTAGCTATGCTGGAACATTATGGTGGAACCACTGAGGACAATACACTTTTATCTGGGCAGAAAAAGTTGGTTGATGTTAATTTGTAGGTACTTTACTTGCTCATTTCCATTTTCTGCTGCTTTATACTTCTACTCTACAATTCAGAGGCAGATATTGTACTTTTTACTTCATTACACTGACTAATAACTTTAGTTTCTAGTTACTTTGAAGATTCATATTCATATTCACTTTTAGTATTTACTATTTTAGTGGAGATTAATTCTACACTGTGATATTACTACTTTTAGTTTTACTTTTAAATGATGCATAGGATTAATGCTGATCAAGGATAAAAATAAAAGAACATTTTAGTCATGTTGTCAAAAGTGCCATCTACACAGTGGAAGTGGACCCTAAATAAGATCTACTATTTCCAAGATCAAAATAAACCTTTAAACTATATATATATATTCAAAATGATTGCTTATTGTATCACTGACTGGTCAACTGTCAATAAAAGGTCTAATAAAAAGGATTAATAAGCAGTTACCTAATCCAGTTGTTTCCAGGTCGAAGAAAACGATGGTTTTGTTATCAGACATCTGAAAGGTTAAAGAGACATTTTGAGGTTAGAGTTGAATTTCTGACAAACTTTCATGAACTCATACACCCAACAGTCAAGTCTTACAGGTCTGACAAGTCATTTAAAAAATAACAGTCAAGTATTAAAGCAGCCATTCATAACAACAATGTACAGTTATTAGAAGATAGCGAATCAAGTGTCACAGAGTAAAGTGTTAACTCACCGTGTTTAGAGCTGGATGTGGTGTCGGTTGAGTCCTGTGACAGATTTCATGTGAAGTCAGCTGTTGTAACCTCGGTTCATCATGTACCAACTCTGGGTGGGACCCAACAGGTGATTCACCGCCACAGATACAGCTGCACCGCTACAATCAACTCCACTTTCATTTTAGTGGAAGAGAAACTCGATGGTTTTTTTCTCCCTCCTTCTCTCTCCCTCTCTCTTTCTTTCTTTCTTTTTCGTCCTTTTCTGGCGAATCACTGCTCAGTCATGTCGCTCTGGTCGTCCGTGAGCGTGTCACATTTGCAAAACAAAACATAGTTTGTATGAAGACAGAATCTTCCGCGCTGTTCGTTTAGTTTCAGTTTGACCAGGTGGATGAGGAAGGAGAGGCTTTTGTTTTGGTAACGCGGCGGTCGCACGGTAAACTTGTGTTGGTTTCAACAATAATTAACTTCTAGACGTGATAAATCAATTAATACGTCACAAATTAAAAAAAAGAAAAATGCTTTTAGCATAAAATCATATTAAAAGCGGCCATTCTGAAGGCATTCAATTTCTGTTTCCGCGAATTTCAAATTAAAAGACAAAAAGTCATGTTTTAAATTCAGCTCATTCCTTCTGTCAGTCAAAACTACTTAAGATGAAGATATTAGGGTTCCCCCTAGATCACCTAAAACAGGTATTGAGAGTCTGTCAGACTCTACTCATACACTAACTCAACAAATCCTTTACTGTGATTTTTCTAATAATTAATAAAGTTTGGGTTTACAATAGACAGCATATATAGAAATAAATTACCCTGTACCATTAGTTACTTTAGGACTCTGTTATTTAAATATAAATGATCAGAAAGAAATTGGATCGCACCAATGATTCAAGAGTCCTGAACAGACCAGGTTCAAAATCCAGAGTAACCACAACTGAAAATATAAGTTTGTTTGTTGACAAGAAAACTGAAACTATACATCTTATACTGAAAAGAAACTCAAATGTGAGCTGTTGCCCCAAGGAAGACACACTGGAAATAATGAAAAGTTGAAAGTGATGTCCTTTAAAATCCTACAAATGCACATTTCTGTCACGCAAAAATATTACACAACTCATTTGTGTTTGGCTGCAGTTTTGCTTTTTTAATAAGCAGATGAATTTTCCCCCATAAAGTCTTTTTTTTCTTACAACCATAGACATGTTTGTATCATAAAAAAAAAAGAAATATAACACAAATTGCACCTTATACATAACCGTGTCCAGAGTGGCGCAGACAAAGAGACACAACGATTTTCTTTTTTTTTTTTTCCGCTTCGTAGCACAAACATGACAGACCGAGTGTGGCCTGTTAAAATGTTGCCATGATTAATAGTAGATAATGAACCGTACACAGGATAATATATCCTTTTATAACACCTTTTATAACAGATTCTTTTAAACCAATGTACACCCCAAAAGCATGATCATAAATAGTACATACACTGTGTATAAAAGAGGAACAAAAACAACCAGAGAAAGCAGAGCATGCCTTCCAGTGACAGATACATTCACTTTTTTCTTTTCTTTTTTTTTTGTTTTGTTTTGTTGTTGTTTTTTTTTGCAGAATGCCATATCGACAGCCTGAACATGTACAAATACCAGCTTAAAGATATTTGACCAGGAATCAGTTTTGTCCTTTCAGCTCACCTCTGAAACTACTGTTTTTTTTTTCTTTTTTTCTTCTAAACAGGTCTACAGTTAATGTTATAAAAAGACAACACATTGCAAGTCTCCACACCTGCATTAAAACTGAGATCAGCATAGTCTTCACTGAGACTTCCAGCTTCAAGGGAAAAAAGTTGATTAACACTGATTGTGTTGGTGAGATTGGAGCAAAAAGTTGCCCAAAAGGTTTCTGACCACAGACGCAGCAAGCAAGGAGAGATATTGCAGCTTTAGTACAGAGACATCATTGCTGTTAAGCTACTGAGTAGGCCCATAAAACAGAATATTACACTGATACTGTATGGACAGAGACAGAAAGAGAGAGTAAGATTATGCAGAAACACGAGGACGGTCTGAGTTAGGTGCTACTTGTTTTTGTCTGGTTAAAGGCAGATTAAATGCTACTTTTCACAGCCAGAGTCGGGAGAGAAGAGGATGGAAGAGCAACTGTCGTGTTTGTTAAAAGAGAAGAAGAAGAGAGTATTTTGGATGGCTCAGAGGACGACGTGGACGGTTTGAGTGAATCAGTGAGTGCAAGAGTTTCCCCACAGGTGCAATGAAACTCAGACAAATGAAATATTTCGTCAGTCTCAATTAGTTTTAGTGTCAGAGATTTCACACACTTATAAGAATAATATTTCAGGGGGGAAACACTGGTGTATGTGTGTGTAGAGACAACTACACATGCACAAAGTGGGAGCTGATACAGTGGCAGGAATTATTCACTCATTCATTCAGACATGCACACACACACATTTTAGACTGGAAAGAAAAAAAATGGCTTTCATCTGAACAAAAATAAACCATGAAACAATATTGACAACAAAAACATGACATCTTTGATATCAATAACAACACCTATAATACAGCAATAATATATATATTAAAAAAATTCAAGTCCTGACGAAATAACACTGATGTTTCTGAACAAAACAAGAAGGAAAAACAGAAAGCTTTCAGGGGAAAGGCAGATACAAAACACTTACGGCTGACTGGCATTTTGACGCCTCAGGTCAAGTACGCGTGACACCCAACACATAGCACAGATCGACAACTTTTCCTTCTATTATTTCCCAAGAGTATAACCTGAGGACACCCAAAACTGGCTCTGTTCATTGTGAAACAGGAAAAGAGAAAAAGTCAAATGACAGGAAACTGAACGAAACCAGCACAGAAATAAAAGTGGAACCTGAATTCCAGACACTTCCTTTTGCAAAACAAAGAACAGGAAATAGAGATTAATCAACAATGAACGACCCAGGAGCAGCACTATACACTTTTTTCCTCTGTAACATAATAATAATAATAATAATAATAATAATAATAATAATAATAATAATAATAATAATAATAATAATAATAATAATAATAATAATAATAATATGTAACATACAGCTGTGACACATATTTCTGTACAGTTTCTTCAAACTGACGTAGGAAAAAGTGTGATGGAGAAGCATGCAGCCTCTTGGCTGGTGTGTCCTGTGTAAACGTGAAAAGCAGACTTAGCTTGGCGCTGGTTACAGACAAAAATGTCCGCCAGTTCAGTCAGTATGGCTACATTTCTTCTGGGTGGCTTCAACCACCTGCCCACATGCTAAAAAATAAAGACAGGGCACTATTAGATTTGGCTTTGCAGGTGTGGGTTTTATCTGTGTCGCACCACCTGTCCTTCCCTTCCTCCTCTTCTTCTTCTTCTCTCTCCTCTAACCGACCCCTGGTGCTCCAGCAGGGGTCAAACGGCACTGAGTTTTGAGGGGCAACAAACTTTTCACTTCCCTCTTTCTGCTTTAGTCATCAGTCTTCCTCCTTTGACCATACCTTGTTTTGTCCCTCTGTGTAATATTTCCAGTCTTCTCTTCTTTTATTCCCACAGCTTTCTGCTTTGACTGGACCAGGGGAGGAGGGGGGTGGGCACTGAGAGGGAGGCAGCAGGCGACACTGGGCATGAACCTCGCCCCGTGACCAGCCTCGTCCGACCCCAGACTCTCCCTCCTCCTGTTCTCGCACCACCCTCCTGAGCTCGAGCAGGCGGAGGCGGCCGGCGTTCCTTCCCTCCTCGGCTTCACACCATGAACTCGTTGCTGCCGTACAGAACCAGCTGCTGTGGCCCCGAGCTGAAGTCCGACTCCCTGCGGTGGCTCCCCGAGGGCTCGCGCGGTGAGCTGCGGCTCAGCCTGAGCCTGTGCTGGGTCTTGCCGGTTCTGTGACCCCCCTCTGCCTCGGCCAACGGGGTCCCCAGACCACAGGAAGTGAGCAGGGGCCCGGAGGAGGAGGAGCGGAACCGGTAGTGAGGGGACGGAGAGCCGGACGCGTTAGAGGAGAGAGAGGAGGACGGGTAGTAAGAGGAGGAGATGGTGGAGGTGGAGTCCGCTGAGTCCTGGGAGTCTGGCTGACGGCGCAGAGCTCGTCTGGTCTTTGCCTCCGACTTCCTGGAGCGATAAGTGCCGCGCTCTGTGGAGAGAGAAAGCAGCAGTGGTAGAGAGGTGTTAAATACAATTTACCCCATTTACACTGGATAGATATCTGTTAACAAATGTAACAGGAGATAAGAACACAATATAATTAGCAGAACGTATCTGTTTTAATTAGGCTATTAACTTTAATTAACTTGAGCAGTGTGTACAGTGAGCTTGATGAGTTTGATTCTAAATACTTTGAGTTGCAAGCACCTACTGCAATAAAACTAACATACACACATGTTCAGAAATGCAGTTTAACACACACACACACACACACACAAACACACACATGCACACACACACACACACACACACCAGAAGGGTCAGAGGTGGCTCCCTTGGTTTCCATGGTGATATTCTCGGAGCTGTCTGCTGTCCCAATGGAGGCCTCAGATTCAGGAGTCTCGTCGTCGGACGCCCGTGGCTCCAGGATCAACATCTCATATGTCAGCTCCTCCCTGGCAACGCACACACACACATACACAAATTACAGATCAGATCATTTACATTTGTACCTCTGGGCATTTATCAGAGCATGCAACTGTGTGTGTCTCTAAAGCGATCCATGTAACACGCAGCAGCTAAGTAATGACAGTCACTTATTGAGTGATGCATCTGCTAAAATCTCAATTATTCTCGAGCTGGTAGGGATGGAGAATGAGTGATTCAGATGACTTGAGCTTCTTCACAAGCTTTTTCCCCCGATTACAGTATGTTCCTGCAATAAACAACAGAAAAACATCTGAATAATCCACCCAGAGAGACAACATACTTCTCTTTCTGCAGACTCTCGATCTGCTCGGTGAGGATTCGCTCCTCCTGCTGCATCGCCAGCTGCTGCTGCTCGTTCAGCCCGGCCTCTGCTGGTTCCTCTCCTCCTCCTCCACCTCCTCCTCCACCTCCACCACCTCCTCCTGCACTCTCTCCGTCCACCTCAGAAGGCGCTCGGGGGCTGAGAGGAGGTGAGGGCGCATGGGTGCTGGTCTGTCGAACGCGGCTTTTGCTCTGCAAGTTCACACACATAGAGAGTGTGTGTCAGCGGAGGTAATAATAATCGGTTTGCTGTTAACAGTGACAGTGATGAAGCACAGACAGCGGACTTGCTATAGTCACAGTTGGATGTTTTGACCACATTTAAACTAACTATACAGAGGATGTACTGACCACATTTCACAACACCACCGCTAAAAAACTATGAGGTCTGCTGAATATCAGGGTGCACACACACAAACACACCTTCATCTACACACACACACACACTCACAGGTAGGCGTTACCTTAAGTTTAGCTGTGTTAGGCTGCATGTTAATACGTTGTGAAGCAGAAACAGAAAGCAAAGAGTGGTCAGTGGAGCTACAGTCTGAGTGTTGCTCTCTCTGAACGCTCAACACAAACAAACATTACCTGAGACTGTAAAAAAACACAGTACACACCTAATTTGACTAATTTTATTCAGAGACAAGAAAGAGGAACCTTCATTAGTCAGGAACAGTAGTGCTAGTTGTACCAGGCTGTTAGCTTGGTTTTCTTTCCACAGAGCAGACAAAACAACATCGCCACAATGGAGACTCTTTGGACAAATAGCTTTACACAAACAGCAGAGGCACATAATGGAGCGTACTGTATCTGACAGTGTGTGTCTACTGTAGGCCAAGTCAACACCGTTAGCAGAAGCTAGGTAGATTAGCTTCAAAATTTAGCTGTATTTTAAAATTCATGAGAAGCAACTTAATTCAGTTAATGCTCAACAGCGTGGCTAATTGTAATTAGCTAATTCATTTAGCTGAATAACAACTGTTATATATATATTTGCCAATGTTAGATAGGCTACTGCTAAAATACTGCTGAATCAGTTGGCTCACAAGCAGAAATGGGACCAAGTTAACTTAAGAACCAAGTAAGTCTCAAGTCTTGATACATAATTCAGTCAAATCAGTCTGAAGTCTCAGGATATTATGTGCCACACAAAACCTGGCAGGATCAACAGCTGTGTCTATACAGCACCATGTTAGCTTGTGAAAGCCTGAGGCATATCAAAACTATGCAAATAAACTCAGTGGTGTCATGTTCAGTACATTCAGTACTCTTAAAACCTCCAACACAGCTGCTGATGGCCACTATTCAGCACCTGAATAACCTTTATAACAATATCAACCTGCTTTTAGAATAAATGTACAATGAATGTACAAAAACGGTTTTCTTTGGTGGCAGTTGCCAACCAGGTGCAGGTGGAAATACAGAACATTAATAGTAGTTTAGTAGTTTTAACATTTGGGTTTAGCTTGTGGGCATAAAGAGTTACTCAGTAAAGAAAAACTGTTGAGCAACTACACAACACAACTAGGCAACTTCTAATAAAACAGCAACAAATACACAAACAGAGTCAGACACCTAGAAGAGAACTAGTTTACAGACAGACGTGATGAGTACTGTGACTGGACGTTACAGACAGTATGAGTGGACGGAGTAAATAGACTGACGGACAGGACAGGACTAGACTGGACTGGATTGGACTGGTGGTGGGCGGGCACATGGAGTGAGAGGGGCATACATACCGGGGTGGCAGTGCGGGTTATGCTCATAAACCTAACAGCAATTAGTACAGGTTTCTGGAAGGAGGGGTGGGGGAAGGGAAGAAGGAAGGACAGATCAGGGTTAGGGACCGGAGAAGGTAATCTGGTAAGCAAGGGTTTGATGATTTGCAGATTAAAAGATTTCGAGACATATGGGTTAAAACTGAGTTAAATTTGTGAGTTGTTTTTTTTAAAGACATCTAAGTCAAGGCTGGATTAGAGACACTGTTCAGGGGCCACAAAAACCCCAGGTTTGCTCCATACATAAACTGATCCTCCATCCATTATCTTGGTGGTTCTTGTCTTGTAGAATTTTAAGACCTTAATTGTTTTAAGTTTATTTTGTGGTTGTCTGTTGAAAAGTGTAAATTTTTTACTGCGTCAAGTTATTAACAGTCACAGGACGAAAAGTAAAGTTTGCATTATTCCATCATAGGAGCATTATTTTCATTATCAATATGTATTCATTGACTCTGACTCTGTCTAAAATGTCAGAAAATAGTGTAAAAATGATTATTCCCTGAATCTCAAGTTAACATATTCAAATAGAAATTTTGTCTGTCAAAAAGAGTTGGGTTAGCTGTCATGGAGAACTGGGAAACTAGCAAATATTCACACTTGAGAGGCTGGGACTTGTTCAGTATCAAAATTGTTGTGTTTTGTCATTTTCTCTCAAATTACTAATCAATCAATCAACTAATCATTACTACTCTAGACTAACTGAATGGTTCCTTTTTACAGTGGGGGTCAGTAGGGGCTGAACAACAAATTTTTGCAATGGCGGTGGAAAAAGTACTCATTAAAAATACTGGCATTGTTTAGATTAAGACGGCCTTTTGAGCTCTATGGTGCTGTATTCCTTTGTACTGTTTCGTTTGGTTTAACCCCTTTCAGCCTGTAGAGATAACTTGTTTGTAACCAGGTATACTAGTAGTATTAGTAGTAGTACTGTAGTGCCAGAGAGAGATGCTCTCTGCTCTCTCCATGTGCACATGACAGAATCAGCAACATCTGGAGCCTTTTGTGCAAAGTTTTATTTTTGTTTTTCAAAATAAATTTTATATCCTGAATATGAGCAACATCATCATTCACTGTCGGCTTTTACTCACAGTTTGCCCCCATGTCAGTTGCCCTTAGTTCATTTTCACTCTTTATACTCCATCCTTTTTCTTTTTTACATGGATGTTGTTTTGCTCTGAATAAAAAATGTGTGTTTTTTTGGGAGCTCCTGAGAGTCCCGCTTACCATCTGCTGTGACTTTAAGTAAGCTAGATAAGGGTAGGAACACATAGATAATAGAGAGGTATAAGTCAGTGAGGTCGGGGTTATTGTACATGTAGCCAAACTGAAGGTGAACTTGAGGTGATTTTTCAACAGCAGTATATTTTGTATACAAAGTTACTGTGTCCTGCTGTGTACATTATTAAAGTAGATCCCCTGTAGCTGTGTGGTTTTTTTCCAGCTTTTTTTCTTGTGTAACAAATACACAAGAAAATCTATTGATGAAAGATGTAAATAAACACAGAGGAATGGACTCCTGTCATGGCCGTGTGAAAACCATGCCAGCTGCTCGTTGAGCTGATAACTATCACCATTTAAACAATGAGTGAGAGGAACAAGTAGGAAAACATCCACCTCAATGGCAGGCAGTAAGGATTATTCACACTAACAGCTTCAGCATAGTGAGTAGTTATCATAGAGGTTTGTTGACAGACGGCTGACAACAGCTACAGTCTGGTCTTACCATGGATTTCCTGATGTGGGTCAGTCTGCTCTTGGCTTTGCTCTCTGCAAACTCCAGACTGCTGATGTCCTTTAGACGAGCTTTGTATTTTCTCATCTGCTCGTTGATGATAAGCTCCACACACCTGCAGGGAGAGATGCATTTAGACCAGAACAGGTGTAGCACAGAGGGTTGTATTACTTATAATGCATTACTTTGTTTTGTTTATACATGAAGAAAAGTGTTTGTCGGAGTCAGTATTCGTGCAGTTTAGAGTGAACTATGCTGATTATAAGCCCTGTTTGATGATTTTGAGTGTTAATTTGCAAAACTTGAGTTTTTAGTTAAGGCCAGTGAACGTACGCAGTGGTTTTGCTGATGTCTTGGACGCTCTGCAGCGGGTCGATGGTGTCTGGGCAGCGGAGGATGCAGGGAGCGAACACGATGGCGAGGGCGTTGGCTGACATCCTGTTAGTCTCCTCCTGCAGGGCGATCCTGTAACACACCACAATATAATCCTGTTAATCCTGATGTTGATTCATAGAGAATATGACACCCATTCCCAACATACACAACACTGAGAGGATGGCATGTGACCGAGACGGCTACTACAGAGCGTTTGATAATCAGAGAGAAAAAAAACAAAGGGAGTCTGAAACCGCTGCAGCCAAGATTTTTTAAAAAGCTGACTGCACAGACGTTCTGCTCACAGGCAAAATCATCCCTCAGATCTTGTTTCAAACCTAATTTTCAGACTCCGGCTGTCTTGCCTGAGGCTCTACCGCTGATGTTGATTTTTATCTCATCTCTTACCTGACCAAATGGAAGATAAGGCGCTCCAGTGTGCTCAGATGTGTCCTGCTGAGCTGGTCGATCACCGAATACACCCCTCGGATCACCTCCCGCTTGTCTGGCTGACCTGAACAGAGAAAAAAAGAACACACACACACAGAAATCATCAAACTGACTCTCGGCTGCGAGGAACCTCTGGACTGACAAACAGTAAAAAAGCAGCCACTGAAAGGATGGTCATTATGAGCTTACCCATGGCCCTGAGGAACTCCTCGTACAGTTCAAAGGTCATGAGCGGGCTGGGCAGGTCACGCAGCCACTGTTTGAGAACGCTGGCAATGACATGGATGTTGTAGTCATCCAGAATCACACTGTTTACATCTGGAAGAGAGAGATACATTCATAATTAAGATTCATGTTTCTATTTTTGTAAGTGTATACAGTATACAGTATTTACAAGTAGCAGTAGTAGTAGAAGAAGTAGTGGTAAAAGTAGTGGTAGAAGAAGTAGAAGCAGCAGCAGCAGCAGTGGGCCTGGTAGTAGTAGTACTAACAGTAGTAATGTAATAACTCAGTGGAAAATGAACATCACTTGTATGAGCACACAGACATGAAATGAAAACGTGTCGGTCTCACCTGTGTCCAGCCCCTGACGGAGTTCTTTGATCTTATTGGTGGAGCCCGACTTCCTGTAGATCCCCTCTGTGTAGAGGCCGTGCATCTCGATGTAGTTGATGAGCTTCTCCACCAGCTGCGGCACCGTTCGCTCCTCGCTGGTCAGACGGGACAACTCCACGCCAAACTGCCGAGACGACAGCTCCGGATCATACTTATATAGACAAAGAGGAACGCAGAAATACAACAATAAACAGCAGAGTTTATAACTGTACATAATGAGAGTGATGAGTACAGATAGATACCTTCACCTAGAGGACCTAAAGGCAGAATATCAAACCAAGAAAAAGAAGAAATGTCTGTAAATTTCTTTTTTAATTTGACAACAAAGCTTTTGTTATTAAAAAAACAGGCTCTTGAAGTTGTGTCATTTGAGTTTTTAATTATTAAATTTACATCTTACAGAGACTATGTATACAGTGGCTTCAGAAAGACTGAGAAAAAGAACGAGAGATTTTTAAAACATGTTTTCATGTTTTGCTATTATGGATAGTGTAGTGTAGATTGAAGAGCAAAAGCAAAAATTTTATCAATTTAAAACTAAATCTATAACACAATAGAGTGTGCAAAAAGTGAAGGGGTCTAATACTTAAAGCTGAAGTTGTCTGAATATGAAATAAATGTGACATACAGAATAAAATTTCATTTAGTTTGACGATATTGAAATCCTGAAACACAACACCACCTTAAGATGATGGAGAAAATAAATCACCACCTACCTTTTTACTGCACTTGGTCGTCATCTTGGAGCAGCACTTCCTGTGGCAGGCGTAGCGACACACTACAGAACAACAGAACAACACAATCAGACTGATGACATTCCTACAACCTCCTCACACCGCGACCGCCGCAACAACAGCTGCAGTCAGTCACGACCTCAAAGACTCGGGCAGGTAAGCGTCGGGAGCTGAGGAGAGGTTAGATGTGATGTCTGCTCTGTGAGAGTGCAGATGGAGCTTTGTAACAAGACAGAAGATAGATTTATGAAAGGAGCGGGAGGTTTAATCGAATTTTTCCAACACTCAGGGAGGCAGGGCGAGTGTGTGTGAGTTTTGCGAGTGTGAATGTGCAGTGTGTGTGTTCTGCATGTGTGTGTGTGTGTGTGAAAGGAGTAGGAGGGGGGTGTAATATGCTGTGTGGGTGGAAATAAAAACTACACACAAGGGCGTGAGTGCCTGTGGGTAAGTGAGTTAGGAGAACATTAGAAACTGCTGGTGGTGTGTATATGTGTGTCAGAGTGTGTGTGTGTGTGTAATATTGGGCAGATTGAAGATCTTTACAGCCTGCTTTTAGGCCAAACACAAAAGTGAAAGACAAAAGGTAAAAATGTGAATAAAAAGTAAAAATACTTTGCACAAATACTTCTTTACCCCAAAGCAGTGTTGCAGTACCACTGTTGACTCAAACTTGGAATTTGAAACATGTATGATGAGTGACATACTGAAGTGAAACATGAAAAATTTCTTGATATTTCATGACTTTTCCAGAGAATGATTCATCTTTGTCTTTCAACTTGCGTGTGTGTGTGTGATTTTATGTTTTTAATGCTCACGTTTGCAGACGCAGGCTCGGTCCATCATCCAGATGAGGGAGGAGCAGTACTCGCAGTAGGTGGGGATGCTGTACTGGGTGGACTTGAAGATGTGGCCATTGTGTTCCTCCACCTGCAGGGGACAGCAGAGCCACTAGTCAGAGTCAGATTAATTAAAAAAGTTACTGTTCTTATTCCAAATAAAAGAGTTGCTAAACTCACGATGTCAGTTTCCTTCTTCCGTGACTTCTTGCGCTCACGTTTCGGAGCCTGAGAAGAGAGAAATCTGTTACTTTGTACATTTGGAGTTTATTGTGAATATTACACATGTAATTAATTAATATATATATTATTTATACTAAAGTTTTGTGTTCCAAGTCTTAAAGGTTACACTGTGTATTTTAGGTAAAAAAGTACACAACATCACTCTTATAATTCTTATTACCTGCATTCATCTTTTGGAACTTATTGTGTAGTTTTTTTGCTTGCTAAAATTACTCAATTTGTCCATCAATAAAGTCTAGGAGCTTGAGATAATATTTCCCAGTTATCTTTTTATCCATCCATCTGGTTTTTTATGCATCTTACCCTGCCGATGGTTCCCTCCACGGGCTTGTACTCAGTCATGAATTCATCCAGGAAGACCTTAAAGGTGTTGACCCACACCTTCACCGGCGACTCGCTCCAGTCTCTCTGCTCCAGACGCATGGTCTTCTCCAGGATGTGTTCGAACAAGGCGTAAAGATCCTTGTAACGGATACTCTTCCCATCATCCATCTGGTGGTGAGGACAAAGGAAAGAAAAGATATATCCTAGAGTTTGCATGAAAGTTGGCAAAGCAAACTTCCCACACATCACTCTGATGCTGTTGAAAACAGCCGAGAACAAACAAGGAGGAAAGAGCAGCGAGGACTCACGGCCAGAGCGGTGGAGTACGAGTTGAAGATGTTGATCCTGAACTCCTTCAGCGCTTTCTTGAAGACGACATCCACCATGGTGTCCTTCTTACCATCTTCAGAATCCAGGTCTGCGATCTGGAGGGGACAAATACTCTTCAAATAAACAGCTCAGCTCAGGTGAGTCAGCAAGTGATGAAATGTAAGATTGGGTGCACACAAATATACAAAGTATGAAGTTCTGGGTCGAGTCCTGGAGTCTATCTGTAGCAATTCAGAAGTAGCAGTAGTAGTCGCAGTCATGGCAACATAATAAATCTTTGTGGGACCCACACAAAGACACTCACCTTCTTCATGAGGAAGTCGTTCATGCTGCGGTAGTCGTGAGCTGACGTGAGGATGTGCAGGGCGTCGTTCTGCCACTGGGCGGGCTCCAGAGCGATGCTGCTGATCTTCACACTGCGGCGTCTCCGCATTTTAGGAGAAGGCTCCTTGTTCTCCTTACTGTCCCTGACCCCCGGAGAAGGAGCCGCCTCCAGGTCCGGACTGTGAGGAGGAGACGGTCCCTCTGGGAGACAAAGAAAAGATGGATTACTGGAAATAATTTGTGAATTTATTAATCCAAGAGCGAAGACTGAAGACTGAAAGACTGAAACCCCTTTAGGATTTTTTTTCAAAAAAAAAAAAAAAAAAAAGTTTTTATTCTGTAGTCTAAACTGTGCTCTGCTGTTCTTCTGCATCATGACCTCTGACCTACCATGTGACTCTCCAGCTTCACTCCTGCTCGCCTGCTTCTCTCTTGACAGTTTTTTCTCTCCATGCTTCGTCTTACTCCAGAATCGCATCTTCCCCCTCATCCTGCTAAATGACAAACACAGACAGACACAGATGATTCATTAAAGATCAATTCATTTAAAAATAAGCCAACATCCACCAAAAAAATTCAAGCCTTTGACGAGGATCTACCTTCCGTCGTGACTGGACGTTTTCCTGAGGACCTCCACTTTGCCCAGGTCTCCTGATGACATGGTTTTATGGATCTTCTTCTGGTCTTTATGAGACGGCTGGAGAGCAGAGTGAGAAAAAAAAACATTACAGGTTTCAAAGTTTCAAACTTGTCCAGGATGCTGTTTTGTAACTATATACAGTATTAAAGTAAAGTACAGGTATAAATTCTGGTTCTGGTTATTCTATTAAATCTACTTAATCTGAGGAGATTGAAGAAATCAGTGACACCACAGAGAACGATGTTGATGTTGAGAGTGTGTGTGAGAGAGAAACAGAAGTCATGCTCTGAGATCCTGTTAGAAAATGACGTCATTAGTGAGAAAATACTCCGCTCGAGGTTTGAGCGACTCCGGCATGCAGGAGCAGCAGTTGGCGTGCAGCACAACGCGAGGCGTGATGATGTGTTGTCAGGACAGGCTGGTGTGTCGGAGGTCGCAACATGAGAGATCTTTGACGATCCACAACCTGTCAGTCTAAGAGCTCTTACTATGAAAATCTCTTCATTTTTAAAGAAGGAGTAGGTATGGGGATACTTTAACGTGTTGGCATTTTGAGTTTTAATCTAATATTTTTCAGTCAGGACAACTATCAGTTTTCTTCTTCACCTAAATGTGAGTGACAGCATTCCCAGTTTAATTTGATGAGGTTGGCAACAGCAGCAAACAAATAATTTAAGGCTGTGACTGTTGCTTTCTGTGACGTAGTATAAGTAATGGAGAAGTAAATGAATTAATCATCAACAGAAAATGAATCACCAACAACTTGGACCATCAGTTCTTGCTGCTTTCTTTTAAAGTTTCAAATAACTGTACATTTAAAATCTTTAGGTTTGGGGCTATTGGCTGAACAAAACAAAAAAAAAATTAAAATTAAAATTAAAAAATTATTCATAATTTTTAAAACATATTATACTAAATAGCAGAGTAGTTATGTGGAAATAAATATAAAAAATAATAAATAATGATGAATTAATAGTTTGTTTTGTCTTTACTGAAGGAAAATATGAGATTAAACTCCAAAATGTCAAAGTATCCCCTTGATAAAAGAGATATATTCTTGAGACGGAGAGGTGGAGTGAAGCCTAGAGGTGACAGCTCAGCTTGGGCTGGTTTTTCAAACCAACAGCCACCAGAGCGACGTGCAAAGCTGTTCACTACAGACCGAACACGGCGACAGTCTGTTTGAATGAAGTGAAGAAACATCAGCCTGAAACAATCCAGTAAAAGTGGAGTTAGCAGTGTTAAAGAGCTCCTCCCCCCGGCTGCTTGGCCAGGTCCACCTGAGAAGAAGGTGGATGTTGGAGGGGGAGGGGGGGCCAAAGTGGACAGGAAACTTGGTTTTGGAGGTCATGGGACCTGTGGAGATCCGGTGTTTTACCATCTCTGAGTCACTGTGACAGTCAGCCTCGGGGTGGGCGTGTGGGGGAGACAGCGAAGGGGGCAGCGTGCGAGAGTGGGCGGGGATGTAGTATTCGTCGTCGTCGTCCGACTGGGTCGCCCCCTCGGAGTTACAGCGGGTGAGGAAGTCGGAGCGCGTCCGGGACATTCGAGCTTTCTTTTTGGGGCCCGGACGGCCCACCTGCTTCCAGGTAACCACAGGAGGATCAGGTCAGCTGCTAAATCGTGTGTGTGTATGTGTGTGTGTGTGTAAATATACATGATCTCTTGGAATTATGAGGTTAATTCTTCAGCCAGTATTCACAGAACTACACAACACTTGCAAATAAACTGAGGAGAATCCATATTAACTATGTATAGTGCATTAATAAATTACTGTATAAGAATCAAACTACATGCACATGATGCATGAGGGAGTAGGCAGCTGTGTTCACATACGTCTGTGTGTCCTACCTCTCTGTTTCTGGATCCAGCAGATTTAGAGTCGTCTTTGAACATGGCGAGAGATCTTTCCTGGTTCACCAAATCCTTATCTGACCTGCAACACAGAAGCAGGCATCACAAGTTTTTACAAGGACTCAAATCTTACTTGTACACCTAACTGCTGCTGTGACTGAAAGGCCTCATGGTCATGGTCCTTTGAATATACATCACATAAAGTTGTTTTCTTGGATTTTCTGAACAAAATATTTATTTGGAAAGTATTTAGACTTAATGGTATAGGCTTGGGGTTGTACAGCATTTGTACTGCACCTGGAGAAAGGATTTCATTAGAAGTCAGAATGTATTTTGAGACATTATTAAATCAGATTTGGTACACTTAAGGAAAGCAGAGCACTGCCATACAAACATCTCAAAGTTTGGACTGTGGCTTCTCCAAACTGCACTCAAATCCTCCAGGATAATGGCTCACTTACTTGGAGAAGGGCAGTTTGCGTCTGGGTGGGGAGAACACAGTGCTGGATGGTTTCTCCACCATGTTCACAATCACAGTCTGGGCCGAGCTCTTCTTCTGGGCCTTGGGTGGTTTGGTGTCCAGGATTGGACTGGGAGCCTCCTGAGCGGGCTGGACCACCTTCCTCTCCTGCTGACCGGGGAGAACAGCGGGCTTGGGCTCCAGGATGATCTGGATGTCCACCTCTGAGGAGCAAATCCCTGGTGCTTCTGGACTTGGTCCATGAGTGGTTGAAGAGGGGATCTTAGAGGACTTGTCCACCACATGTACATCTCTTTTGGGCTGGGTAGCAGTCCCATGAGCCTGCTCAATCTCTGATCCCACCTCCAAGCCGACAATGGGGGTCGTTTGAGAACTGGATGATGCTACTCCTGTTTGAGGAGCTTTTTCTAGGGTTTGGGCTGCCAGCAGCTCCCTCTCCTCCACAGGACTCTCCTTCTGCATACTGATTAAAACCACTACCGGCCTTCGAGACGTGGACTCCCTTCTCTCTTTGTATGATTTGCTGGGGCTTTCGAATTTTGGTTCATGAACTGGACTTTGGTCAGAAGCAATATAAAATGTTGCCCTGGGAGCCTCCGTTACAGATTTTTCATTATAGTTTGAATCTCTCAGCCCCTCGTGTGGTTGAATATCTAGAGCTTGGGATTGTTCTTGAGGTGCTGTTGACTGGGAACCTTCAGTTTCCATGTCCTCCACATTGAGCAGTTCGAAACTTCCATGACTAGCCGGGGATCCTTGGGGGGAATGCCTGTGATGATCCTCCAGCTGAGAGGAGCTGCTGTCTGGAACCGAGTCTTCTTGCACACTGGTGGTCCGGACCTTCAGAAGCTCCAAGCTGAACTGAGCCTGCTCCAGCTCCCTCATTCGTCTGCTCTCTCGTTTTGACCGGTTCCTATGACTCGTCTCGTCTATGCTCCTACTTCGCTCTGAGTCCTCCTCTTTCTCTGTCTCTCCCACATCGAATGAAACCGGCTTAGAGTCTTCAGAAAGTTCTGTGGAGACATCTTGGACATAACTTTCCTGTCCCGATGAGGTGAGGTCCTCCATGGTTCCTGCATCCATCTCTGCTGGTGGACTCTGTTGTCTGCTGAGTCGTTGTCTTTCATGCTGCTCCTTCAGTTCTCTAAACCTGAGACATAATTGGTGAAAGAAGAAAAAGTGTCATCAAAGCAGGAAAAAAGAACTTTTCATAGGTTTACATCTGTTTACATTTGCAGCAGATATAAAGAAACAATTCTATTTTTGTTTTCCTCCTCCTCCTAAGATAAAATATCTGTCTCTTAAGGGGCAAAATGCTGCCCTATGTCTACCAGCTAGTCTCTAACAGGGTAGAAGGTAGAATACAGCTAGTTTTAAGAGCTTTTCCACTGAAAACAGCTGCCTGCTGCCACCAAAAATGATGCTTTCAGAGCAATGAGAGTCACCCAAAACAGTTATGGGCCAGAAAACCATAAACAATGAGCTGAAAGACAACAATCTGTTGTTTATGCACTAGATTGACTTTAAATAACAATACCGTTAAAAAATAGCTAAGTTTGCATTATAATACTTTTTGAATCAAAATTACAGCCAGATTTTTGTATTATTGTTTTCATTTTCTTTTTTTTTTTTTATGCCTGACAAACGTCCATAACCAAAACATTTATCCACCAAGTTATTGTGGATAAATTATTTAAAATTTAATTTAAAACAAAAACCACCAAAAGCTTCAGTGACTCATCATCCACTCTACAAAACCCACCACACCCACTTGCGCTCTATCTCTTCCATTCACCTGAGTCGAGCCAGGTATCCTCTGCCCATCGCCTGCAGCTGCGCCACAGTCCTGTACGTCCGACAGTACCGGCTCCTCTCTCTGAATCCTCTCCAGGCCGTTTGAACCGTCACAGCTGCTGAAGATCTGCGATGGCAGCAGTTTCTCCAGCTCCTCTGTATGACGACGGCAGAGTCCCGCCACTGCAGGAACCTCCTGCGCTCCATGTAGCTCCTCCAAGCCGCCTGCAGGCAAACCGCCGCCCCCTCCTCGATACTCGATTCAATGGTTGACTGTTTGAGGAGGCAGCATCGCCACCATCGCTAAAGAAACACAGAAAAGGAGAAGATGTTTTTACAGTGAGAGGCGGAAATACAGATAGAAATCCCAGTTTTACAACTTTCCCCTGAATGAAGTTCTGAGTAGATTTCCAGTTGTAAGATCAATCATTCTTGGTTTTCTTCAACAAAAGATTTGACAAAAACATCACACCAAACCCCCCATAGAAGTGACTGATTTTTCCCTTTTACATTTGACATAGTTGAACTGTGAATTTTGGGCAGCAAATGTGGATATTTTTCAAAAGGAAAAGGTGTTAATTTCCCTTTCCAACCGTCTGAAAACATCTCACTTCCTGCAGGGTTGACCCGACACCAACCTTAGGCAAGACCCAAATAAGTAACTGAGGCTTGTGGAATTTGATATCTTTGTTATTCATGGCAGGTTACAGTGTGTCAGGACAATGTGATACAGTATGGCTGACTTATCTGGCACCTGCATCTGGCGGACATCACTGGAATGTTTTTAAAAAATCCAAACAAGCTGGGGACACCTTACATTATTTGAATTTGACCTTGGAATGACTTCATTTTTTTACAATTAAAAACTTTATTCATAGTCAAACAAAAATGTCATCAACATGGAGCTAATCGTGAGCTTAAGTCCTTTTTCTTTGGGTAAAATATTAAATATCCTTTTACAACCTCAACATTTTTAGACAGTTAACAGTTTATATGCTAATGCTTTCACTGAATTATTCTCCTCCTGAATGTTATCTGTGCTTCACTGGCTCCTGCTCAGTGTTTCACTGTTTCTGGGTTTGTTTTCTTTCAGCCTGACAAAGATTTGGACAGCTCCCCTCTGAGGGCTTTTCCAGAAAAAACATACCAACAGTGGCCTGAACACAGTGTTTTCTTCTTCTGTCCGTCTTTCCACCCTTTGCTTTCTTTCATCACTCTCCCTCTGTCTCTTTCTTTCACTGCTCTGAGAAATAACAGTGTGTAGTCTGTAACATATCTTTTGTTTTTTTGTTTAAAAAAAAAAAAAAGCTGAATAAAGACCCTTTTTTAAGATTTACAGTCTTGACTTGATTTGGATTAAAATCTAAATACTTACATATCCAGTTTGGAAAATAAAATAGTTTAAATTTATTTCCTTAGCTTGTTTTTAATCATATTTGTCAACCAACATATTCAGTCATTCATTCAGTAACCACCCTGTCCTGTGAAGAGTAGATTTTGGTAATGGCTGATTGGTCAATAACAGGGATATTTCTACAACAGGTTTATGCAATTTAGTACAAATTATGAGGGAGACGGAGATAGTGTTAGTTATTTAGTTTACTATTAATTTATGGCTAAATACCAGAGAACTGTTCGCAAATCATAAAGGTAGTTTCCAGGAAATTCTGGACCTGTAACTTTCAGTGTTATGTAAGTTTTTGCTGTCCTCTCTGGTCTGAAAGTTTCATGCCTATTTCATCTCTGACCACCTGCAGTGTCACTGATGCGTGCACCTGTAACCACACCCAAAATCATGTGGTTCTCAAGTCCACCTGTCCATCACTGCAGCGAGGTGAGAACATTAAACCACTGCAGAAGATTTTAAGGAGAGGTTCAGTTACTCACTGATGAGAAGAAATTAGTTTTAAATGTAAACTTGTTTTACAACATGTTTCAAATGGTAGAATGCTAATTTTGGAGTGAAAGCCAATCCCTCAGGAAGATAAATATATACTTTATATTACAGAGTGAGAGTAGTAACAGCTGGAGTAATAAATGGAAACTGTTGCGAGGGGATACATGCTCATCATATCTAATATCACTATATTTAAAGGGTCCTGTTCCTTTTATATCTTGGGTAAATGCACAACTATTAATCACTTAATGCTTACACAGTCTAAGGCTAAGTAGCCTTAATGGACTATGGAAACTCCCCCTCAAATGTTGAGAGGCAGAAACTGCTGCGTGGGATTGCTGAGTTGATTCATGATGCACTTACAGCAGTAATTTCACAGCCAGTCAGAATTTGACATATTGTTTCCACAGGAGCCAGAGTGACCAGTTCTCAAGCCACCACCTTCCTCCTCCCATCACAACATCTCACCTGGATGGCAGAAGCAGCTTGTCTCATGTTGACAAAGTGCTTCCTCTCCAGGACGGCCCTGAAGCGGCGCTGCAGTGTGACGATTCGCCGCAGGACTTCCTGATGGAGGAGGGTCTGAAGTCGCTGACGCTCCGCCTCCCGCAGGAACACCTGCATCATCACACAGGAATATTCAAATTTTAGCAGCCATTTTAGCACACCACAGTAGTCCAATAAATGAGACGGTGCACCAAAGAAAAACAGATCCATACCATTGTGTTGCCCACTTGATACCCAGCAGGCGGCAGGTGGATCCGTCGGAAAAACTCCCTGATACCTGACTTTGTTGGGCTCGTGCCCCGAGGCAGCAGCACGTGAAAGTGACGCACAAATTCCTGCAACATGGTGTATGTGTAAGGTCAGAAAAACAGCGTTAGATACAGTGATGCTTCAAGTTTTTTTATTTTCATCATAATTCATTATAATTAGAACCATATCCTGTTTCAAAAATGACAGTAAAATATTTCTATTCTCTGTAGACTAACAACTATGAATCTGAACATCTAGCCAAATATCTTAGATGAATAATTTTGCCATATTTGTGCAGCAATAAAGAGCAAGATTAGAATCAGAATCAGATTTAGTGGCCAAATATGTTCAGAAATACTAAGAATCTGACTCATGTTTTCTCTCAGGGAACTTACACACAGTGCCAAGAACAAATGTACTGTACAAAAGGACACATAAATATAAACAGCTAAAAAAAAAGGAGAAAACTAAGAGCAGCAAACAAACATATATGTTGCACAAAAGCAACAGAGAATGACAGTCTTTACAGGTAAATAAGCCATTTCTATCTCTTCACTGTCACTGTAACTAATGACACAATGCTACTTGTAACTAATATTGTAACACTGACATGACACTGGCTGGGGATCTGCTGTTTGATGGTACACTGCAATAGAAGAGGATTACCTGGAAGGTGTACTTGATGCTGTATCCTGACTGGCGGATGCGAACGGTTTCCAGCATACCGGTGTATCTGAGCTGTCTGAGCACCAGACTGTCATTGAAACGCAACGGCAGCTGAGGGAGACAGAAAGAGAAAGGATGGAAATATATATATATATCAGAACAAAACACAAATCAACCGTCAGTCATTACGAGGAGCTCCATTTATGAAAAGTGATGACTCCTCTGCAGCAGAAATTACCTTCTCAGCGTTGGACCGAATACACTTGACGAAATACGGCTCCGACTGATCAAGAGTCTCCATCAGCTTAGTGAGGGACGCCTGCAAACACAAACCACTGATATCACACCCTCATCCAGCAACAATAAAGAAAACTGCCACTTTTATGTTACTATTGAAC
Source organism: Lates japonicus (assembly GCA_033238685.1). Lineage (NCBI taxonomy): Eukaryota > Metazoa > Chordata > Actinopteri > Centropomidae > Lates > Lates japonicus. Next base: position 17,462 of record BRZM01000047.1, on the reverse strand, counting down.
ACAATAAAGCTCTTGTCCTGTGTATAAAGTAACTGCATTTACATATCAGGATTCAAGGTTTAATACTTCATTGTCATTTCAGCATATCTGACAGGAATATCACAGACAGTAACTAAACTGAGACATGTAGACAGTGGTAAAAGCAGAAAATGAACACAGCCAACAATAAATCCAACAAACATGTGTGTTTACAGCTTATATTCTGATTTATGCCTTTATCTTTAAACCTGCATGTTTAATTACCTTTTAATCTTACTATTAGTGGAGGATATTGTTGACCATTTTCATTCCTGCAAATTATCATTCTGCTGTGTCACTGATGTTTTTGTAGTTCTCTGGTTTTCCAGCAGAGGGCGACGGCAGCACTGACCTGAAACTGTGCGCTGATGCTGGGCGGTTTCTTCTTCTTGTGCAGGTGGAGCAGAGACTTGGTGATGCGGTCATGCAGCGTCACGCTGCTCAGGTAGCGCAGAGACTTCACGTCCAGCAAGTGCTGCACACAGAAAGCCAGATATTACATGAACTGAATGATGCTGTTTTTAGATGGTGTTTTTAAAACTTTGTTCTGTGTCAGGTTTTTGTCTTACCTTGGGAAGGGTTGGCTTGCTTTTGCAGTTTTTGTTTCTCCTAAAGGTGAGAGATGTGGTTTCCATCAGCAGGTATTAAAGGTAGAATTCATGCAATAATTTAAAGAAGTCTGTGCACAATGATATCATTATATAGACTATATTTCTTAAGGTTTCTGGAGATTTCCTCCTTTTTAGTCCCAGTGTGCCTCTGTCACTAAAAACTTCTGCTTACTACACTACCCCGAATACAACTGGACAGCATCTTTTCCTTGTGGTAGGGACTGAAGTCGGCATTATCAGACATCCACTATCTCCAACCAACACTTTGGGGTGGGCAGACAGTAAAACACTGGTGTCACTTTGCTTTAGTGTGTGTTTCACTCACAGTAGGATACCCTGAGCTCTCTCCAGGAGCTTGCTGTTGGTCGAGTTGAGGAAGATCCCGTCTTCTTCCAGGGCAGGACTTCCCGTCGAGGAGAGACGACTTGACCTGGAGCTGCGACCGTTGCAGCCAACGCCGTAGCCATCCCTACAGGGGGAGGGAAGGAGGGAGGGAGGGACAGTAAGGAGAGGATTCTCCACAATCAGATAATTTTTCTTTATGTTATGTGTTTATGTACAAATAAAGACGACTATTGGGCAGTATCTAATCTTTTAAACTCACTAGTGTCCTCAAAATCATTCTATAACTTGTACTGTCTTGGACTCACCAGCTGGCTTTCTCATTCAGGGCGTTGGTGCCTTGAAGATCTGACAAAGGAGTCCGGGGATTCTTTCTGGTGATACCTGGATGGAAGGAGATGAGGGGAGGAAAAGAGAGGAAAAGAAAAGATATATGAGTTCACTGGATTCATCTATAAAATGAACATGCTGCATTTTATAAAGAGCCTTCTTCAGCCATTACCTCTTTATCCTTTTAGGTTAATGTTTTCTTTTCTACTTTTACCCATCACTAACTTTATCTTGCTCTTGTCTTAGCCTGGCATTACTTTTCTCAGTCAGTCTCAAGGTATATAGATTCTTTTCTTTACCCTGGTGGTTTTGGCAGTGGACCATTAATATGTATGGAGACATGACATATAAAAATAAGCAGCTAATGAGCTGGGTGTTTCCTGTTTACATTTGCGGTTTTCTCTTGTTAAAGTTTAAACTCACTGCTTTTACTGTGCGATGACTTATTTAAAAAAACCAGAGTGTACTCAGAGACAGACACAGTAAAGAGTAAAGGTAATCCCTGAAACTGTCAAGATACTGGAAGGAATTAAAGAAATTGTTTTAAATACACTTATTCACTTTCTTTTTGCTAAGAGTTAGATGAGATGATTGATACCACTCCATCATTATGAAGCTACAGCCAGCAGGCAGTTAGCTTAGCTTAGCACAAAGACTGGAAACATCAAGTTGGAGTTGCTGTGGCAGAGACAGAGATATCCCAACTTCCCTAAAGTCCCTACTATGGGTCAAAAGCCACAAATGCTTTATCCTCCATTTCCCATAACACAATTCTATGGTGTCTCTTCATTAGAAACTACAGATTTGGTGAATGCCCACATCTTTCCAACCCCATGCCGTCAGTCTGTCTCCAAACCAAAGCAAAGATAACCCCTGACATCAACAGGGATTATTTTCTCAGACCTGACTGCTCCTCCAGAGTCACAGAAAGACAGCATACAACTGTTTTTACAGGCTGAGTGGTACTAACCATGACTAAAACACTGATATTGATGTGTAAAATCAGTGGAGTTTCCCATTAAGGAGAAAAAAGGGGATTTTACTTGGAAATTTCTTTGATAATTAATTTCAGCGTTGGCAACTGGAGTTATGTCCATGAAAGCAAAGAGCTGCTTCATAACATCATGACACACGAAATGCATATGCACACACTCGGATGTGTAGGCACATGATGACACACTTGATCACACAAATACGCCACAGTGTTAAAACAAGTGATAAAAGACGAGCAGAAAATCTGGAGGCCTCATTTAAGCCTGCTGATCCACATGGGGCTGATTCATTTGTCTGATCACTCATGTGTGGGAATATGTCTGGTTATGAGCTTTGCGCTTGGAAAGACCCAGATGTCTGATTTCCAATGTCTTATTAACAGCTGTAATAAAGTCAGCTTACTGAGGCTGAAAATTATAAGAGATCTATAATTCTCAGCTTGACCACAGAGGACCTTTTTCAGCACAGCCTGGAATTGATTTCTTTGACTGGGTTGAGCCTGGTGAAGAGCTACTGATTGGGATTTTAAAAATGGGAAATGGGAACACTTTTCACTTCAGTTCAATTCAACAGACCTTTATCGACAGAAGACTATTTCATTATAAACCTCATTAACACAGAGCACCTCTCAAACACTGCTTAGACGTGAGGAGGTTTACTCTGACATGTCATTCATAATCAAAAAAATAAATCTGTGAGCCCAGTTTAAAACACATGTGAAATAAAAAACTAAAATAACTGGTGAATATCTATCAAATGCCGTCATCCCTTTCTTGTCTGTCTCAATTAATGATAAAAAAAATGTGAATTTGGACACAAAAAATTGTGACTGAACTGTGGCCAAGCAGAAACAGTTCTTGCTTTTCTCTTGGTTTTGTTTTTCACTTCCTATTTGCATGAACATACTCTCAAATGCTTTAGCTTCAACTGGACCCTGTTTACTGAGCTGTTGAGCTGAAAATAATTTTTCATGGGAATGTAAAACGCTCAAACAATGATCAGTTTCAATCTTGTTAATCGTGAGAAGCTCAAGGTTTTTGGAGTTGCTTACTGTATTTCTCATCTTTGCATCTTTGAAGGATCTCGAGGCTCCTCTGGTGAACCGGGTGGTGGAGGAAACTGAAGCTGTCAACAGTTTTGACGACAGTACAGGGAACTGCAGCATCATTCCCTAAAACAATGAGAGAGAGACAGAAAGAGAGAGAAAGAGAGAGCAAAAGAAAGAGAAAAATAGACTTAAACATCTCAGTTTTAGATCATGAAGGAAAAAATTGTTTTAAATGGCTTAAACATTGGGAACGGGGGAAAAAAGGGCAGAAAGAAGCAATAAAAAGCAAAGGAGGGTAAGAAGGTGAATCAAGAAGCAGGAGAGGAGCAGAGAGAAAACATAAAAGGACGAGGCTGATAGGAATTACAGAGGGAATTCAAGTGAAAAGAACAAAGACACAAAGCCCTCTGAGATAAGTCTGTGGTGACATTTTCAAACACTCGGCTCTGTAACATTCCTCCCAGTTTATGAAAACAAACACTGGAGAAGAAGATCAAAACCCCTCGTCCTCCTCTTCTTCCTCCCTCCTCCTCCTCCTCATCATCATCATCATCATCATCATCATCAACAGCAGCAGAAGCACAACTCCAAGTTAAAACTCCCCAAACACACCCTGTTGTTCTTGGCCCAATTAAAACAGGGATTAGGATTCACAGCTTTCTTTTCAGTAATGAATTACAGTGAGTGTTCAGGAGTGAAGTTAAGATCATATATTGGCCACAAACTGTTGTGCTGAAACGTTATGGATGGAGCGAACAGTTATTGTTGCCTGCTGCAGCTGTGGGAGATGACAAACAGCTTTCGAGTTAATTCCTTTTTCCGACAAAATGCGGGAGGATTAATGTATGTATCTTGGGTTCAAACTGTGTTTTTTTATCATGTAAAAGTAATTAGGGCAGCAACTGAATTATTTTCAGTACAGACAAAGCAAATCCTCTCATATGATTCATATGATTGAGAATGCAGGTTTTCAGGGTCTTGAACCTTTAGACCTCTGCCCCTTTCTAGACCTGAAGACCTTTCCTCACCAGTTTTTTTGTGGGTGTGTCTGCGGCCGGCCTCCCTGAAAGCCACCAGGGCTCTGAAGTAAGCTCGCAGCACGGCCCAGCGGAAAGTCGCCACGGGGTCGATTCCCATCAGGCCGCAGATGAAGGCGTTCTTGCTGCTCTTCAGCAGGGCCACGATGTCGGGACGCATGTGGTCAGTGTTCTTCTCCCTGAAGTCCTGAATGAGGGAAAGACATGTGCAACCAGTAAAGATTGTATCATCATAATTAAGTAAAGATTTGTCTTGTTTCTTTATCCACTCACTGATATCTTCTCATCAACAGAGCAAATTTAGCAGTTTATGTGTGTATAACAACATCAAAGACAGAGAAATCATCTGCAAACACAAGGGAACATTTGTAATTTGTAAAATCATAAAGCTCAAGTATCATAACAAACAGGCGCAGAAGTTATTGTCTTGTGCTGAGCTGTGTTTTTATTGTTTGTTAAACAGTGGAAAGCCAGTTGGCAGCACTGTTTACAACTATTACAACTATTTATGGGCGAATGTTTCACAACTCCACAGTCAAAAGAAGAATTTAACATTTTGGGAAATGCTCTTATTCAGATTTTTTGCAAGGAGTTAGATGAGAAGATCAATTACATTCTCATATCTGATATTGTTTAAAAACAGGGATAACTGTGCATATTTTATGACAGTTACTCATTCATTATGTTGCACTTGGTTGTTGATGTGAAAAGTAACTTTGCAAAGCAACAGCAGCCTCTGCAGTCGGCATGACTCTTGAACTTGCTTCTTGCAAGAGCACCCGCTCACCAAAGTTACATAGAGCAAGAACAGGCATTCGAGGTCCATTCTCCATATTACAAGTCAATCTACCATCAGGATGATTCCGAATCTGTTATTTTCAGGTAAAATAGTTACATAATGTTGCTTTAAAGAACTGGTAGTGAGCTTAGGAGGTGCTTGTGGGGCCAGGCTAGCAGTTTCCACCTGTTTCTAGTCTTTTTGCTGTGCTAAAGCTAACCAGGGGCTAACTATAGTTCCATATTGAGCATACAGATAGGAGAGTGGATCTTCATGTAACTCTCGAAAACTAAGAAGCTTATTTCGCAAAATGTTGAACTGTTCCTTTAATTTCCGTGTTTTGGGGCAGGGAATGTAAGTTATATATAAAAATCTGCATACATCTCTCACTTCTTTACATTAAATACGAGGTGGAGAAAACATCTTCTCTCACTCACATGTGACTGCAGAAAACGCCACCTCTTCTTCTGGCCCATTTGTCTGTAAGTAATTAAATATTTCGACTGAAGCTACGCTATGATAACAGAGCCATGAACTGTAAACCCTTCAACTTATTCTCCCTCCGTATGATACGAGTCAGCTGTGTGTTCACTACCGACAGGCTCTCGCTGCACAGTTCACACCAAACAGCTCCTTGGCTCTCTGTAGATTCGGGATAGTTTTCCACATCCACAATAACCAACTGTTATGGATTTATATTATACAGTCAAACAACAATACGCTTGGCCCGTTCCAGCACATGTGCTTCTTATCAAAACGCAGCTGGGAGGTGAACAGAGAATTAGATTTAGCTGGAAAAATAGGCCGACAGAACAACAGGTAGGTCTGCTGCAGGCTTTCGGGGTTCATGAAAATTTGCGTGAAGTGAGAAGAAGCTTCAGTTTTAGACAGAAGACCTCTTCTTAAGCTCACACTTTAAAACCAGATCTAATCCTCGTCATTAGAGTGTAACATAGTAGAAATGCTTCAAGTAAAGCACAAACCCAGATCCCAAAAGCTTCATCTGTGACTTCACTAACACACTGACGTCAGTATGGAGCACCTCTGAATTAACACACCAACCCATGCGGCTTAATGCTCCAAAGGTCTGATGTCAATGAGGGGGGCTCGTGGGTTAGCAACTGAAATGTCACAAAGAAATTCTGTCGAAGAATTTGTTCTGTCTTCAGCCTCCCAAAGGACAGGAAACTCAGGCAACAGTGGATACAGTTTGTACTTGTACTGTCTTTGTATTTCACAGAGGACTGCTTTGTCCACCAGGCTCAGTATAATGTAAGATATTTGGCTAGCTTGCTGCTAGTGACAGGTGGGGCCAGTCCAACTCTCTTGGCCCAGTCTGTAAATTCAGGACTGCAGTACACAAATCATTTGTGGATTATCACTGTAGTTGGTTTTACTCATTAATAAATGCCTCATTATACTGTAGGATGCTTTCAAGACAACAAACACATTTAACTGATGGACATCCTCACCAGCACGTGTGTCTCACCTTGACTCCGTACTTGACTTTCCCAGCGTAGTGTCTGATGATGAAGGCAGGCTCCATGACAGCAGGGAACTCGATGTAGCTGTTTCCTTCATGCTGACGCTTGAACTTGTCCAGCAAAGTCTGGTTAGAAGCCTGGGGGAAACTAGAGAGACAGTGATGTTATCAGGCTGAGGTTCAAAACACACAAAACAGGGAGACATTGAAAATTAAAATCTAAGACTCTAAAATGAATAAATAAACAATGCAAGTGCTAATACAAAATGTTTTCTGTGTTAGCATTTATTTCACAACAGCCATTTGTGTCTCCCCAAGAACATCCAGTCTATTTGAGCTAAATACAGTAGCACACACAACCAACTGTTCCATCTAATGTTACTTGCATTTCTCAAGGGCTCCTTGCTTAAATCTAAAGGAAGGAGACAGCATCTCTAATCCCATTCCCCTAACCCTCAGGGATTCCACAAACTCAGTGCTACAGCTCAGATTTAACCAAAGGTACAGCGTCTCTACTTGCACATTCGTCTTTGGTGTTTTCACCTTTGCTTCATGGATATTTTAGCCTTTTACCACTGACCTCAGCGGGCTGGATCAACATTCCTAAAGTGATGTTTCATATCATCTGAACCTCTCCTCCCTACACCTCTGAAACACACTTCAGGCTGAAGTATATCCGCAGGGGTCTTAAAGCTTGATGCTGTTACTGTAGAAATGAACCCCCACACTCGCCCCTTATCCTGCAGTAACCTAATCCACTTCTCCAGAGGCCCTGAAGCTCCACGAGCTCCTCTGACTGTGAATGATGAGATTTCTAAGCGTCTTTCTTTCTTTCTGTGTAATCATTTAGCATGAAGCTCCTTCCTATGGCAGCATAAACCCCAGGAGAGGTCCTGTCCCCCCTCATTTTTTCTTTAGCGATCCCCCTTTGACCCTACTTCTCCAAAAGTGGTCCCCCTTCTCTCCACACACACGCACACAAATACATACACACTATTTGGTTCATTCCAGGCGTTATTAGATCCAGATGAACCAGCTACACTAAGTGGCAAGTAAGATGACAGCTAACGTAGATAAATATGGCTGTGTGTGTACCGCCTGATGTGTTTTTATGCAAGGGGGGGCGGGAGAGCGCTGGATTTGATTTGATTTATAGAGGAGAAAGATGCAGAGGCAGCGTGCTGACCTGCAGGAGGAGAGCGTTTCACAATATAGCAGGGAGAGAAAAACTAAAACGTGATCCAGAGATGCTGGTGGAGGAATCAGCGTGTCTTTATGTCTCAGTTAAGTCCCGGTGTTGGCATCAATCACACTAATGAACAAAAGGACTGCACAGGGAGCAGTTTGTCTCTTCGATTCACCAGTTGGGTGCAAAACATGCTTGTGCAGGGTGATCAAAAGGTCATTTCAAGAAAGCATGCTACAATGAAATATGTTGTGCTTTCCACAAAAATCTGACAAGCTAGGAATGTAAATTATGAATAATTCAGGAAAGGCACTGGAAACCAACACGGACAAAAAAAGCCCAAACTCTAGCAGTGTAAAAAGCAAGACTAGACTGCACACAGGTGTACAGGAAGCATATTCTAAGATGATCCAAGACATTACAGTTAAACCTTTATAAATCAATACTCTGCTCTCCAATTGGCACCTCTCATAAACCAAACAACCACCAATAATCAGATACAGATTTTTCCCACAGATTTGGTGCAACTTGTTTAGATAGAAATTGAAATAGTGGATATTTTGTCCTCAAAGTGGAGCTAGAGCAAAGGTCAGGCAGCTTCCAAAATCATCTGGGAACATTAATATCCATGATAAATTTCATGGCAACCCAACCACCAATAGTCAGGTATAGTTTACTCAGGGTTTCCTGGAGTGTGTTTTAGTGATCTCTGAATATATATTAAAAATGTTTGCCTACATATGTAAATAAATGTTAATTAACAAACTAACCAGGAAACTGAATTATCTTCAGGGGGGATTTACCCTCAACTACATCAGTAAGTGCAACAATATGCCACAATATCAACATATCCTCCATCACAAAGTTAGCCAGTTGTTTCCAACAGCTCCCAAACTTTAAGTTGAATTTATATCATCATAACCAAAAACAAACAACTGTCTTTCAAAGTTACTGTATCTGGCTAACTGCTGCTTCTTAAGGCATCATGTGTATTTCAGCAGGTGGCGTACTTGCACTCCTCATCCAGCAGGTGGAACAGAGCTGTGGGTTTCTTGCTGATGAGGTTGATGCAGCCGCTGTTGTCGATGTAGTCGATGTTGTGCCAGGTGATGCCCTCTGCCCTGTACTCCTCCTGCAGGGGGAAACACAGAGGGAGGATGTCACATCAGAAAATACACAAAACACAAATGAATCAGAGGACCTGTTAAAGCTGATGTGTTGACCCTACTTACTATTTTTAACCTTTAACTGAATAAGACTGACTCAACGCTTTTCAGGAATACTTGATATTCACATGCACGCACAATGACAGAAGCACAATTGCGATGTACTGTTTGTCACCAAGCAGCAACACAAGAACAGACTGGGAGTTTGGTGCCTTGCTCAAGGACAGTCAAGTGAACGTCCAGGTAACATTTTCCTAGCATGAAAAACCTGCATCCCCACTGTGAAAACACCTGGCTGTTTGTTGGTTGTCAGCAAAACCACAACCGCCATTGGTAACGTCTATGTGCCCCCAGGGGCCAATGATGAAAATGAGGTGTATGACCCATATCCTCTTAATACCCCTGAGGGAGACACCAGTGAGACAACAGCAGTTATAGTACTCCTACCAGCTGCGATAAAGAGTGGGAAAAAAAGTGGAAGGGGTGGCACGTGCTTAATGTTCTCCTCTCTCTGGAAAGCTACTGTTAAGGTACATTTGAGTAAGGTATGTAAGCAGTTCCTGCTCCAGTGGCTTTGCAGGTCACAGTGCGTCATACTGCTGGAAAAGAGCATGCACACTCAGCAAACCTTCCCTGAATAAATACAACACCACATCTTCAGGGTCAGCACCAGCGACTCAGAGAGCCTAGATGAACGAAAATAGACTAAAAGGAGAGGGGGGAGGGTTGGGTTTGTATCAGGTAGATCAATAACAACAATGATTAAAGCGCTTATGGCAGTCCCTGGATGCTACAATGCTCTTTGCATCTCCAAATAACATACTGCTAATTGTGCTATTCTTAGAGCCTTGCCAGTAGTTAGATGAAAAGCACTGGGGTCATTGGAAACAAAAGGATTTATCCTTCTTGGAAATATTTAGTGTACTGAGAAAATGTTATGGCAATCTGCCTTTTAGATTATGTCATATCGTGTGTGTAACGTTGACAAAATGCTCCTCTGAGGAACGGGAATGTGCTCAGGACATTTTCATGGCTTTGTATACTGACATTTCTTTGATAGAAATGGGAATTGTGTTGGTGGCACTTGAGCAAAGGGGCTACATAAAAACCATAAGGCTAACCGTCTGAGGACCATGGCTGTCAGATAGATAGATCTTACAGATATCCAGCCAGCATTCGGATTGCAATATACCACATCATGGACCAAACTGTCTCAGAAGGTAAACGCTGACCTGACGTTGTTGCTGGTCAAAAGCAAGCAAATTTTATTCAAATGGTGCTTGGCAAAACAGAAGTTACAAAGAGCTTCACAGGCAAAAGAAAAGACAAAGAGGCAACAGAGGGAACAGGGAAAACAATATTGTGCAAAACAAGGATGTTTTTGAAGTGTAAACCACAAAATATGAAGTTATAAACAAAGAAAACAAGTAGGTTTTTATGATGCTTTTCAAAGATGTGCACTTTGGCTTCTCTAAAACTTTGAAGAGGACTACTCCAAATTCAAGAAACAAACAACAGCTGCAAAAGAAAAGGTCAACAAATCATCAGGAATCATCCTCTGGGAACTAGAAATATTCATTCAGAATGGCCAGAATGTGTTCTACCTAAATCGACATCCTTAATTTGACAGTCAGCCTCTAACAAACTCTCGTAAGATTGCCTGTTAAACCCCGTCTCCTCCAGACCTTTCATGTCAGAATAGTAGGGTCTGCATCTGACATTTTCTGTAGCTTTTTAAAGCAAACAATCCACCAAGAACTCTGATGCCATACAGACATATGCAGAGGTGAGAAAGTTAGATGACACTTCTTACAAATGCATTTAAGTGTATCCCAGGCTTTAGGCCAGTCACAAAACAACCATCACACACAGGAATGTGCATAATGATTGGGACTAACTCTAAAATAAACCCAGCTGTAGATACAACTGTGCGTGTGCACGGTTTATGCATGCAAGAAATAGTGTAATATTTACACACTGCATCTATCTGTAGGTGCTGCAGCATATTTATGTCTCTACATTTGCATGTTGGTACCTTTTTGCATGTATCTATGAAGGCGAGCTTTTTGAACTGGGATTATGGTGATGAAGGAAAATATGCAAAATATTTTGACAATCAGTTGGAACACATGCTCCACAATTACTAAAATGAGACAGCGGTAAAGTATTCAAAGCAGCACTGGAACATACTTTTACATATGCGACACGTCTGCCCACTCCTCCTTTTTTTAGGCTGCTGAATAACTGACAAGCCATTCAGAACATGTGGCGTGTTTGGTTTCATTCAGGGGTTGAACCGTATCAAGAGAAACGAAAACAGAGCCGTAAAAAAAAAAAAAAAAAAAAGTTGCATGCGTGTGCCTTTGTTTAAATCATCAAGCAGTACTGACGTTTGCAGCTCAGTTCATTTGGCTAACTTTGTTGTGTCTGTGAGAGACTTTGTGAACTGCATGTGTTGACTCAGAGAGAGAGACAATTAGATGCAGGCGCACAGATAAAGAGATAAGCGCACAAACTCATCAGCCATTTTACATATACACATGTTAGGTAAACAGCTCGTCCGGCAGGCGGGACTACAAAAGCTGGCGAGCTCAGTGTGTGAAGCATGCACAGATGCTGGTTCGATTCTACGGTTCAAATAAACTGCTTAGAATGGCAGAAGTTTCATCATTAAGTGCCAGACATGCCAGGTCGAAACGGACTGAGACTCCATCTACCTGGCATTAAAATGTTTCATCCAGATTGTATCTGAATTTTAACCTGACTGCATTTTACATGTGGTCTCCAGTGTCACTCTGAGATCAGTTGCTTTGTCAACTCGTCACATCCTCCTCTCCTTTGGCTATTGGCTGCTAGCTGCTTAGCTGGACTGGTTTGGAACGTGCAAGCAATAACATATTTTAACCCATGTAGTTGTGTATGCGGACTGACAACACAACTGCATTTACTCTCATGTTCAGTGTAGATCGCGATGTGTCCCTGACCACTCAGAGGGTGTTTAGCGGGTGGATTACAGGTGTTTCTGCAGCCTGAACTTTCATGTAAAGACAAAGCGAAGACAAAGCTAACCTAAACTTTGCTCACTTAGTGCTCACTACACTGGAAGACTTTAACTAAAAACAACAAAACAAAACAAAACAAAATAAAAAAGTCCTGATTTCAAGGTTTTTCTGATTGTACAGTACATTTGAAACTTGAGTCATCAATAATGCCCAGGCTGGTTGTTATGATAACAGTATATAGTTGTCGAGGGAGCGTTTTTTCCGGTGCCCTCTCAGCACTGACTGAGCACTTTAGATCCTACCTGAGAATATTTCAGCATATGTACATTCCCTGTTGTCCGCTAGATGTTTAATTAATGATTTCAAGACATAAAGTGCTGTCTCAAAGCTCACACATTACCCGTTTCAGGAATTCAGTGGTAACAAAGTTTACTCCAGTTGCCTCAAACCAACAGAGCACCCTTTGGAATGAGATGGAGCGGATGTCAGCCCTCAACAGGGCATCAAAGGCTGGTTAGTTGGTTTTATGTCACTAAATATCATGAAGGTGAATGGAATTTTTCTTAAACCCAACAGATTTCATAGAAATAGCCACTATAAAACTGGGGTGGGGCAGAAATCTAGGCCTTGGGAATAAATTCAAACCTATTTGCTGAGCTATATGCCTCAAAAGAGGTAAGTAGTCTTTCTGAGCAGAGACATAAAGGATATCCAGGACATAAAATGAACCGAACACAGATGTAAAAGCCAAAACTTAAGCCAATCTGTGAGCAATAAGCCTTAAAACTTCCATATTTGTGAAAGCAGGGTTCTGTTGCGATCGATGAGGTTGGTCAGGTTGTGGCCATCCCTCCTCCATTAGTCAACTCTGTGTCTGTTCTCCGCTGCGTAGCATGGTGCGGCATTCAACTAGCCTGAATTGTGTTTGACCCGGCGCCCGCTGTAGAATGAGGAGGTTGTGTGTGTTTGTGTGCAATTCTCCATCTCTCCTGCTATCTCCTGTGTTCCTTCTTTCTTTATATTTCTCTCCCTCCCTGAGCGCCCGTCCCTCTTGTTATGACAGCAAGTGTTTTTATTAACAGGCAGACTGGAACAGTGGTGCAATCATGGGAGCTGGAGCAAGTTCCTGAGTGGTTTCAAAGCACAGAGAGAGAAAGATGTGAAGCAGGCAAAGACATGGCTTAAAAAAAAAAAAAAAACAAGAACATGCAGCTGTGTTGTCCTCAGCATACTGTAAATGGGTTTTGCTTTTTGTGGTCCAGTGCAACTGGGACATAGCCGACCAGCATGACTCACAAAATAGCGTCAAGGAGTGAGCTGGGCTGTAGATCGGAATAAGGCGTTGAACCTTGGAAAATCTGCATCAAAATGTCAGCTTGGCTTTTTCAACGTATGAATAGTGCTGCACTACTTTATCAGTGTGACCATTTAAAGTTCTGCAGTTCCTTTTGAGAAGGAAGAACATGATTTAAGAGAATCCCTGTTTTTCTTCTACATTTACTGCCAGACTTTCCCACAATAAACTCATTAACAGTAGGTAGAAGGGCCCTCACGCCTTATCAGATGAAGGTAAACCTGACCATATGTTTTGTTCTATCCTGAGTCAGTATGATACCTCACAAGTGTTTGCCTAAGGCATGACTGTGGAGTGTGTTTTCTCACTTTGATATACTATGCGCACATGGATGAAATGTAAGCACCGATGGGTATGTTAAGTGTAAACACAGCACTGGAGACTCCTCCACGCACACACACACACAGTCTCCTCCATCCAGCTGAGAGCTGTTGCTGGTGTGGTCCTATTAGCTTTGGCTGCTGTTCTCCAAGGTAAACACACTGCTGATAAGACCAACTGATTGGCTGGATAGGGAGGGTGAAGCAGAGAGGAAGAGAGGAAAATCCCCTGAAGGAAAGCTGAAATCCTCTCAAAGTCAGGATATGAACTAATAAAAGCAGCAGTACACTTTTCCTAAAACAAGTTACAGTCAACAGGAAAAGGGTTGGTTGATTCCTCTAAATTCCTATATGATGTTTACAGTGTAAAAGCTCAGAACAAGTAAGTAAGTTTAAACTGCTATGGTAGCTACTGCAGAGTCATGATTACTGTTCATCTGTAATCTAATACAAGTTGAGAACGTCTCTGTATCTTCTAAAAGATGACTTGAATGTGCTGGGCTGATCTGAGGTCAGCGTTTGTTCAAAAGCACAATGCAACAGACAAGGTGTGGAGAGCTTTTTCTCTAATGGCGTCAAAGCGAGGGAGTGAGGGGCCCGTGGCACGGACATCATCTCCTTGGACAGTAGGGTCACAGACTGATGAGGTCATTGACTGCCCCTCAAGAAAGAGACAGCGTGTCAGCAAACAGTGAGAGGGGACGGTTGTGTAAGGAAAAAATATGAGAGAGAGAGACGAGCCAGGGGAAAAAGGGAGGACATGGAGAGAGCTCTGAGAGGTCAGTGACGGAAGGAATAGTTCAACATTTTAGTAAAA